>OY992896.1:48301293-48308793 GCA_963921405.1 Cepaea hortensis
GCCTTGCCTTCCCTTGAGGGTTGACCGGGATGTCTTCGGCCGTTCTAATTTGACCAGCTGGGATGTAGATGACACCACAACAGTGAGAGTCAAATGTCAGACACAGAGTGGGATGTTCCTTGGAACAGCCGGGAAGGTTAACCCGGTCAACAAATGTCCACGAAAGTCTGATGTATCGGCCAAAAGGCGCACGTAGAGTAGCTCTGCTGTAAACAGGCACAACACAATAACGTCAGAGTGAGAGTCTGAAAAAAAAGCTATGGATGAACGCAGAAGAAGAAGAAAGTGTAGTATCTGCACTTGATCTTGCCAGGGCTACTAGCTGAGGTAGTCATTCGAATGACACATAGGGACGTGGGGACCTGATGGGATGGTTCTGGTACTTGGAGGTACAGCGAGTCCTTATTAAAAAAAAAAATTTCTCGATTTAGGAAAAGTTATTAAAAACAATATCCTCCTCAATAGGAACACATGTAACTAAAATGTAGGTAAGGGACATAACACTGTATCATTTATTTTTTTAAAGGGACTTTACTAAAATCATCAAAAGTGTATTATATGATTTAAATACATGTAATATTTAATATAATCTTTTATAAAAGCTTTTACAAAATTAAATAGAGATGTATAAAATATAATTGAGGAGATACAAATTTTACGTGCTTTTTCAAGTTTTGTAAAATATAGTGGTTTAGTTTCATAAATATGAGAATTTAATAGTGCAGTTTTTTTTATCTACATCCATGATACATTAAGTGTTTTTGGTCTTTCAACAGCAGAAGATTCATATCGATGTTAATGATATAAATTTTTGTCAGGCCTGTCAAAGGCTTAATAGAACAAAATAATGTCAAAGGCTTAACACACTCAATAACACCTTTCGGAACCCTTGGCTAAAGTAGAAGTGTAGAATCTTCGCTTGCTCTTGCCAGGGCCACATGCAGATGCGGTCATCCTAATGACACAATGACATAAGGCCTTGATGGGTGCCTACAACCCCTTTCAGAACCACGACCCCTGTAACAAAAGATTCTTAATTTTCAGCACTTGATTGTTTTACGGCATTTTGATCTCTCTCTCTCTCTCTCTCTCTCTCTCTCTCTCTCTCTCTCTCTCTCTCTCTCTCTTGCACTCTCAGAAGACACGCCTATCTGTTTCAGTCTAATTGGTAAAATGGGGCGCTTGTTGGGTGATATACCGTGAATTGTTTAAACTGGAAGAAACTTAGTCTCAGAGAAATTTTCTTTGTTTTTAAAATAAGTGTTCGCTGATTCCCCCAAGGGCCAGAGCCGCCGAATCAGGTCCCCATATCCCAATGTGTCATTAGGATTCTTATTCTCTTATCTTATAACAGATGATGGCAGAAGTGAAATGGAAATCAAAAAGAGATTAGGATAAGCCAAAAATGCTTTTAACGGCGTGAAATTAGTATTAACATCTAGAGAGATTAATAACGCATTAAAAATGAGAATTGTCAAATGCTACGTATATTCAACGCTAGATGACACGCTCGGAAGCCTGGACATTGAACAAGCAGCTATAGTGTGTGTGTGTGTGTGTGTGTGTTTTTTTTTTTGCCTCAATATAAAATTCAATATCTCAGTAACCAACTGAGGGGAAATGATGAGATTTAGCATATAACCTTATCATTATGTCCACCCAACAAAATAAAATTTTGTTCTGGAGATTGTACAGCAGATTTCAATGTTTGTTTATATGCGGAATATAGTTTACGGCTCCCGGATTCATGCCATCATTTTAAGAGTATTACAGCTTCAGCAAGACACACCCCCGCTCATTTTGAATTTGTCTGACGGTTTTCGTTTTGGCACAGACTGAGGGAACTTATATGGGATAGTTCAGAGGTGTCGTCACACTGTATGTTCTTTCATGAAACGTGATTATATAAATAAATTAGCTCGCTCGGTCGGCTTCGCCCAGCTCCTGGCGGGGATCTATCTATCTATCTATCTATCTATCTATCTATCTATCTATCTATCTATCTATCTATCTATCTATCTATCTGTCTGTCTGTCTATCTATCTATCTATCTATCTATCTATCTATCTATCTATCTATCTATCTATCTATCTATCTATCTATCTATCTATCTATCTATCTATCTATCTATCTATCTATCTATCTATCTATCTATCTATCTATCTATCTATCTATCTATCTATCTATCTATCTATCTATCTATCTATCTATCTATCTATCTATCTATCTATCTATCTATCTATGTATGTATGTATGTATGTATGTATGTATGTATGTATGTATGTATGTATGTATGTATGTATCTATGTATGTATGTATGTATGTATGTATGTATGTATGTATGTATGTATGTATGTATGTATGTATGTATGTATGTATGTATGTATGTATGTATGTATGTATGTATGTATGTATGTATGTATGTATGTATGTATGTATGTATGTATGTATGTATGTATGTATGTATGTATGTATGTATCTATCTATCTATCTATCTATCTATCTATCTATCTATCTATCTATCTATCTATCTATCTATCTATCTATCTATCTATCTATCTATCTATCTATCTATCTATCTATCTATCTATCTATCTATCTATCTATCTATCTATCTATCTATCTATCTATCTATCTATCTATCTATCTATCTATCTATCTATCTATCTATCTATCTATCTATCTATCTATCTATCTATCTATCTATCTATCTATCTATCTATCTATCTATCTATCTATCTATCTATCTATCTATCTATCTATCTATCTATCTATCTATCTATCTATCTATCTATCTATCTATCTATCTATCTATCTATCTATCTATCTATCTATCTATCTATCTATCTATCTATCTATCTATCTATCTATCTATCTATCTATCTATCTATCTATCTATCTATCTATCTATCTATCTATCTATCTATCTATCTATCTATCTATATATCTATCTATCTATCTATCTATCTATCTATCTATCTATCGTGAGGTTTCCTTGGGTGATATCAGTACCAGTTCGCTATGTGTCGGCTCTGTAATTATCGTAGCCTTCTGGGATGGTGGGCCCATTGTCTAGCCTTGCCTTCCCTTGAGGGTTGACCGGGATGTCTTCGGCCGTTGTAATTTGACCAGCTGGGATGTAGATGACACCACAACAGTGAGAGTCAAATGTCAGACACAGAGTGGGATGTTCCTTGGAACAGCCGGGAAGGTTAACCCGGTCAACAAATGTCCACGAAAGTCTGATGTATCGGCCAAAAGGCGCACGTAGAGTAGCTCTGCTGTAAACAGGCACAACACAATAACGCCAGAGTGAGAGTCTGAAAAAAAAGCTATAGATGAACGCAGAAGAAGAAGAAAGTGTAGTATCTGCACTTGATCTTGCCAGGGCTACTAGCTGAGGTAGTCATTCGAATAACACATAGGGACGTGGGGACCTGATGGGATGGTTCTGGTACTTGGAGGTACAGCGAGTCCTTATTAAAAAAAAAAATTTCTCGATTTAGGAAAAGTTATTGTTATTAAAAACAATATCCTCCTCAATAGGAACACATGTAACTAAAATGTAGGTAAGGGACATAACACTGTATCATTTATTTTTTTAAAGGGACTTTACTAAAATCATCAAAAGTGTATTATATGATTTAAATACATGTAATATTTAATATAATCTTTTATAAAAGCTTTTACAAAATTAAATAGAGATGTATAAAATATAATTGAGGAGATACAAATTTTACGTGCTTTTTCAAGTTTTGTAAAATATAGTGGTTTAGTTTCATAAATATGAGAATTTAATAGTGCAGTTTTTTTTATCTACATCCATGATACATTAAGTGTTTTTGGTCTTTCAACAGCAGAAGATTCATATCGATGTTAATGATATAAATTTTTGTCAGGCCTGTCAAAGGCTTAATAGAACAAAATAATGTCAAAGGCTTAACACACTCAATAACACCTTTCGGAACCCTTGGCTAAAGTAGAAGTGTAGAATCTTCGCTTGCTCTTGCCAGGGCCACATGCAGATGCGGTCATCCTAATGACACAATGACATAAGGCCTTGATGGGTGCCTACAACCCCTTTCAGAACCACGACCCCTGTAACAAAAGATTCTTAATTTTCAGCACTTGATTGTTTTACGGCATTTTGATCTCTCTCTCTCTCTCTCTCTCTCTCTCTCTCTCTCTCTCTCTCTCTCTCTCTCTCTCTTGCACTCTCAGAAGACACGCCTATCTGTTTCAGTCTAATTGGTAAAATGGGGCGCTTGTTGGGTGATATACCGTGAATTGTTTAAACTGGAAGAAACTTAGTCTCAGAGAAATTTTCTTTGTTTTTAAAATAAGTGTTCGCTGATTCCCCCAAGGGCCAGAGCCGCCGAATCAGGTCCCCATATCCCAATGTGTCATTAGGATTCTTATTCTCTTATCTTATAACAGATGATGGCAGAAGTGAAATGGAAATCAAAAAGAGATTAGGATAAGCCAAAAATGCTTTTAACGGCGTGAAATTAGTATTAACATCTAGAGAGATTAATAACGCATTAAAAATGAGAATTGTCAAATGCTACGTATATTCAACGCTAGATGACACGCTCGGAAGCCTGGACATTGAACAAGCAAGCAGCTATAGTGTGTGTGTGTGTGTGTGTGTTTTTTTTGCCTCAATATAAAATTCAATATCTCAGTAACCAACTGAGGGGAAATGATGAGATTTAGCATATAACCTTATCATTATGTCCACCCAACAAAATAAAATTTTGTTCTGGAGATTGTACAGCAGATTTCAATGTTTGTTTATATGCGGAATATAGTTTACGGCTCCCGGATTCATGCCATCATTTTAAGAGTATTACAGCTTCAGCAAGACACACCCCCGCTCATTTTGAATTTGTCTGACGGTTTTCGTTTTGGCACAGACTGAGGGAATTTATATGGGATAGTTCAGAGGTGTCGTCACACTGTATGTTCTTTCATGAAACGTGATTATATAAATAAATTAGCTCGCTCGGTCGGCTTCGCCCAGCTCCTGGCGGGGATCTATCTATCTATCTATATATCTATCTATCTATCTATCTATCTATCTATCTATCTATCTATCTATCTATCTATCTATCTATCTATCTATCTATCTATCTGTCTGTCTGTCTGTCTGTCTATCTATCTATCTATCTATCTATCTATCTATCTATCTGTCTGTCTGTCTGTCTGTCTGTCTGTCTGTCTATCTATCTATCTATCTATCTATCTATCTATCTATCTATCTATCTATCTATCTATCTATCTATCTATCTATCTATCTATCTATCTATCTATCTATCTATCTATCTATGTATGTATGTATGTATGTATGTATGTATGTATGTATGTATGTATGTATGTATGTATGTATGTATGTATGTATGTATGTATGTATGTATGTATGTATGTATGTATGTATGTATGTATGTATGTATGTATGTATGTATGTATGTATGTATGTATGTATGTATGTATGTATGTATCTATCTATCTATCTATCTATCTATCTATCTATCTATCTATCTATCTATCTATCTATCTATCTATCTATCTATCTATCTATCTATCTATCTATCTATCTATCTATCTATCTATCTATCTATCTATCTATCTATCTATCTATCTATCTATCTATCTATCTATCTATCTATCTATCTATCTATCTATCTATCTATCTATCTATCTATCTATCTATCTATCTATCTATCTATCTATCTATCTATCTATCTATCTATCTATCTATCTATCTATCTATCTATCTATCTATCTATCTATCTATCTATCTATCTATCTATCTATCTATCTATCTATCTATCTATCTATCTATCTATCTATCTATCTATCTATCTATCTATCTATCTATCTATCTATCTATCTATCTATCTATCTATCTATCTATCTATCTATCTATCTATCTATCTATCTATCTATCTATCTATCTATCTATCTATCTATCTATCTATCTATCTATCTATCTATCTATCTATCTATCTATCTATCTATCTATCTATCTATCTATCTATCTATCTATCTATCTATCTATCTATCTATCTATCTATCTATCTATCTATCTATCTATCTATCTATCTATCTATCTATCGTGAGGTTTCCTTGGGTGATATCAGTACCAGTTCGCTATGTGTCGGCTCTGTAATTATCGTAGCCTTCTGGGATGGTGGGCCCATTGTCTAGCCTTGCCTTCCCTTGAGGGTTGACCGGGATGTCTTCGGCCGTTGTAATTTGACCAGCTGGGATGTAGATGACACCACAACAGTGAGAGTCAAATGTCAGACACAGAGTGGGATGTTCCTTGGAACAGCCGGGAAGGTTAACCCGGTCAACAAATGTCCACGAAAGTCTGATGTATCGGCCAAAAGGCGCACGTAGAGTAGCTCTGCTGTAAACAGGCACAACACAATAACGCCAGAGTGAGAGTCTGAAAAAAAAGCTATGGATGAACGCAGAAGAAGAAGAAAGTGTAGTATCTGCACTTGATCTTGCCAGGGCTACTAGCTGAGGTAGTCATTCGAATAACACATAGGGACGTGGGGACCTGATGGGATGGTTCTGGTACTTGGAGGTACAGCGAGTCCTTATTAAAAGAAAAAATTTCTCGATTTAGGAAAAGTTATTAAAAACAATATCCTCCTCAATAGGAACACATGTAACTAAAATGTAGGTAAGGGACATAACACTGTATCATTTATTTTTTTAAAGGGACTTTACTAAAATCATCAAAAGTGTATTATATGATTTAAATACATGTAATATTTAATATAATCTTTTATAAAAGCTTTTACAAAATTAAATAGAGATGTATAAAATATAATTGAGGAGATACAAATTTTACGTGCTTTTTCAAGTTTTGTAAAATATAGTGGTTTAGTTTCATAAATATGAGAATTTAATAGTGCAGTTTTTTTTATCTACATCCATGATACATTAAGTGTTTTTGGTCTTTCAACAGCAGAAGATTCATATCGATGTTAATGATATAAATTTTTGTCAGGCCTGTCAAAGGCTTAATAGAACAAAATAATGTCAAAGGCTTAACACACTCAATAACACCTTTCGGAACCCTTGGCTAAAGTAGAAGTGTAGAATCTTCGCTTGCTCTTGCCAGGGCCACATGCAGATGCGGTCATCCTAATGACACAATGACATAAGGCCTTGATGGGTGCCTACAACCCCTTTCAGAACCACGACCCCTGTAACAAAAGATTCTTAATTTTCAGCACTTGATTGTTTTACGGCATTTTGATCTCTCTCTCTCTCTCTCTCTCTCTCTCTCTCTCTCTCTCTCTCTCTCTCTCTCTCTCTCTCTCTCTCTCTCTCTCTCTTGCACTCTCAGAAGACACGCCTATCTGTTTCAGTCTAATTGGTAAAATGGGGCGCTTGTTGGGTGATATACCGTGAATTGTTTAAACTGGAAGAAACTTAGTCTCAGAAAATTTTCTTTGTTTTTTAAATAAGTGTTCGCTG
>OY992896.1:48318793-48678793 GCA_963921405.1 Cepaea hortensis
ATTTAATAGATGCGATCGTTTCACGCAGTAAACAACTTGGGTTAGAATTAAATTGTAAGTAGACACAGATTATGGTCGTCACTGAGAAGAAGGAAATGTCACAATGTAATATACAAGTAAATGGGAATATTATTAAATAAATGAATCGGTACAATTATCTCGGAACCGTCATAACATCTGATGGGAGATGCCTTGAAGAGATTAGAACAAGAATCGCAATGGCGAAGGCAGCCTTTTGTATGATGAAAAACATACTGACCAATGAAATGATGTAATAGCAACGAGAAAAAGAGTGTTGACGTTCTCCATAGAGCCTGTGTTTTTGTATGGATGGACATGGAGCAGACAATCTGAATAACATCTGATGGCTTTGGAAATGTGGTTTCTGAGGTGAATGCAAAGAATACCATGGACAGACAGAAAAATTAATGACCAAATTTTACAAGAAACAAATGAAAACTGAAAGCTAATTAGAGAAATTAGACATAGTCAGTCAAAATGTTTTGGGCGTGTTATGAGAAGAAATTACTTGGAGAACTTTGTGACAACTGGCAAGATCGATGGTAAGAGAACAAGCGGAAGGCAGAGAAATAAATACTTGGATGGCTTGGCCACGTTGTATGGTCGAAATAAGTACACTGAGCTGATCCACGACTCTGGAGATCGAGTGACATGGCAAATCGTGACCCTCCACGCTTACCCGCATGGCACATGATGGTGATGTTGCTAATTATTATTTAAACAATGTAATCAGTGTGGATAAACAATGATTACGATAACAACAATGTTAACGATAACCGTGATGACTAGCGATGGTAACGACAACAGCGACTGTAGCGATAACACTGATTGTAGCGACAACAAAGACTGTAGCGATAAGATTGATAGTGGCAACAATCACAACTGTAGTGATAATAACACCGATGATAGCGATAATAACAACTGTAGCGATAAGGCAGATGGTAGCGACAACAACGACTGTAGAGATCATAACACCGATGATAACAACAACGGCTGTAGCGATGAGACGGGTGGTAGCGACACCATCGATGGTAGCGACAATAACGACTGTAGCGAAAATAACACCATTGGTAGCGACAACAGCGACTGTAAAGATAATAACACCGATGGTAGCGACAACAACGACTGTAGTGATAAGATCGATGGTAGTTACAACAACAATATTAACGACAACAGCGACTGTAGCGATAACACCGATATTAGCGACAGACAACGATGGTAACTACAACAACGACTGTAGCGATAATAAACCGATGGTAGCGACAACAACGACTGTAGCTATAATGTTGTTTGTCCATCAAGAATGATGATGACCATTCATGTCATCCAGTGGGGTTGAAAGTATGGAGCCGTGGGTTCTAAGATGGCTGATAAGGCCTATTTTGGCTCGAAATGTTCTTTGACAATGTGGGCAAGGAATGCTTGACGTTTCTGGAGGAGGATTTCCTGCAGTAGTTTTTTTGTCCTGCCTTTTCTTCACAGCTCTTGCAGTCCTGGTTGCCTCACATATGACTGCACCCTTGCGTAATGATGCACGCCACGAATTTCGGTCTCTGGCTGCAGCCTCCCTGGTGTCATGATGAATTCCAAAAGCCTTCAGTGAAATTTTCAGTGTCTTTAAAGCGTTTCCTCTGGCCACCTTGGGAGCGTTTACCACAACGCAGTTCGCTGTAAAAAATTCGTTTAGGGAGCCTGTGATCTGGCATGCGAGTCAAGTGACCAGCCCAGCGAATCTGATTCTTCATCAGTAGAGTGTGGATACTGGGCATGGATGCTCTTTCTAGGACTTCAGTGTCTGGAATCTTGTCTTGCCATTTAATATTCAGTAGCTTCCTTAGGCAGACTGTGTGGAAGTGGTTTAATTTCCTAGCGTGTCGCTGATAAACAGTCCAGGTTTCACAAGCATATAGCAGTGTGGATAATACAACTGCTTTGTAGACTTTTAGCTTTGTTTGCAGGCTTATTCCAGTTCTGTCCCATACATTCTTGTACAGTCTGCCAAAGGCCGCACTGGCCTTGGAAATTCTTGCATTCACTTCGTCATCAATTGTGGCAGCTTGTGACACAGTGCTGCCAAGATAGGTGAATTTGTCCACAACACTTAGTCTATGATCATTCACTTTGATATTCGGCACAGTGTGATTATTCCCTGGAGCTGGCTGGTACATAACTACAGTCTTCTCCAAGTTGATATTGAGCCCAAAGTTGGCACAGGCATGTGAGAAAGCTGAAACATTATGTTGCATTTCCGCCTCTGAGTTGGCGTACAGAGCGCAATCATCAGCAAACAGGAGCTTTCTGACGGTGTCGCTGTTAATTTTGGTTTTAGCTTTCAGCCTTCTGAGATTGAATAACTTTCCATCCATACGGTAGTTGATGTCTATTCCAATGTCGTCGTTCTCGAAGGCATTCATCAGCATGGCTGAAAACATGAGGCTGAACAGTGTTGGTGCCAGGACACATCCTTGCTTCACTCCATTGGTGACAGGAAAGGGTTCAGACAGTTCACCATTTTCCTGTACTCTTGCCTGCATGCCATCATGAAATAGCCGCACTATTTGGACAAACTTTCGTGGACAGCCATATTTTGCCATAATCTTCCACAGTCCTTCTCTGCTGACTGTGTCAAAAGCCTTGGTAAGGTCAATGAAAGTGGAGAACATTTCGCAGTTCTGTTCCTGACATTTCTCTTGCAGCTGCCTTGCAGCGAAAATCATGTCAACAGTTCCTCGTTCTTTTCTGAAGCCACACTGACTCTCAGGAAGAAGACCTTGATCGAGATGGGCTGTGAGGCGATTGAGAAGAATTCTGGCGAGTATCTTCCCTTCAATTGAAAGCAAGGAGATGCCTCGGTGGTTGTCACAGGATTGGCGGTTTCCTTTACGTTTGTACAGGTGGACTATTGACGCGTCCTTGAAATCTTGTGGCATGGTCTCATTCACCCATATGTTTGTAATGACTTGGTGAAGCTGCTCTGTTAGGACCGGCCCACCTGCCTTGTATATCTCTGCTGGGATGGAGTCCAGACCAGGTGTCTTGCCGCTGGAGAGTTGCTGGATGGCTTTGTTTACTTCCACTATGGTTGGCAGGTCATCAAGTGTCTCATTGGTAGGAACTTGAGGAAGGCAGTTGATGGTTTCATCATCGAAGAAGGAAGTTGCATTTAAGATGTTGCTGAAATGCTCTGCCCAGCGTTGAAGGATGTCTTTCTTATCGGTGACCAATGTTCCCCATCTGCACTGAGGAGGGGAACTACGCCTGGTGATGTAGGACCATAGACCGCTTTCAGTGAGTCGTAGAAGTTTTTCATATCATGTCTGTCAGCAAAGCCCTGAATTTCATCAGCTTTGCTGCTCAGCCAGGAGTCCCGCATGTGCCGAAGTTTCTGCTGCACTACTCTCTGAATGTTCTTGAAGGCATCTTTTTTTTAATGTTGACTTTGAATTCACTTTTCAAGGGAACATGGTTTACTCTTTTAGCTTTGCTTGTTTTATCTTTGTTTGTATGTCGACCGCAGTTAAGGGTACCCACCAACCGCGGCTAGCTGGTTAGGTAGTGATGGAGCAGACAATGTTTAGGGCACCTTTTCTAGCCCCTTCCTCATACTATGGAGGTGAGCAGTGTGTTCCTTTAGAGGGCTGCTCAGTCGCTCAGGGGGCTGCCGAATCCCACTGCTGCTCCGGTCAGTAGAAGACGACCATATAGCCTGAGCCGCCTGTGTGCAGGTCTGCGACTACGGCTGCCAGCGTACCCACGCCTGCCGCTTCGCCGCTCGCCCATCGCCACAGGGCTTGAAGGTGGTATATGACGTTGGATGAAGAATGACTTGCGCGATGACTTGGATTAAAGTGAGGAAGAGTTGCGCAATTCGTCGACCTCACTCTCTCGCCTGAGTCCATCTGAGTCCAGTGGCACGACAAGTCGAGACGACTGGAGACGAATACAGGTGCAGTGGATGACCAGGGCGCTCTACGTGCCTTGCCGTGCTCATTACGTTCCACAACGCTTTGCAGGTAAACGCCGTCTTACCCGTTGAATCAACGGGTAGCTTGTAGCTATAATAACACCGATATTAGCGACAGATAACGATGGCAACTACAACAACGACTGGTGCGACAACACCGAGTATTAACGTGCCAAGTAGCTGATTACCGGCTCGTCTATTCAGCCAGAAGGGCAGTTGTAAGCAGGAACAGGTCACAACGGAGAATATCAAACAAACCAATGTCCTCGCCATTGTAGTCAGTGTTTATTCTCAAAAGTCATCGCCGCCGTTATACACTCATTATTAACAGGCGTGGGCTGACATGCGATGGTTCTAAAACACTCTATCTACTAGTTACTACCAACTTACAGCTTGGCTCAACCTTGGCTTGACATCCGCGTGTGTTGAATTGATGTCGCTTGACTTCTGCATTCGCTTTTCCCAACCGTCGTGTACAAAGACCCTGGCAAGAGTGACTTGGTCTTGCCGTCTGTCTCGTGTGCCACACAACTAATGTCACGTGATACGCAACTCATTGGAGTCACTTCCCTTTCTTCATCATCATCTGTTGCTCCACCGACTTCTCTTGTAACCCTGTTCTTACTCTGTCCGTTTCCCGCTGTATCCCTCATATCGGTCCATGGCATTATGCCCCCCCCCCAATTTTTGAAAATGGTGTAGCCATTTTCATAGTCTATTTGATTTTTTAATCCCATGACATGGAGCGATATGAGTAGTCAGGTTATTACTCTACACTATATTGTTGTCTTTCCACAACCGTATTATATCTGATAATATGATAGCATGGCATTCTATTAACCACTGCAGAAAATGAAAAAAAAATTATTATTATGTTCAGGCACGCCCTATCAACCTACTTTCCGCGCAGGCGACGTGTAGCCAACCTATGGGGGGGGGGGGGGGGGTTAGTCTAACATACTATGAGCTTCATAAAGTCCCGTGGCCTCCCCATAGTAGTCCCTCATTTGCCCTACAGACAAGCAACCTCAAACCTATCAAGACCATTATGTCCGAATGAGGGTTTATGCGTGGTTAATAGGTACCATTACCATCTATATTATTATTTCTATATGGTATCGTGGAACATGAGCAATGTGTACATGACTTGTGTACCGCTGTATTTCTCGGTTGTCATTTGGGTTTTCCATGTGACGTAATAATTTAATACTCATATATGGGGTAATTGCATAAACCTTTGTCTTCTTGCGGTCTACTTATATTTCAGTTGTCTAGGGTGATTACTTCTTCTTCGTGAACGATGTCTTTTCGTACTATAACCGCAAGTTCATCTTACTGCCGATATAGATGTATACTGTAGACTCATTTATCAACATCTTTTTATCTGTCAAAGTTTATAATACTTTGATCTTCTATCTTCCCCGCTGGTAGCTGTTGGTCGATGTGGAACCGCTTTCTGTTATTTGCATTCTTCATGCCGGTCCAATGCCATCTTTTAGCCCTAAGTTGGTGTGGTAGACTCGTTCAGAGTTGAACAATGGCGATGTACCTTAATATATATGTACATTTGTATGCATGGTCATCTCTATTATGGAATATGTCAATCAATGAATAAAATTATCAACAATAAATTTCATTGACATATATGAGATATTCATGCAATATCATACACTGACAGCAAATTAAAATGTGACATTGATTTACATTATCAATGTGTTTATATATAGTAGTATCAATATTAAAATTAACTACCACCATTCACTCGTGTCATTTGTTGCAACTTTGTTTCTTGACCGTGTCGTTTTATGTTACTCTCGTTGCCAGCGTTATTATACTGTATGATTTGTGTCTCTTGCTTAGTCTTGGTGTTTCTCTTGTCTTGTGTTCTTGTTGCAAAAGATCAATTATTAAGTATTCCCCCACTCTGCATATGTAAGAACATTTTACCATAAATAGTAATGTATATGAAAAACTATATATCACAATTGCACAACGATATCTTGTTACCATCATTGTAATATGTGTGATGATATGTTTCTCGGTGATTATACCATGGTCTATGATGGCTGCCGTTACCTCGGACCTAATCACAGTAGTTTGTGTCGATATCATTAAGTCTTTGATGACATCAGTGTTCTCGTTGTACTTGTACTTGGTATTGTTGTTGTCTGTTGTAATATTCTCAATTCTCAGCTATGGTATGTTCTCTTTTCGATACCGTAGGTTTCTCTCACTTGGTATCTGAAACTTGGCTGTTATACCTGTATTGGCTGATAGCTTACTTATAATGAATAAAACATGCAATCTAATAACTTACATGTGATAGATGGAATATGATAATTTACATCTGATCGATGGAGTATGTAATGTGATTTCTGGAATATGCAATATGATAGTTTATGCCTGATTGATGGAATATGCAATGTGATAATTTACACCTGATCGATGGCATATGTAATGTGACAATTTACATTTGACTGATGGGATATGCAGCATGATAGATGAATTCATATTACCCATCAATAAACCTACTTTCCCTGAATTATTTAACCGTGGGTGTGGTTTGTTCTACTTGTGTAACCTGGGCACATGCTGGTTTATTCTGATTTGGCGCCCTAGGATTGTAGACCAGGACTGGTATCTTTTCAGGTATATGGATGGGTTTACGGTGGTGCTTGCACGGTTCTCCCACTCTTTCATTCTTCTTCTGTGCATTCTGGTAATTAATAAAAATGGAAAAAAATATGTACATATCTGACTCTTACTAATTAATTAAGTACAATGTCAAATTGACTGCTGGTATCTGTAGTCATTCTATACGGCAGTTCAGAGTTTTAAGTAATATTTGGATATCTTTATCCTTGTTACCCTTAATGTACTCTGAATGTACTTGTTTTAAATTATCTCATTACCTTATAGTGTCTTTCTTATGTACTGAAGTTTAAAAAATTGTTGTATTTATTGTGTATGTAGTGTGGAGTATGTAGTGGATAGTAATGTCTTTTAGTTGTATGGGTATGTGTCTAGGTGCATACCAAAATAAGTTGAGATGGTAAGTAACTTGAATGTTGAATGTATATGTGGAGAGATGTTTCCTTTTTTTATTTGTTAACAAGGTGATATTCTTATATTGCGATTTTACTGTGTTCTCAATGTGTGTGGTAGTATTGTTTGTTTTATGTATATTAACCTAACTGATTAATAGTATAAGATATTTATAGAATATCTGTGACAGTTACTTTACTTATTATCACAGTTTTACAGTAGGATAAAATAACTATGTTTATTGCATTGAACTGTCAGTGATCTATTTGTACTTGTTTATGTGCAGTTCAATGTATTTGTAGTTGTTATCTTTTGGTATCATTTTTCTCTAGTTGATGTTTTTTGTCTTCGATTTCGTCTTTTCTTAAGCCTATCGCTCTCCAGTATCTTTCCCAGTTTGTTATTTTAATTTGTTGTATTCTTCTGTCTTTTTCTGATTTCGATATCCCTGAATTGCTATGTCAGATCTAGTGTAGCGTACATTAGGTATTTTCGGTGGAGTTTTATTTTGCCATCCTAATTGAGTATAGTTAATCCTATCAATTTGTCGAGGTTTTACCATATTTATTGACTTTACTGGTCGATGTATCATTTCTTCTTCATCATGGCATGAAGTAGATATATATCCTAAGGGTGGAGAATATTTTTCTGCGGCATTTGCAATTGTGTTTGTCTTTATATTTTTGTCTGTTTTTTCTTTTAGATATGGACCTATGATCTGTTTTACTGTTACTGTGCTTGCACTAAATGATGGACTCAATTTACTAAACTTTTCTATTGCAAAGGTTGCTTTGTCTTTTTCTTCTTTGCTTAAATTTTCTCGGAGGGAAAGTGATTTCCAGTCCATGATTTTATCTGTTAGCCATCTGGGTAGATTACCTGTGTCTAAGGTGTTATTATCATTAGCTACTAAGTTGTCATCTAACTTTTCATCTATCTTACCCATCGAATTGGCTTCGTATATGCACGCCTCATTGTCTGTATCGTTATCACTGTCGTTTTTTCCAGTTTGTATTTTTACTGCGTTTGTTTGTTCACATTCGTTTGGTGAACTACTAGTAAATAGGAATGCTGTACTGGCCTCTTTCCAAATTTTCCTAACCTGGCAGTCTCTACTTACATGTTCGTACGTATTACATACATAACATTTTACATTCTTCTTGTAAGCAGTGTACTTGCTAGTTTTTTGTGATATCCAGTTTTGAAGATATGTGTTATAATCTGGGTTCTTGTCACACATTTCCAGGGAGCCGTGTTGTATCTTGCAATACGGACATTGTCTCCAGTATCCTTTTTTGATTCTGCCCGGTTCCCTTTGTGCATTTTGACTCTTGTAATATGGTCCTCTTTCTCGATATTGTGGACCACCTTGTTGGAATTTATTTGGTTTTGTATTATATCTTTGGTTGGGCTCATTGGCTGTTGCCCCTATTACTAAATCTGGCTGCGCCCCTTCTGCGAAAATATCTTTGTGGGCGTTGTAGAATGCTTCGCCTTTTGCTTCCATTTCTGCTATCGTTGTACATTTATTCTCTACTAGAAATGTTGCCATTTCTGCTGGAACTGAGGAGATTAGTTTTTCTCGAACCATGAGATCGCGTAGTTTATTGAAGTCCGACCCTATGTCAGCAGCTTTGAGCCATTTATCAAAGAGTGACGTCGTCTCAGCTAGGTAATCTAGAAAATTTTGATTGGCTTTTGGTGCTAAGGTTCTAAATTTGGTTCGTAATCCTGCTTGGTCTAGTGAGAAGTGTGATAGAACTCGGTTTCTAACTTATGTGTAGTTAGTGCGAAGGTCTTCATGTATCACCTCCACCACTTTTAAGGGCTCAAGGGCCAAATGCCTGTGGAAGAGTATGGCCCAGTCTTCAGATGGAACTTTGTAGTGGTTCATTAATAGTTCGAAGTTTGTTACCCATGCCGAGATGGAATCCCCTTGCGTGAAGTTTCTAATAAGTCCGCTATATCGTTTAGTAGGATCTAACGCTTTTGCTGTTGCCTTTGCCTGGGCTATCTCTGCGTCTTTGTCTTTCTCTAATTTTTTCACCTTTAAGTTGCCTTCAATCTCTTTGTCTTTAATTAATAAACCTGTTGCCAGTCTCTCCTTTTCAAAGGCAAGTTTTTCTTTCTCCAAGGCTATTTTTTCCTTCTCTATTGCTGCTTGTGTCTCAATTTTTTCTTTATCTCTGGCTGCTTGTGCCTCCATTTTTCCTTTATCTATGGCTGCTTGTGCCTCCCTGGCTTCCTTTGCTGCTGCTCTCTCTTCAAGTTATTGTGCTTGATGTTATTTTAATTCTTGTTTGGCCCACGTTGCTAGGTCGGGCCCGGTCATGCCACACTTCTCTCCCATGGCTATGAAGTCTTGTAATGACGACATGTTCGTTAGATATGCTCACCTACTTTGCTATGAATGTGATGTTTTAGCAGGTATTAATAGTATCTAGCATATGCTGTCTTTGGTTATGTGGTGACTGATTGTGTGATTATTTAAAGTTGATCTTTGTGACGTTATTCAATGATATTCACAAATAGAAGTAACCTTTGTTTGAAACTTATCGTGGTGTCACAAGGTTTTAAATATTACCCCAGAAATGATAGGTGATGTATACTATGAGTGGCTATCTGAAGTATATTGTCTTACTTTATCAGCACTGGAACACCCAGAAAATATGAGTGATGCTCGTGGGTCTTGTTTTTGGTCATTGAAAACCAACTTACCAACTTACAGCTTGGCTCAACCTTGGCTTGACATCCGCGAGTGTTGAATTGATGTCGCTTGACTTCTGCATTCGCTTTTCCCAACCGTCGTGTACAGAGACCCTGGCAAGAGTGACTTGGTCTTGCCGTCTGTCTCGTGTGCCACACAACTAATGTCACGTGATACGCAACTCATTGGAGTCACTTCCCTTTCTTCATCATCATCTGTTGCTCCACCGACTTCTCTTGTAACCCTGTTCTTACTCTGTCCGTTTCCCGCTGTATCCCTCATATCGGTCCATGGCATAACGATAACAGCGATGGTAACGATAACAGCGATAAGAACTGATGCAGTGTAACAGCGAGTATTAATGATATCTGGGTCAGGGGTTATGTGAATTCTGTGAGTTATCGGTTCACAGTGTGCTAGACATATGTAAATAAATTAGTCTGTCATTTATTTCCATCTTGGCCTCGACCATACAGGTCGGGGATATTTGGTATTCCCCCTATAAAGAAATCCTCTGCCTACTGTAGGGAACTTGAGACTGTAACCAACAACTATCTGTCGGTTGAACTCCGGCTCATTGTACCACCATTAAGTGGTTTCATGTTCATCATCATCCCATGAATTGCCCATAAGCGTGGGCGTTTCACTCTGCCATGCTAGGTAGGCTTATGGGGTTCTCCACTTTGCTCAAAGGTGACCATAGGCTAGCGGGGGAAAGGGTGTACCTACCATCACAATGTGCAGATATCGCAGCCCTGATTTAAAACGGTGCAACATAATTATGTCAACAACAACAACAATATAAACAAACCTAGAAGACGACCTAAACATGAATCAGTAACATTGTTACATGTCCTTTACAGGACCTTGCCATCAACCCCGAACTGATTTTCTATAAAATTTTACGTTCAGTAGTTTGCCATTGGTTTATGAAAGAAAAGTCAACGTTGAAGTCCAACTTAATGCCAGTTTGGGAATTGAACGCCTTACATCGCCATCAGTGCAACGGACGTTTACGAGTGAGCGCACCAACTGCTTATGAATAAATAGTGCATTAACGAGAAAATACAACTCTTAGAATGGCTCTATTCGTATGGTAAAACATAACACCATTGTGCAATGTCCATCAAACAACACACAATTATAAACATCGTAGCTGCATGACAACAACATTAATCTGCAAAACCTACACATCAAATGAGATGTCTTGTCTTGTGTATCCTTGTCTATATTCTTCTCTTACGCTGTCGGTTCTCTAGTTTTGTTTTCGCGAGTCTTGTCTTACATTGTTTGTTTGTTTTGTTTCTTTTCTCTAGTCTTGTCTTGCATTGTCTTTTCTCTAGTCTTGTCTTGCATTGTCTTTTCTCTAGTTTTGACCTGTGTTGTCTTTTCTCTAGTCTTGTCTTGCATTGTCTTTTCTCTAGTTTTGTCTTGCATTGTCTTTTCTCTAGTTTTGACCTGTGTTGTCTTTTCTCTAGTCTTGTCTTGCATTGTCTTTTTTCTAGATTTTTCTTGCATTGTATTTTCTCTAGTTTTGACCTGTGCTGCCTTTTCTCTATTCTTATCGTCTATTGTTTTTGTTTTTTTTTTTTTTTTTTTTGTTTTGTGTTTTTGGTAGTCTTGTTTTATATAGGCAAGTCTTCCATTGTTGTTTCTCTAGTTTTGTTTTCGATGCTTTTGTCTAGCATTGTTTTTTTCTTACTCTTGTCTTATATTGTTTTTTTTTTCTAGTCTTGTCTCCCATTGCCTTCTCTCTAGTTTTGTCTTTAAGCTATTGAAGATTAAACGGCAAGACAAGATCCCTGTCACTAAAGTTCTAGAAAGAGCGTCCAAGCCCCGAATCCACACTCTACTAATGAAGAATCAGATTCGCTGGGCTGGTCATTTAACTCGCATGCCAGATCACAGGCTCCCTAAACTAATTATTTTTTACGGCGAGCTGCGTTGTGGTAATCTCTCACAACGCGGCCACAGGAAACGTTTTAAAGACGCTCTCACTGAAACCTTTTGGAATTGATCTTGACATCTGGGAGACTGCTGCCAAAGACCGAAATTCGTAGCGTACATCATTAAGCAAGAGTGCTGTCACTTGTGACGCAACCAGGACTGCAAGAGCTGAGAAGAAGAGGCTGGACAGAAAAGCCACTGCAGGAGATTCTCCTCCTGGAACGTCAAGCATTCTTTGGCCACATTGTCAGAGAACATTTCAAGCCAAAATATGTCTTATCAGCCATGTTAGAACTCATAGCTCCATACTTTCAACCCCACTGGTTTAAATGAATGGTCATCATCATTCTTGATGGTCAAACAACACATGCCCGCGACGCATCTTTCAAATGTCTGACCTATCAGATGTCGATGGTACATTGTAACGGGTAACGGGAAATCAGACTTCGATTCCGGAGAGGGAGCATGAGAAACGGCTACCATATCCAAGGAAGGCAGCAGGCGCGCAACTTACTCACTACCGGCACGGTGACGAAAAATAATAATACGGGACTCTATCGAGACCTCGTAATTGGAATGAGTGCACTTCAGACCCTTCAACGAGAATCTATTGGAGAGCAAGTCTTGTGCCAGCAGCCGCGGTAATTCCAGCTCTAATAGTGTATATTAAAAATGTTGCAATAAAAAAGCTGGTAGTTGTATCTGGAGTGTTCAAAGCAGGCTTCGACTGCCTGAATAATGGTGCATGTAATAATGGAATATGACCTCGGTTCTATTTTGTTGGTTTTTTGAACTAGAGGTAATGATTAACAGTGACAAACGGGTGCATTCGTATTGCGGCATTAGAGGTGAAATTCTTGGATCGCCGTAAAAAGCGAAAGTATTTGGGGAAAAAAAAAAAAATAATTTTCATTAAACAAGAGCGAATGTCAGAGTCGTATGGACGATCAGACACCGTCGTAGTTCTGACCATAACCGATGCTGACTAGCAACCTCAGGGGGGTTGAAGCGAAACTGAAACAAAATGGAATATACTCTGGATACTAAATCCATTGGCGGTCTCTCTGACCGAGGGGTTACAACACTTTCTCCGTAATCCCGTTTATCACGCAGAGTCTCGTAGCGGGCGTGAACTGTGAGCGGTTCGACCCCCCCCCCCCCCCCCCGGTGACTTGCGGGATAACTGAGCAGGACGCTCAGAAAGCAATGGCAAACTACAGAGCGTAATCGTGCCAAGAGATCAACAGACAGCTGAAAGATGCTGCTGTTGACAGCGATGTCCTGTAAAGGATATGCGAATAAAAAAAAAATCCATTGCGTATAAAGTCCGAATAATTTGCAAGGTGTCACTACATGAATCCCATTCACAAATTGCCAAATTTGCATATTCCTTTCAGATTGAGCACAGATGCGAGCTCCGTGGCGATTGGGGCGGTACTATTACAGGAACATGACGGCATTTTGCATCCTGTATATTACCTATCCAGGAAACTTAAACCAAGAGAACGCACCTTGTCGACACCGCAAAAAGAAGCCCTTGCATTAGTGTTTGCAATAACGAGATTGTCTAGATTCCTCCTTGGAAGGCATTTTTTTAGTAGAATCTGACAACAGCCCTTTGACGTTTATTACATCTGGAGTGCCAACTAACAATATGATAGCGCGATGGTCACTTTTGCTTCAAGACTACAGCTTTGAAGTAAAACACATACCGGGCACATCGAATACACTAGCTGACCTTTTGTCACGTTGCCCCGATGATACCCAATAGCCATATATGTCTGAGTGCAGTATGTCGAAACACTCAGACCAGCACAGCCATTAATGTATTTGTTTTCAGAAAAGCTATGAGTGTCAACTACATCATTGTGATAGGGATCATTTCCCACTGTAAATATTATTAGAGTTTCTAAAATAAGGTGATAATTGTGTGGTATAAGTGCGTAGTATGTGTTAGAAAGTGAACAATAGTAATTATAAAGATTATAAACTAAGCACAGTGCCACAGGCCAGTGTCGTAACTTACCTCAAGTGAACAAGAACAATTTAAGTTATCCGTGATATCTGCAAACTGGAGGTATCCAGCAACATTTTATCCCGTGTGAATTGAACAATTGAGTGAACTAAACTGGGACAGTTACTCCACTGTATAAGATCGTAATCCAGAAGTCCAATGAAACACCGAAAACACCAGCGAATAGCACAACGTTACACTCCGAGTATTCCAACATCATTACGGAACAAGTGTGTGAAAAACTATTGCTTACATCAGCTGTTCGTGTGTACTTCCGGAAAGTTAGAAAGTTAAACAAAAATCTAGCAGACTATGAACAAAACCAAAAAAAATTAATGACGCTTGTAAAATATTGGTGAAACACGAATTTGAAATATACAAATTGTGTATTAATATTTTTGAAACTACTGTAATCTGAGAATCATACCTTGATTAACTGATTCACATTAGCGACATTTTTTTCGCTATTGTAAAGAAGTATCAAGCTATGACGCTGAGAAATAAATTTATAATTGTAATTTATTAGGTTTAACATCTGTTTAAATTATTTCCCTTTCATTTAATGGGTGTCACCAATTACACCAAAGGGCGGTAAATCGAAATAGATAGTAATGTGTAATGTATAAAAATAGCCACTGTGTTGCCAGATTGTCGACACGCCAAGATTGCATCAGCTGGGCATGGAGAAGATTGCCAAAGTTGTAGACCAACATGAGAGCTCCCTACCAAGTTGGTTGGAACTCTACAGTTGAATTCGTCTCATATTAGGACGTTTTACGGTCTAACCTGATGTCTGAGGACATATTATACGTTTTTTTTTGTTGGTTGCGAGGTAGTTGCATTGATTGCTGGTGCTACCGGTCTGACTGGGTCAAAATTGCAACAGAGGTGATCATCCATCGAGAGGATGATACTTGGCAAGTGTTAAAGTCTGAATACAGTATGACTTAATATGTATAATTTACAATACTTATGTATTTCTATTGAACCTATGCCAGGGTATATGACAACCAATGGGAAGATTCTGACTTGGTTAAAAATAGTAACCCTGAATTTACAGAGAATACACATGAAAGATAGAATCTTTCATGAATGACGCGCTGGGAGGGTGTCATAATCCCCATTGATATGCCGCGACATCGTTACGCCCGCCAGGCGAACACCAGTTACCTACTCACAGGTTTCGCTGACGACAGAGAGAGCGACCGTCAGAGTCAAGCCAGTACAAGCGTGACGCATGCAATTCTCGCTGCGCTCGAATCCACAGGGCAAGGACTGTGAGCGGGAAACGGGAGACACGGCTAGGGGAATCAGACGAGACGGACGTGTATGAAAGCGGCTCTTGTGTTTCTGTGCCTGAATGTCGATTGCTCGTAGCTCTTGTGAGAAGATAGAAAGACTGCATAGCTGTGAGTTTGAGTCTGTGAGTGCATTGATGTATTATGTATAGGTTGTGATATTCACCTTGTGATGGCCACATGCCGAATTAGACTGTGTTGCATGTGAAGTGTAAATAAAACCATCAAACTTAGTGTTACCGTGTGTCACGTTACATCATTCTGTACTTTTGTATGTGTCGCATATGTTAGGTCCAGCGAGCCAGATTCATTAGATTGTGAGACCCTGACAACATGCTTGGTCCAGACATATTTTCTATGGCTCTCAGCTGAGGGATATGGCTGAACGCTTCAAAGTCAATATCCCCCAGTTGTGAGGGCCTGGCCGTTACTCATCCTTTGCTGCATGGAGGTGAGATGCTGAGCCAGCAGCATCTGCAGCCTAACTTGTGCCTTATGTCTGTAAAGGCGGCAAGTGCCACTACTGTGTGGGCATTAATGGTGAGAAAGCGTCCCAGTCAGTATCTGAAGTTCATTGAATGAGCGTTATCAAAGGTGGAAAAGCGTTCCATTTGCACGAAATGGAATATTGCTTGGCTAGCAAATCCGTAACGTGGAAGTCCGAAACAAAATCATGCTGTGTGGATGTTGACTGCATATTGGTCCCTCCGGAGGTGAACCGAGGGCTCAATATACGGAATTGAGGATAAGCAACCATGTGCAGGACGTGACGATTCCTTGGATGAGCCCAGTACCAGAGCGCTATGTGTCGGCTCTGCAATGATGGAAGTCTCTTTGGATGGCGGGGAATGTCCATGGTCTGCCCCTGCCTTTCTTTGAGGGCCTACCTGGATGTCCCCGGTTGTTCTAAGTGGGCCAGCTGGGATAGGTATAACACCACAACTGTAAGAGTCGAGAAAGCGACCCAGATGCACGAATTGGAATACAGGTTAGTTAGCAATCCCATTTCGTGAAAAGTCCGAACCAAAAGCTCGCTGAGTGTATGTCACTTGCAGTCTGACCTCTCCTGGTTTGCGTGGGGAACGGCCTGTGGCAAATGAAATGCCCAATATACGGAAGTGAGGCTAAGCAGCCAGGTATAGGCCGTGACGATTCCTTGGATGATCTTACTACCAGTGCGCTAAGTGTCGGCTCTGTAATTATGAAAGCCTTCTTGGATGGTCTAGCCTTGCCTTCCCTTGAGGGTTGACCGGGATGTCTTCGGCCGTTCTAACTTGACCACTTGGGATGTAGATGACCGCACAACAGTGAGAGCCCAATGTCCGTCTCAGAGTAAGAGTGGAATGTCCCTTGAAAAACCCGAGAATGTGAATCTGTTAAACAAATGCCCACATAAGTCGGATGTGTCTACCTAAAGGCGCAAGTAAAGTAGCTCTGCTGTAAACTGGCACAACGCAATATCGTCAGGGTGAAATTGGAATGTCCATCGAAATACCCGGGAAGGTTAACCCGGTCAACAAATGTCCGCAAAAGTCTGATCTGTCTGCCAAAAGGCGCAAGTAAAGTAGCTCTGCTGTACACAGGCACAACACAATAACGTCAGAGTGAGACGGATGAAGGCAGAAGAAGAAGAAATTGTAGTATCTGCACTTGATCTTGCCAGGGCAACTAGTAGAGGCTGTCATCCGAATGACAAATAGGAACGTGGGGATCTGATGGGGTGGTTCTGCAATTTGAAGGTGCAGCGATCCCTTATAAAAGAAAAAATAACATTTTTCGATTAAGGAAAAGTTATTTTTAAAACATTTTAAAATACCCACCTCAATAGGAACATATGTAATTAAAATGGATGTAAGGGACATAACATTCTAACATTTATTGTTTAAAGGGGCGTTACTAAAAGCATCAAAAGTGTCTTATATGATTTAAATAAATTAATATTTGTGATAATCTTTTATAAAATGTTTTACAACATTAACTAGAGGTGAATAAAGGATAATTGACAAGATACAAATTTTTAGTTGCTTTTTCAAATTTTGTAAAAGTCGTGACTTTGTTTTATAAGGAAGAGTATTTAATAATGCCTTTTTCTTATCTACCTTCATGTTACAATAAATGTTTTGTTCTTTCTATGCCACCATTTCCTTCGATGGACTATTCGAAATTTTTGTCAGTCCTGTTAAAGGCTTATCACACTCAATATCACCTTTGGGTCCCCTTGGCTAAAGTAGAAATGTAGAATCTGCGCTTGACCTTGTCATGTCCGCATGCAGAGGCGGTCATCCTAATGACACAATGACATGGGACCTTAGTGGGTGCCTCCGACCCCTTTCAGAACCACGACCCCTGTAACAAAAGATTCTTAATTTTCAGCACTTTTGATTGTTTTACGGCATTTTGATATCTCTCTCTCTCTCTCTCTCTCTCTCTCTCTCTCTCTCTCTCTCTCTCTCTCTCTCTCTCTCTCTCTCTCTCTCTCTCTCTCTCTCCTGCTATCTCAGAAGACACACCTACCTGTTTCAGTCTCATTGGTAAAATGGAACGCTTGTTGGGTGATACTGTGAATTGTTTAAACTTTAAACTTGAAGAAATTTAGTTTTAGAGAAATTTTCTTTTTTTAAAAATAAGGGCTCGCTGTTCCCCCAAGGGCCAGAGCCGCCCCATCAGGTCCCCATGTCCCAATGTGTCATTCGGATGACTGCCTCTGCAGGTGGCTCTGGCAAGATCAAGTGCAGATACTACACATTGATCTTAGCCAAAAATCCGAGAAAGGATAGCATTTATAAATTGATGTATAAATAGCAATTATAGGTGTCCAATTAAAACATTGAGTGATATTTGTCAGGACCCACAGGCAAACGTTTCTAGTGCTCTAGTGCGAGTGATTTCTCTTGTAAAATTGAGATAACACATCTGTATTCGAGTGTCTCACTTTAATAAATTACATTTTCGTCCATTGAAATAAATTGACAAGAATATTTCGTTAGATTGTTTCGCTTTACACAAGAAGTCTTGTCTCGTATTTTTTTTTTTTTTTAATAAGCTTTAACCATGGAAGCCGTGGTAACGTAGTGTCTAAACGCCTACCTGTGGTCATGAGTTCGAATCTTCACCGGATCGGATGTTTACAATTGATCTGAGCTTCCTGGGTTAGAACAACTAGGGTTAGAACTGAATATTAAGAAGACACAGATTATGGTCGTCACAGGGAAGAAGGAAATACCACAATGTGATATACGAGTAGATGGGCATATTCTTTACCAAGTGAATCGATACTGTTATCTCGGCACAGTCATAAAATCTGATGGGAGATGCCTTGAAGAGATTAGAACAAGAATCGCCATGGCGAAGACAGCCTTTTGCAAGATGAAATACATACTAACCAATAAAAATATGTTATTTGCAACGAGAACAAGAGTGTTGAGGTGTTACATAGAACCTGTACTTTTGTATGAATGTGAACCGTGGACAATGAGCAAACAGGCTGAAAAACATCTGAAGGATGTGGAAATGTGGTTTCTGAGGAGAATGCAAAGAATGCCGTAGATAGACAGAAAAACCAATGACCAAATCCTACAAGAAACACATGAAAACCGTAAACTGATTAGAGAAATTAGACGTAGACAGTCATAATATTTTGGTCACATTATGAGAAGAAATAAATTGGAGAACTTGGTGACAACTGGCAAGATCGAGTGTAAGAGAACAAGGGGACGGCAGAGAAGTAAATACCTGAATGGCTTGGCCACGTGGTATGGTCGAGACAAGAACACTGAGCTGATCCACGATTCTGGTGATCGAGTGACATGGCAAAACATGGCCGCCCACGCTTACCGGCATGGCACATGATGGTAATGAGCTGATGTTGCTCATTATTACATAAACAATGTAATCAGCGTGGACAAACAATGACTGCAATAACAACAATGTTAACGATAACCGTGATAACATAGCGATGGTAACGATAACACCGATGTTAACTATAACAGGGATAACACCGATGGTAAGAACAACGAATGTAGCGATAAGACCGATGGTGGCGATAACAACGACTGTAGCGATAATAACACCATGATAGCGACAACAGCGACTGTAGCGATAATAACACTTTGATAGCGACAACAATGACTGTAGCGATAAGACCGATGGTAGCGACAACATCGATGGTAACGACAACAACGATTGAAGTGATATGACCGATGGTAGCGACAACAATGACTGTAGCAACAACACCGATGTTAGCAACAAACAACGATAGTAACTACAACAACGACTGTAGCGATAACACCGAATATTAATTAACGGTAACAGCAATGATAACGATAGCAGCAATAAGAAAGGCTGTAGTGTAACAGCGAGTATTAATGTTATCTGAGTCAGGGGTCATGTGATATTCTGTGAGTTATCGGTTCACGGTGTGCTAGACATATGTAAATAAGTTAGCCAGTCATTGCTTTCCTTCTTGGCCTCGACCATACTGGCTGGGGGTAGTAGGTACCCACCCTATAAAGACATCCTCTGCCTAGTGTAGGGAACTTGAGACTATAACCAACCAGCACCTATCGATTGTACTCCAGCTCAGTGTACCATCTATTGAGTGATTTCGTGTTCATCATCATCACATGAATTGCCTATAATCATGGAGGTTTCATGATACTCTGCTAGGTAGGCTCATTGGGTACTCCATCTTGCTCAAAGGTGACCCATAGGCTAGCAGAAGGCACTTTACTTCAAAATGTGCAGATATCGCAGCTCTGGTTTAAATAGGTGCAGTGAAATTATGTCAACAACAACAACAACAACAACATGGACGAGCAAAGAAGCTTACCTAAACATTAATCAGTAACAATGTTACATGATCTTTACAGGACGTTGACATCAACCCCCATTGATTGTCTATATAATTTTACTAACAGTAGTTTGCCATTGCTTTCTGAAAGAGAAGTCAATGTTTAAGTGCAACTTAATGCCAGTTTAGGGACTGAACGCCTTACGTTGACATAAGTGCACCGGAAGTTTAAGAGTGAGCGCTCTTATCATTTCGGCTGCGTTGACTGCTTATGAATATATAGTGCATTGATGCGAAAATACAACTCTTAGAATTGCTTTATTCATATGGTAAAACATAACAATATTATGGAATGACCATCAAACATCACACAAGTATAAAACATTGAAATTATATGAAAACAATATTAATCTGCAAAACATATACATCAAATTAGATGTCTTGTCTTGCGTATCCTTGTCTATGTTATTCTCTTGTGTTGTCTTTTCTCTAGTCTTGTTTTCGCAAGTCTTGCATTATCTCTCATATCTCTCTCTATCTTTATGTTTCCTCTAGTCTAGTCTAGTATTGTCTTTCCTCTAGTCTAATCTAGCATTGTCTTTTCTCTAGTTGTGACTTTTCTCAAGTTTTAACATCCATTGTTTTTATCTCTAGTCTTGTTTTATATAGCCATATTGTCATAGTCTTGCTCGTATCTAGGTAACTAAACTTGGGTTCATACAGGCAACAATAAATCTGTTCGCTATGAGATCGAATATTTATTGTGTATACATATACAGTATGCGTTGGCGCATATTACATATCACAGCTGGTTAGCATCAAACACATAGTATCATTCAACAGTCTAGCAAACTATCTAGCCTATGTCTATATATCTATTGATATCTATAGAGTCCCTCAAAGGCAGGCCCTGTTGCCTCTCTCAAGTCCGTCTGTCCTCTGCCGGTCCACACGTGTCCCATTCCGACACGGGTGGTAACTCTGTCCGAGTTCCTCGTGGACCCCGCAATAGGCGGGCCACATCAGTGTCCACGGAACCCTGGACTCATTGACCAGTCCTTCTAGAAGGCTCTAGATTACTCGGGCTCTGTTCTCTCCCTTGGGCTGGAGTTGTAGCCCTCTAAATAATATATCTAACGGTGAGGCGGTGACAGGATTCCCCCCTCCCCCCTAATATGGCTTGTTATTGGGTAATTAGATGTATTCTAATTCTGTCACCGAATCACATAAAGTTGGTGTTTGTAGATTGGTGGACAGTAACCTGGTAACCTACATACTGGCATTAAAACTCATGTATTCTCCCATACACCACTTCTCTGATTTGGTAAAGAGATCACTCTGTCTCCTGTGTCCTTAACAATGCTTATCAGACCGAAGTTATGTGACGTTTAAGTAGTTGTATTTACAACCCGCCCTTCTCAATAGTACCCAACTGGTACCCAGACAATTAACCTCTGTTAAGAGAGTTAACAAGACCGAAGTCCTGGCTAATTAAGTACACCTTCAAATCTTGATTTGTGTGTGCATTTCAATACACTTTTACTCTCGTATGTTATCTAATGCAAAATATGTAGTTACCTTGTTATTTTATCCCCCTCATACTACTAGTGTCCCTGTTGGCTTGTTAGTGTGCTTGACTAATAAGTTGATGTTTCTAATAAAGTGACTGTATTTTAACTTGATAGTGTTGAGTTTTAAGGTTTGTGTACTGTGTGTGCTGAATGTGTGGCGTATTTCCAAGCGTCACGAGTTGGGATAACCTCAATCATGAACTACTGCACTGTGTGCAATACATGATCAGGCATTCCAAGTAGTGGTGCTTAGATGTATCCTAACTGCTAAACTAAGTATATTAACTCACTATTCAACTAAGTACTACACATGTATTCACACATTAGACAAGTCATGCAATTTACATGAAAGACGCAGACAAATTAAAATAAATACGGTTTGCGTACAATTTGTCCGCCAAGTGTATCGTTCTCTCATTTAATCCATTCACACAGTCATTCAGTCACCTTTCATTCAAAATAGTATTTGGTTAAAATATATAATTAAAGATGAGGTAAGTGTTATTGCCCTTAGAAAAAATGGGCTAGGCGATATTTGCCCTTTAAGGAAATACGTACTTCTTGTACGATGACTCAAAAATGGATTATAATTTAAATAGAGACAATTGTATAGGACGGTTCTTTAGCCTAGGAATGGTACCGCCTGTAATATTAATGTTGAATATGTACAAATTACAGGTTAATACAATTTATATACAACAATAATGGAAATATAATACATATTTAATCCTAAACTAATTAATTAATTAAATCCAACGATGATGTGCGCGTTGTCCTCCTGTTGTTAGCGTGTTATGCCATGTATGTTAAAGTTCGTATGGCTGTCTCTGGAGTGTTGTAGTCGATGTCGTTCTGTTTCGGCTGTTTGTAAAGTTACGTAGTAACAGCAAGTATGGAATGTTCTTAATGTCCCATATAACGAGTTCTTACAGAATTCGGAGTTAGTTCGCTGGTTGATCTTATTGGTTGACACAAACACAGTTACTGTTTCTTGCTGGAATCGTTCTAGCGCTTAGGCACTTGATGGTATAGTTCTCAAAGTAACGTATCATGTTCTTGGGTGTCGTAATTAAACTAATCACTGAGAGTACTCTAGCAGGTGTAGAGTTACACTGTCATATGCAACCGACTAAAAGTATCACAGTTTATAGTATGGCTAATGGTCGATGTGATCAGAGTCATTCTACTGGCGCATTTGTTTGCCGTGATAAAAGGTCAGCCATAATGTTGTCGGTGCCTCTGATATGGCGGATTTCGAAGTCGAAATCTTGAAGTAGAAGACACCATCTTTGTAGCCGATGGTTTTTAGGCGACCCCTGGTTAAGGACCAATAATGGCGAACTGTCCGTGAGGACCACAAAGTGACTCCCCAAGAGGAACTTAGATAATCTCAATATACAGAACAATAGGCTCAAACACTCTAATTCAACTGTGGCATACCGAGTCTCAGCCTTCTTTAGTTTGCGGCTCACATAGAGAATTGGGTGTCTTATGCCATCCACTTCCTGCATCAAGCATCCTCCTATTGCGATAGCGCTCGCATCTGTGGTCAAAATAAAGGGTAAATTTATGTTGGGTAATCGTAAGACTGGTGGATTAGAAAAAATATGTTTCAATCTACACATTGCATCATCTAAGCTGGTACTTTTACAAATTTTTGATGGATGATTTTTAGTTAACATATCAGAAAAGACTGAGGTTAGTTCTGCCCAATGTGGAATGAATTTAGAATAATAGTTGATAAGGCCAAGTAAACTTCTAATCTGTTTCTTGGTGGTAGGCACTTCTAGATTAAGGATCTGAGAAACAATTTTATCATCTGTCAACAATTTGCCTTCAGAAATTCTGTGACCAAGGAAGTCTATTTGTGTATAACCTATTTCAACTTTGGAAGGTTTGATAGTAAGTCCAAAAAGAGAGATTTGGTTGAAGACTTGTTTGAGGGTAAGTAGGTGAGAAGTCATATCAGAAGAATGGACGCATATATCATCAATATAGGCTACTACATCTTTCATTCCGTGTAATAACAATCTTGTTAGTCTCACAAATGTGGCCGGTGCGTTCTTGAGCCCAAACGGAAGATATAGCCATTCGTACAAGCCGAGAGGTGTTGCGAATGCTGTTATATGTCTACAAGAAGGGTGTAGTGGAACTTGCCAATATCCTTTCGCTAAATCGGTCTTGGAAAATAAGGATGATTGAGCCATATTTAAGATAAGATCTTCACAGCTGTTCATTGGCTCTGCATCCGTTGTTGTTCTTGTATTTAATACTCTATAGTCGATGCACAAGCGGATTGTCTGGTCCTTTTTTTTTTCACCAGAACCATCGGTGACGAATATTGAGACATCGATTTTTGAATAATGCCATTTTTCTCTAAATCTAAAATTTCTTTATCTAAATTAGATCTGTAATGGAGAGGAATAGAATATGGTCTACATTTGACCGGTCTCAGATCTGTCAGCACAATTGAATGTGTTATTTTATCAGTGCGTCCAGGTTTGTTAGAAAAGATAGATTTATACTCGTCCAGGATAGTCAAAATGTCTTGTCGCTGTTGTTGTGTCAAAGTGTCAGAGATATGTATGTCATTTATACTTCCGTCGTCAGTCATGATTGGTACAGGGATTTCAGTGTTGTCCACGTCTGTCTGATTTATCACAGATGCTACTGTTTGTAAATTGTCTTCAATGTCATTGTTGTCGTCGTTGAGATCAATCGTTGTCAATATGTCGTCAAATTTATCGTCGCTGTCGATATCACAGATTGTCGGTAATGTCCATATGTCTTCGTCGTTTTCGTCGTCGTAAGAGTGTGTCGTTAACGATGCTTCGTTTGTCGAGGTGTTATTTCGTTGGGAAATTGTCGTTTCGTCTCCGTCACCAGTTCGTTGAGTCAGTTCATTTGTCTCATTGTCCTGTCTAACATAATATGGTTTCAACATATTTATATGGAATATTTTCAGCTTTCCATTTAAAGAGATTTCGTAATCTACTTCTGAAATTCTTCTAATGATCTTAAAAGGTCCCTGCCAAGAGGTTGACAGTAAATCTCTTTTGTCAGGTAGGAGTAGTAAAATATCCTGACCTGGATTTAGCACAATTGTTTTTGCACCTCTGTTGGCGTATTGCCTGTATTTAAAACCTTTCTCCTGTAGTGATGTTCTGGCCACTATACAGGAACGTATGATTTTGTCTCTGGTATCAGTGACCAAATCATAGGTAGAAATGGGAAGTTGGATATCTACAGGTTGTTATATGATCTCCTTATAAATGGTGAGAGGTCCTCTTGGGTTCGCTCCATACATCAATTCGAAGGGAGAGAACCCTGTACTTGATTGTGGGACTTCTCTAAATGCGAACAGCACCGTTGGGAGAAGTATGTCCCAATCGGCTGGATTTTCAGCTGTCACTTTAGATAGCATATGTTTCAGGTCCCCATTTAGTTTCTCGCAGATGCCATTTGCGGCCGGTCGATAGGGACTGGTGAAACATTGCTTGATGCCTAGTAACTTAGTTACTGATTGGGTGGCATTCGATATGAACTGGGTTCCTCTATCAGAAATGATTTTCTCCGGGAAGCCAAAACGGGAGAAAATGTTTAGTAATATGTCCGTCACATCCTTAGAGGAGATAGATCTTAATGGAAGCATTTCGGGCCACCTTGTACACAAATCAATAAGAGTAAAAATATATCTATTGCCCTTATTTGATATGTGATTCAACGGACCTACTAGGTCAACTGCCACGATTTGGAAAGGCCTCGAGGCAGTTGTCGTTGATTGGACTTCTGCTGTAGGGTTTTTCCCCTTTTTCACCAGTTTCTGACATATATCACAAGATCTACAGAAGGTTTTTATATCTTGGCAAAACTTTGGCCAATAAAACTGGGTGAGGACCCTAGCCCTGGTCTTTTCATACCCCATATGACCTCCAAAAGGGGAGTCATGAGCTATTTTTAGAACTTTGTTTCGATGTGCTTGTGGTAACAGTACTTGCTGTATCGTGGTCTGCTTTGTTGTGTACAATCTAGTTAAGATGTTGTTCTGTAGTCTAAATGTCCACGATGCGTTCTTTGTTAATTTTGGTTTAAATCCTACTAACTTAAAGTATGGTGTAAGTGTAGGGTCATTTTTCTGTTCATTTCCAAAATTGATGTTAGTTGAGTTTGGCGCTATTATTTCTAATGATTCCTGTAGTTGGTCAGTGTTGGTTTTATGGGTTGTCTGTCGTGTTATTGCATTCGTGTGTTGTGTGTTTTGTTGCACATTTACAGGCTTGGTATTTGGTACATCAGTAGCATCCTCAATTCGAGGTTTTAATTTGGTCGTATCGCTCACAGATTCGACCGCCCCTGCATTGTACACCTCGGTGAATTCTTTCTGAATTACCTCAGTGGTTGTCTCCCTTGGTCTTTTGGCAGATTGAGACAAGCATGAATGGTGTTTCTCTATAGCATCACTGTTTGTGGGGGGGGGGGAATACCGTTTTTATGCTCCCAATCTCTGATTTCCTTCTCAGAGCATGCTCGTATGTTGGGCAAATTCCCAAGTATAATATCAGCGACTGGATTTTCAAGGATTGCGCACAATACTTGTCCTGATATGAACGGTGTTCGAATTTCGACCACAGCAAGGGGGTATTTCTCTATAGTACCTGAGAATGTGCGACAAGTGACATGTTTGTCTGTGTAGTCTTTAGTGTCTATTAATGTTCTCTTTATCCCACAGAGCGTTGAGCCGGAATCACGAATTAATGTGCACTTTTTGTTGTTTACAAACCCTGTAGAAAAAACTAGCTTGCCTGTAGATGACAAAGCAGCGTTGGCTGTTTCATTTGAAATAGGGATAGTGTGGCCACATAGTAATGTTGTGTCAAGTTGGAACTTCGTACAGGTGTTACACTTACTGTCTGTAATGGTGTCAATAATTTGTACAGCATTTCCAAGCTCGTTTTCATTGTCGTGTTGATTATCACAATCATTCAGTGATTCAATCTCTTCGTCTGACGACGTTTCTACAAGTGCGGCATTGGCTTGTTTCAATAACTTTCGGCCATCACAAAAGCGACTATAGTGGCCAAAACTGAGGCAAAAAAAAACATTTGACCGCTCTCTGGTAAGCATTGCGCTTGATCTTCTGTTTCTCCACCATCATCTTGAGGTGGTAAGGGTAGTTCGGCGATTTGTCGCACATAGAGCCACTGTCATGATTCAAACCGCAATACTGGCATTTAACAAGTTTACTGACATTGGAGCGAGGTTTGAATTTACTCTCTCTTTGTTTGGAGTATTTGGTGTTCACTACTGCAGCTGCTGTATCGTTGTGACTTATGTTCAGCTGAAAAATATCCCTATTTGCTGTGAAAAATGAATTCCCCTTTGCCTCTATTTCCTGAATACTTTTGCAATCCATTTGTTTTAAGAACTTGGCAAAAGGTTTGGGGATGGTGCTAACTATTTTGTCTATAATAATAAGCTCTTTAAGTTTGTCATGGCTATTGTTGGTTTTAGCCGAGTTGATCCATTTTGTGCATACGTCTTGAACTGTACTGACATAATCTATAACGGTTTGGTTTGGTTGTGGTGATAATTTGGCAAATTGTTGCTGGTAACCTGCAGTATCTAAAGAAAAATGTTGGAGAATGCGTTGTTTTAAGTAATCATAGTCTTTTCGCATTTCCTGTGGTACTGTTTCTATTACTTTTAGTGGTTCAAGAGCTAAGTTCCTCATTAGAATAAATGCCCAATCTGATTTAATGATCTTATGGTAGGCCATGAGACACTCAAAATTTTCCAAGTAGGCGCTGATGGAATCTCCTGAGCAGAACGCCTTCACGAGGCCTTTATACTTATTATATTTTTGTTCTTCATCTTTGCTTCTTAGCTTATTTATCGATATTTCTGCGTTGGACTCAAGCTCCATCTGTTTTAGTTTCACTTGTGTATCAGCATTCAATTGGGCTTGCTTGGCCGCTGCGTCGAGCTCCATTTGTAATTTCTTTTCTGCTGCCTCCATCTGCATCTGAATTTTCTTTTCTTCTGCCTCCATCTGAAATTTCTTTTTTTCTGCCTCCATTTGAAATTTCTTTTCTTCTCGTTCTATCGCTCTTTCTTCACGGGCAATGTTTTCTGCGTGCGTTTTCTGTGCCCATTCTGACAATTTCTCTTCTTTATAACCTAACTTTATTCCTTGCTCAATGCATTTATCTAAGGAAGACATTTTGTGTTTTACTTGTTTGTAATGTTTATAGTAACATATAAAGGCAGGAAATCAGACCCCTTCCAAATAACATCTGGCTTGAAACAGGGTGATGCACTATCGCCGCTACTCTTCAATCTGGCTCTAGAGAAAGTTGTAAGGAAGGTAAAGGAGGAATGTGATATTGGAGGAACATCCAAGCTGCTTGGTTATGCAGATGATATAGATATTATAGGGCAAAGTGAACAAAAGACATTGGAAATATTGACTCACTTAAAGGGAAAAGCCCAACAGATGGGGCTGGTTATCAACCAAGATAAGACAGAATATATGGTAATTTCAAGAGACGGAATGGCTAGAAACTCTGGCCACATACAAATAGATAATATGACCATTAAAAGAACGGAAACATACAAATACCTGGGTACAATCTTCAACTGCTCCAACATCATAAGGGAAGAAATACAAACTAGAATCAACTCTGGAAATAAGATATACTATGCACTACAACATCTACTAAAATCAAAGGCGCTATCTCGTAACACCAAAATCACAATATACAAAACACTGATCAGACCAGTTGTGCTGTATGGCTCTGAAACATGGAGTACAACGAAAGGAGACGAAGCCTTGTTACAAACCTTTGAGAACAAAATTTTAAGACGCATCTTTGGACCCATTAGGGATACACAAAGTGGAGAGTGGAAAAGAAGAAGTAACAAAGACATTTATGATCTGTTTAAGTCCCCGCTAATCACTGGTATCATGAAGGCTAATAGACTACAATGGCTGGGGCATATAGAAAGAATGGAAGATAATAGGGAAACAAAACTCGCTTACACTCAGGAAATAAATGACCGTAGACCCCGAGGTAGACCAAGAAGGCGGTGGAGAGATAATACATGTACAGACCTACAAGCACTTGGAATCAACGACTGGCAAGAGAAGGTCCACCAGAGAGACGAATGGAGACGGATTGTATTTGCAGCAAAGAACCTCAATGGATCGGAACGCTGAAGAAGAAGAAGAAGAAGTAATGTTTATAAAGTTAAATCCCTTAGAAAAAATGTTGTGTAGTCGAAAATTTGGTTAACTCCCTTACTTATTAATGTGTAAATCAAAATGCAAGGTTATGTTGGTGACAAGGTCATGAATATGCAACCAAATCAATATGAAACAACATAATACATTGATGAAAGATGAGAAGTACAGCTTAGAGTTACAATGGGTATGACATGAAACTTAGCTTTCAATCAGAGAACTCGCCGATGTTGTCCCAGAAAGCTTGTCTTGTAATCTCGCCACTGTTGTAAAGGTTACATAGGTTGCACGCGCCACTATTCGCGGAACAATCTGCTCGTAGAGTGAGAAAACATTAGTAGCAGTCAAAAAATGTCACAGTCATGTCAAAAATAGTTTACAAATCACAATAATGAGACACACTGCTTAGGCACTGCTGAGATACTGCTGAGGGACTCAGATTAATCCTATTTTATTGCTAGATAGCTACTAATTTTTGTAAACTTGTAAGTTAACAATTCTTTTGGTTTAAACAACTCAATGTGATATGATCAATTAAGTAATTTTACATGGCAATTAATAGTTATTTCACAATAGATTTTATGCCAAAACCGGAAAACTAGCCCCCAAAAAGCCTGTCATAGTCTTGCTCGTATCTAGGTAACTAAACTTGGGTTCATACAGGCAACAATAAATCTGTTCGCTATGAGATCGAATATTTATTGTGTATACATATACAGTATGCGTTGGCGCATATTACATATCACAGCTGGTTAGCATCAAACACATAGTATCATTCAACAGTCTAGCAAACTATCTAGCCTATGTCTATATATCTATTGATATCTATAGAGTCCCTCAAAGGCAGGCCCTGTTGCCTCTCTCAAGTCCATCTGTCCTCTGCCGGTCCACACGTGTCCCATTCCGACACGGGTGGTAACTCTGTCCGAGTTCCTCGTGGACCCCGCAATAGGCGGGCCACATCAGTGTCCACGGAACCCTGGACTCATTGACCAGTCCTTCTAGAAGGCTCTAGATTACTCGGGCTCTGTTCTCTCCCTTGGGCTGGAGTTGTAGCCCTCTAAATAATATATCTAACGGTGAGGCGGTGACACATATCTTCCACTGTCTTTTCTCTAGTCTTGTCTTCCATTGTCTTTTCTGTATTCTTGTCTTGCCATGCCCTCACTGATCCATTCGCCAGCCATGTAGCTAACTACGACGTTTTCCTCAGATCGGTAAGTAAAAGTAAAGAACCATCGATCAGTTTTTAGGCTGAGCTCCAGCCATTAAATAAACATGCTCAGTATCGATGGGGATTCAAACACATGCGCACCAGGCCAGCAGACATGCTTGCTAGCCACAGAGCTACACCTTCCCAGTATGGTACATCTTGCACGATGTACACATTAAGATCCTCAGGAGCTATATGTGACGAAGAGTAGACAGGAGACTCTCCTTCGTGTAAAATTAAAACTAGAAAACTTGCCCGCAACAGACTGTTTATATGTTCAAAGCTATGTATTCCATTGGTGAATTTAATCACAGACGCCACATCCAATTGGTTCCATGATTTATTGCCTTGCATTTTTCGCTGCATCTCGTCAGGTACATGCTGTATAGTTATATATCACATAATGTGAATAAATAAATAATACTTTGGCTGAACCACTTAAAACACACAGTTACAGATATTGTACGAATGTGGAATATCAGTTACTCCCACAGTAATCGCAAATCCAAAATGAAATCTTTGTTTGCACAAAAACAAAGAGCAATGAGTCGAAATAACAACTCAGTTGCTGGGAATTTAAACGAGGTTAAAAAGAATTATTTTGTAAGCTTAACAGGAACGCTGCAGCAAAGTTGCATTTTCTGTTTTGAAAAAAAAAAAAAAAAAAACTTGTCATCCCTCAAGTTGTCGGTTGATTTGTTGCCGGTGTTCAAGTTTAACGTCAGGGTTAAACAAGGCGAAGTTTCTTCTTCACGCATGCTTTGAGAGATCCAAGACCGCACTCGCTGGTCGCTGGTCTCTGATGATGATTGTCATGGAGCAGATGACAGGCTGGTAGAGTTAAACTGATGAGTGAGTGCATCAGTATATAAAAATAGAATAATAAGGAAAGTTGCACTGTGTGGCACTTGTAATAAACAAGGGCCACGTCATAGTAGTACCTAGCATAACAACCCAACTGTAGTATTGGGCATTCAATCACCAGCTCACAGACAGAACGGTAGGTTTAGGCTTTCCATTGCCAGCTCGCACACAGAACGGTAGTTTTAGGATTCCATAGCTAGCTTACATCTGCCAAACTCCTGCTTCACTTCTAGGGCTCGTCGCGCAAGTAGCTGACAATTTCCACGAGACACACAAACACGCAGCAACTGTAGTAGATGGAACTCAACGTCCTAGAATTACACAGTGTCTTTATTCTAGACATTGTTATCTCCAAACGTACACCAAATGACATCGTGATCCCGATACATAGTAGGGAGGATGTATCCAGCAATAAACATGTAACGAATGGAATAACTGTCAATATTAATATGTGCAGTTTACTATTGTATAGATTCCTACACCACCATTTGTGCTAACGTGTAAGTTTAAATGTCAGACCAACTTACTGTTGTTTCCACTGCAGGCCATTTCGGACGAGAGAGCTGTCACCTGTTGACACCGACAACCCAGCTTATTCTTCGTTGATGCAACATAGCGCATTGACTGGAAACTGTATTCTGTCAAGAGGCATGCTGATAATTATAACTGACAGCCTTCAGTACTCTGCATGCTGTTCAGAAACACCTGTATACGTTTTCACAACCAGCCAACACTGCAGTTCCAACCTAACTGACCGTTTATCCTTCTTCACCGTGACCCCATTTCCGTCCTCAACAAATTCATGGAGTCTTGAGTGATCTCCCTTCTCTCGTGATAACCTTACTATCACTCAACAAGTTTGTGGGGTGATTGTTAACTCTACTCTATTCTTGTTGATCGCTAGCTGTAACGTAGGCCTTCTATTAGTACCTAATACTGGTACCATATGCCTGCTCATAGCTACATGGCAACATACAGAACACTTCGTTTGACATTCTCCACACTAAACGATATTAGCATCTGTAGAGGTGCACAGGTTTGGCCATGGTGATTTTATATCGACGTGATGGGACGGCCGGGAGTCGTCACTTCTGATATCACCATTACAGCTGATAGCGGACTTAATCACCCAACACTCACACCAGGTATGAATGTGTGATTTACAGGCACAGTGCAGGAAAGTGAGATGAGAGTGAGAGCCTGAAGACTCAAGCTCATAAACGTTCGTGACTGTCATCTGGTGTCTGTCGGTGGTAATTACATCACCGTTCCCTTCATCAGGCTGTTTCGAGTTCTTGAGTGAGAGAGAGAGAGAGTCCTGCTTTCCTGTTGGGATATTTAGTATGATGATCGCATGTTCTTCAGCTCAGTCTGCATCATACCCATGAGCCAGCGCTCGGGGCGATAGCTGATCGGGAACTGATCTTATAATAGCGAGGCACCGATCGCTGCCCAGGCTCATAGAGTCCTTCGTCGCCTTGGGTGCACTACAGTAGTCAACCCCACCATTCAAATCACAGTCAACAAGCCCGCCTCGTGACAATGATAGCTTCAGCGTTTCTATTTGCGTCGCTAATAAAGATCTCTGATGTCGCAAAAGCGAGGATGTTATAGCCACATGATCTTCACACTGCTAAACAAATACAGAAAAGCAGAGTGAGAATTAAAATACAGAATGAATCAACAACATTTAGATTATAAATGGCACCGACATCATAGTTACTCGCTGAGTTTAGTCTTATGCTTCTATTATTGTGTTTAAACTCGGCATCCATCTTCTTTTGTCCTCTCTTTGTCCTCTATGGGGACATGGTCCTAAACCAACTCGCCCAAGCCATCCTACCCTTAGTTATACCACGCAGCTCCATCCATGTCCTCCTTATACTATTTATTTATGTCTTTACTTTTCTTCACCTTGTGTGTTTAGGTAACCCCCCACCCCCACCCCCAGCCCCTCACCAGCTCCCCCACTTGTGGGTTCCATGGAAAAGACTGTCTAGTGTCGAGAAACGGAAGTGGGTCTCAGATGGGACAGCTTACTACCCACTTTGTCCCGCCCCGTTCAGGTGGCTAGGCCACATTTTGAGGCGGGTGAGTGGGGGATTTCCGAGTTACAAAGAGTTGGGACCGTCTTCTATGTCCTTGAGATGTTATGTATCGGGAGTTTCATGAACTTCACTGACCCCGAGTAACATAACGCAACTCTTTGAACGTGTGTAGATATTGAATGTTGTAAATGGCACATTCTGGAAAACCTCTGGGAATCGTGAGTAGCCATCACTTTTGTGTGGTAATACTCGGAAATATTCGGCGGGTTACGTGAGTGTGTCCTTCCAGACCCGACCCGAAGAGGTCATTCGGTAGCCAGTCATCAAGAAGGGAGGCCGCTTCTATATCCAGCTGTATACTAGGCATCTGGGAGAATGTTCTACAGCTACGGTTGTTGTTGAAGCTATCCTTTCACGGCCGCATCTTCCAGCTGTATAATATGCAACTCTTGTGGCATTAGAGATCGATCTACACTGGAGGTTCAGTTTGTCCTTGAGACGAGAGGCCGTGTCTTCGACTAGCTGTATCTTGTTGACCTTTTGGGGATCCAGAGATTGGACCTACAGCCCAGGGCTTGATGAACCTATGCTGTCTGTTGCATAGTTGTTCCTGAGTTAGAGGTAACACATTTATTTACTCGTGGCGTCGCTTAACTAAGTTTGTATTTCAGTTGTGGGTCGATTATGGACCAGGCCGGCAGTTTGCCGAAATTCTGGGCCTTGACCTAAGATGTACACTTTGACCTCGGGTCAGAGTACACTAGCTGTACGTTTTAAGTCTCGACCAGGCATGCCAGCTGTGTAGCAAGCCTGTGTGTCTACTATAACTTTAGATTAACGCATGGGCTAAGGTCAACAGACAAGGCGGAATGTATTGTGCGAGCCAGCTTAGTGGAGCAGTGTGGTTGAAGCGAATTAACAATACATTCGAAGCCCTATCTCAATAATGGGGTACATGAAGAAATTATTGTTCTGACAGAAGAATTCCCCTTAAACAGAGCTTTAATTTTGATTCCCTTAATGAATAGGTTGACACTAGTACGTTTCAGTTATCATCAGGTGGCTGTCGGAAACAAGTACTTGTCAGTCAGCCTCATGTGACGCGCGAGAACCACATGCGTTTCTCGTTAAGGTGAAACCCAACTATGTAGGAGGCTATAAGCTGTGAAATTATTATCGCCTCATAGGCCTGATGTCTGATACCGGTCTTTGTGGCTAAGGGCTTGCGAACGCGGTTTCTGAGCCCGTATACCCGGGTTCGAAACATGGCGGTGCTGGTTTTTTTTTCGAAAAAGGTATAGAGGCCGGTCGTTCAGAAAGCAATGGCAAACTACTGAACGTAACACTTGCCTAGTACATCAACAGCAGCTGAAAATGCTGGTGTTGACTGCAACGTCCCGTAAGGGATACGCAACAACAAAAAAGGCCTGATGTTATTTAACTGGGCTCAGTCAGAATGGGGAAAGATATCTTCACACCTACTAGAGTTAATGAACCGTGGGCCAGTATAGCGGCGATGAAACATCCACAGACGCGTGTATAGTTCATCAGTGTTATATGACATAATACTTCCTTCGATAACACGGGAACCTTTGTCAGGCTGGTCTAACTTTTTATTGTCTCTATACTGTCATCGGAACCCGATTGTTGCGGTGTTAGACTATACACCATTCATAGGAAGCCAAATGGAATGTATTCATGTGATATTTGTCTATATACACATACACCCACACACAACAGAAATCCAGGTATCCGAGAAAGAAAGATGGAAAGCGACCAACACAAGAACCCACAATTCTTCTGTTGTTTGTCTGATCTTTAATTCATTATTTCCGGTTAAGTATTGTAGCCTGAGTATCTTCCAGTAATCTTGGAGGTGTCATAAAGTACACACCTGAGATATCCTGAGATGCTGATCTACTTTTCTAATAAGACAGAGGGTGATTAAGAAAGATGATTTAGGCCAAAACACTTGATGATCTTCATGGGAGGTATGGAATTCTGTCATCCTCATGAATGGAACCTGTCATCATATCTTCTATCTATTAGGTTTGAGACTTGTGGCTGAAAAGCTACTGACTTACGTTAGGATTACTAGGTGTCGTAACCTAACCAGTCCGTGAGACATATCTGGGAATTCAGACATACTATTGTGGTCTGCGCTGGAGGAACTGACCACAATGAAGAGGGTGTTAGTGTGATGCATATTGATATAGTGTGTATTGTGCAAGGGTGTGATGGATGTGTACACCTGGCCTGTTCTTGCTTACAGGAACCCTTTGCTGGTGCTTGGCTGTTGCTGTTTGCTGATTCCTGTGGGCGAGTGCCCTTGGCCGTGTGCTGTTTCCTGAAGGCGGCTGCCTCTTTGCAGTGGCGTGTTTGCTGTTGACCCTGTGATGATTCCTCTGAGCCTGTTTGCAGTTGGTCCGTTGCTGGGTGCTGTGGACCTGTGCCTGTGTGGTGTGAATTTAGATGGTGCTGAATGCCACGTGGCTACTGAATGCTGATCCTTATCAGGCTCAATTCCCGAGGCTGCAGGAGGCATCATACAGGTTCAGGTGAATGTGTCTTAGCACCTGGGTCTACACACTGGCAACCAATACTACAATGATATTCACTGGCACAGGAACAGAGCATAATGGGGACAACCCGTTGCTGTGAAGTTGGAACTGCGACTAACTAACTAACTAACTAACTAACTAACTAACTACACTGACATACCTCGTGTGGGATGATGAGAATGTCAAGCAGACTACTCTCACCCAATTGACTGTTCATTTCTGTATGTCTGTCTGTAGGTTTGTCGGTTTGTGTGTTTGAGTCTGAATCTGTAATAACGATTCTAGATTCACCTGTTATTAGATTGTTTGCTTATAGTCAGGTAGGTGTCTTGGAATGTCTTCATATGGGCAGGGTCGTCCGGGCACCGTCCTGGGGGAAATGGAGTTACAGGGTAGAAAGAAGTTAATTAAGAACCCAAGTACAATATATCGGCAACCACCGAGAACCAGGCCGCTGTCATGTTCTCACATACGTATAAATCTTGGCTCGCAGTTTGAGACAGAGGTAAACAAGCGCACTCTTACCAGAGAGCACTCGTACGAACAATCGGTTCAAAAGCAAGATACTTTTAATCAATACTAATGTACATGTAAGCAATCTCGCAGAGATTGCGCACTATCGCCACGTATCAATAACAGTAAAATATCGTAACCTCACTCTCACATGACTTTATGTACAACGCACTCGCTGTTCATTCTCGCCATCTTAATCACAATTAAATCTATAGCTCATACACCCCTGCTATCAAAACGATACATTCGGGAATTACAGCCACAACCCTACGTCCGTCCGTGTCACAGTCTCCTAACCCGACTGACTAAAACAGGTACGCTCATCCGGATCACGGATTCCTACATCTCATGAAACCAGTTGCCTGGTGTCGTCCGCTGGACACGGGTCTGGCCCTAGTACCTGTTAACCCGTACTTGACACAAACAACCTTGCCCTTTTTACCTGCGCCTGACTACCTGTTGCTACTCTCCTACCTCTGACCTGTCTCTTCTGTCCAGTGTCTAGTCAGTACTGCCCTCGGCTATACTAGGTCATAAAGTGGGTCTATGACAGCCGGTGTTGTCATATCTAGACATACCTATTTCAGCTTATCTCAATGTAAGTGATCAAACATAGCATATTTGAAGCATGCTCTTTAAAGAAACATAGACAAGATTTCTTGTGCATAGTGGAACATTCTAACAAAATATTCTTGTCAGAGAATTTCAGAACACGAATATGTAGTAAACTATAGGGATACAATATAATAGAGAGATGTCATCTTATTGTTAAATGAGAAATAACTCGCACTAAAGCACCAGAAACGTTTGCTTGTAGGTTCTGACAAAAATCACTTAATGTTTTAATGGGACACATATAATTGTTGTTTACGTCAATTTATTAATGCTATCCATTCTTGGCCTTTTAGCTAAGATCAAAGTATCGTATCTGCACTTTATCTTGCCAGGGCCACCAGCAGAGGCAGTCATTCGAATGACACACAGGGACGTGGGGACCTTATGGGGCGTCTCTGGTTCTTGGGGTAACAGCTAGCCCTTATGTTAAAAAAATAAACAATTATCAATTAAAGTTATTTAAAATTTTATTTTAAAAAGCACATTGAAAGAAATACATTTAGAATGTTGGCAAGGGACAGAACACTAAAACAGTTATTATTTTAAGGGACTCTACTCAAAGCAACATAAATGTATTATATTATTAAAATGCAGTAGTATTTAAAATACGTTTTCAAAATTCTCTTATACAGATTATTTACAATTATTGGCATCATGTAGTCCGATAACAATTTTAAGTTGTCATCAAAGTTTGAGTAAAAGTCATGGCTTTATTTTACATGCATGAAATTTAGTAATGCATTTTCCCGTTACTTCTAGATGTTTCACTGCATCTTTTTGTGCTTTTAATGGCAGTGCCACGTTTAAATATCTCCACTTAAAATTATTGTCAGGCCTGTAAACGGCCAAATATCCTTAATATCTATATTACGAGAGAGACCGAGATTACTTATAGTATTTCTTGTACAGCCTGTGAGTCATATCAGTGATATTAATTTTTCGGCAGTGATTCCGATTGTTTTCACTACGCGTAGACATGGATTAAAGTTCTTCCCTGTCACGGATTATTAAAACATATCAGAGATATTAATTTTGCGGCGGTGATTTCGATTGTCTTCACCGCGTGTAGATCTGTATTAAAGAAAACCTCTGTCACGGATTATCGAAGATGGAAAACCAAATTCTAAAAAGTATCAAAGTCAACACGAGTGAATCATCTGGGGGAAGATCGCTCCATCAAGCGAACACACTTGTGTTTTCTATATCAGGACCTCGTGTGTTTCGGTTCAACGACTCGCTGATGACGAGCGTCTTGATGGGGCCTAGTAGGCAAGGGATAAAGATCAACCCCCGATTGATTGTCTGTACAATTTTACGATCAGTAGTTTGCCATTGCTTTGTGAAAGAGAAGTCAATGTTGAAGTTCAACTTTATGCCAGTTTAGAGATTGAATGCCTTACCTCGTCATCAGGGCATCGGAAGTTTAAGAGCAAACGCTTTTAGCTTTTCAGCCACGCCGAATGGTTATAAATAAGCAGTGCATTAATGAGATAATACAACTCTTAGAATTACTTTAGCACGAAATTGAATATTACATGGATAGCAAATCCATTACGTGGAAAGTCCAAATCGAAAGCTCATTGTTTGGGCGTCATCAAAGGTGGAAAAAGTGTCCTAGTGGCACGAAATGGAATATTGCTTGGATAGCAAATCCATTAAGTGGAAAGTCCAATTCGAAAGCTCACTGTGTGGATGCAGGCGGGTGTTCCTGCCCTACCGTCTGCTCTCTCCCGTAGGTGCTCTTCGCTCAGCGTCCAGGGTGGCCGGCGCGTTTACTGTGGAAAAAAAAAATAGAGTGTTCAAAGCAGGCCACGGTTGCCTGAATAATAGTGCATGGAATAATGGAATAGGGCCTCGGTTCTATTTTGTTGGTTTTCGGAACTGGAGGTAATGATTAACTGTGACAAATGGGGGCATTCGTATTGCGGAGTTAGAGATGAAGTTCTTGGATCGCCGCAAGATACTGTGAAAGTATTTGTAAAGAATGTTTTCATTAATCAAGAACAAAAGTAAGAGTCGCGAAGACGATCAGATACCGTCGTAATTCTGACCATAACCGATGCCGACTAGCAACCCTTGTGGGGTTTGTAGCGAAACTGAAACAACATTGAACTCCCACGATGTGTCTCCACCTTGCCGCGGTGGGGGAGCTTGAGTGTCCCACCGACCCCAAGCGCTGTGCCAATGGATATAAACTACATATTGGACAGCTCTTGGGATAGGGACCAGACTAAGAGAGACACAACCTGCTGCTCTGCAGGTAGACGGATTTTTTTTTTTTTAATTTGGTTGCGTATCCCTTACGGGACGTTGCAGTCAACACCAGCATTTTCAGCTGCTGTTGATGTACTAGGCAAGTGTTACGTTCAGTAGTTTGCCATTGCTTTCTGAACAACCGGTCTCTATACCTTTTTCGAAAAAACCAGCACCGCCGTGTTTCGAACCCTGGTATACGGGCTCACAAACCGCGTTCGCAAGCCCTTCAGCCACAGAGACCGGTAGACGGATAGCAGTCAGAATTTAAACTCAGGCGCACGAAGCCACAAACTTTGTCCAGACATTTACACAAAGGCCTCCATCTGAGAGATGTAGCTGAACGCCTCTAAGCTACTACCCTTGGATGAGAGAGCCGGGCCGATACTCACCTACCGAAAAACAGACGTGAGATACTGAGCACGCTACATGCCCAGTTCAGATACCTGTCCGAAGGCTCTCAGCTGGGGGATATGAGGGATCACCGGATGAGAGGGCCTGGCCGTTTCTCGCTCACTGCTGTACGGAGGTAAGGTGCTGGGCCGGCAGCACATGTAGCCTACCTCGTGAGCGAGTACACACAGGTTGAAGAAGTGCTCCAGTCGAATGAAATGGCTACGAAAACTGTCTGTATCTAACTCATAGAGAGTGGACAAAGGTGGAAAAACAAGGTGGAAAAATGTCTCAATAACACGAAATGGAACGCACGGCTAGCAAATCCATTGCGTAGTCCGAAGCGAAAGCTTACCTAGTGGATGTCACCTGCAGACTGACCGTTCCTGGTGTGTGCTTGAGCGACCAGTGGCAAGCGAGATGCCCAACACATGGAAGTGAGGAACTAAAGCAGCCATGAGCAGGACGAGGCAACTCCTCGGGTGAGCTCAGTCTCAGAGCAGTATGTGCCGGCTCTGCAATTATGGAAGCCTCCTTGGATAGCGAGGGAATGCCTATGGTCTGCCCCTGCCTTCCCTTGAGGGTCGACCGTGATGTCTCTTATCGTTCTATCCTGACCAGGTGATATGTGGGCGACATCACAACAATAAGTCTAACGTGCCTCGAAACCCGAGGAAAGCTAACCTCATTAAAAAATGCTCGCCGAAGCCGGAAGAGCCATCCTACGGGTGGCAAAATAAAAATTGACACTACGCATTTACGTCCGAGTGAAATGTCTCGTCCGAATGTCTCTCGTGCTAGGAACAGCTCTGACTACCTAGTTTCCGAATGCCGCTCTCGTTCGGAACAGCTCTGACTAGGTAGTTTTCCGAATGTCCCTCGTGCCTGGAACAGCTCTGACGGGCGCAACGACCAGCACATGACCGTGTCGAAAACTCGCTGAGTGAATACCGTCTGCAGACCTGTCTAGTTTGTATATATTGAAGTGAGGAATTAAAGCAGCCATGAGCAGGACGTGACGATTCCCTCGGTGAGCCCAGCACCAGAGCATTATGTGTCGGCTCTGCAATTATGGAAGCCACCCAGGATGGCGGAAAATGCTATGAAATGTCCCTGCCTTCCTTTGAGGGATATGACCGTGAAGTCTCCGACTGTTCCAACTCTACCAACTGGGAGGTGGACGGTACCATAAAAGTGAGTCTCCCAGGAATGCAAACCTGGTCAGAAATGCACGCTAAAAGCCGGATGTGTTGACCTAAGGGTTTCGATCCAAGGGTGGCTAACGAGACACACCGCAATCACATCTGAAAAAACACTCCGGATGAACGCAAAGAAGAAGAGAAACAACATGGAATATACCTTAGTTAGCAAACCAAATACGTATAAAGTCCGAATCATTTGCAAGGTGCCACTACATGTTAGGGCCAGACTCTTTGTCTACGGCTCTAAGCTGAGGGATAAGGTTGAACGCTTCTAAGTCAATATCCCTCGGTTGTGAGGGCCAGTTCGTTACTTATCTGCAGCCTACTTTGCGCCTTACGTCTGTAAAGACGGCAAGTGCCACAACTATGTTGGCAGTGTAGATGACACCACAACAGTGAGAGTCCAATGTCCGTCTCAGAGTAAGAGTGGAATGTCCTTCGAAACACCCGGGAAGGTTAACCCGTTCAACAAATGCCCACAGAAGTCGGATGTGTCGGCCTGAAGACACAAGTAAACTAGCGCTGCTGTAAACAGACACAACGCAATTACGTCTGAACAAAAAAAATGCTTCGGATGAATGCAGAAGAAGAAGAAAGTGTAGTATCTGCACTTGATCTTGCCAGGGCCAATAGCAGAGGCAGCCATCCGAATGACACTTAGGGACGTGAGGATCTGATGTTCATGTTCATCATCATCACATGAATTGCCCATAAGCGTGGGCGTTTCACGCTGCCCTGCTAGGTAGGCTTATGGGGTTCTCCATCTTGCTCAAAGGTGACCCATAGGCTAGCGGGGGAAAGGGTGTACCTACCATCACAATGTGCAGATATAGCAGCCCTGATTTAAACAGGTGCAACATAATTATGTCAACAACAACAACAACAACAACACCAACAACATAAACAAACCTAGAGGACGACCTAAACATGAATCAGTAACAATGTTACATCTCCTTTACAGGACCTTGTCATCAACCCCAGACTGATTTTCTGTAAAATTTTACGTCCAGTAGTTTGCCATTGCCGGTTTCGTGGCTAAGTGGTTATGACTTTTCTCCGTAATCTCGTATACTCTCGTGGGTAACGTGATGATGGTGAGAATCAGCAGTGGTTCGAATCGCATCGGTAACTTACGGGGTATGGGAGCCAACCGCTCAGAAAGCAATGGCAAACTACTGAGCGTAATCTTGCCAAGAAATCAACATACAACTGAAAGATGCTGGTGTTGACAGCGATGTCCTGTAAAGGATATGCAACAAAAAAAAATAAGGTTTGCCTTTGCTTTGTGAAAGATAAGTCAACGCTGAAGTCCAACTTAATGCTAGTTTGGGAATTGAACGCCTTATATCGCCATCAGTGCAACGGAAGTTTAAGAGTGAGCGCACCGACTGCTTATGAATAAATAGTGCATTAATGAGAAAACACAACTCTTAGAATGGCTCTATTCGTTTGGTAAAACATAACACCATTGTGCAATGTCCATCAAACAACACACAATTATAAACATCGTAGCTGCATGACAACAACATTAATCTGCAAAACCTATACATCAAATGAGATGTCTTGTCTTGCGTATCCTTGTCTACATTCTTCTCTTACGCTGTCGGTTCTCTAGTCTTGTTGTTTTGTCTCGTCTTTCATTGTCTTTTCTCTAGTCTTGTCTTTCATTGTCTTTTCTCTAGTCTCGTCTTTCATTGTCTTTTCTCTAGTCTCGTCTTTCATTGTCTTTTCTCTAGTCTCGTCTTTCATTGTCTTTTCTCTAGTCTCGTCTTTCATTGTCTTTTCTCTAGTTTTGACCTGTTTTGTCTTTTCTCTAGTCTTATCGTCTATTTTTTTAAGTCTTGTCTTATATATGCAAGTCTTCCTTGTTGTTTCTCTAGTTTTGTTTTCGATACTTTTGTCTTGCATTGTCTTTTCTTTACTCTTGTCTTTTCTCTAGTCTTCGCGAGTCTTGTCTTGCATTGTCTTTTCTCTATTCTTGTCTTTCATTGTCTTTTCCTTACTCTTGTCTTATAGTGTTTTTTTCTATAGTCTTGTCTTCCATTGCCTTCTCTCTAGTCTTGTCTTTAAGCTATTGAAGATTAAATGGCAAGACAAGATCCCAGACACTGAAGTTCTAGAAAGAGCGTCCATGCCCAGTAACCACAATCTACTAATGAAGAATCAGATTCGCTGGGCTGGTAACTTAACTCGCATGTAAGATCACAGGCTCCCTAAACGAATTTTTTACGGCGAGCTGCGTTGTTGTAAGCGCTCACAACGCGGCCAGAGGAAACGCTTTAAAGACATTCTCACTGAAAGCTTTTAGAATTGATCTTGACACCTGGGAGATTGCTATCAAAGACCGAAATTCGTGGCGTACATCATTACGCAAGGGTGCGGTCACTTGTGAAGCAACCAGGACTGCAAGAGCTGTGAAGAAGAGGCTGGACAGAAAAACCACTGCAGGAGATTCTCCTCCTGGAACGTCAAGCATTCTTTTGCCACATTGTCAAAGAACATTTCGAGCCAAAATAGGTCTTATCAGCTATCTTAGAACTCACAGCTCCATACTTTCAACCCCACTGGTTGAAATGAATGATCATCATCATTCTTGATGGTCAAACAACACATGCCCGCGACGCATCTTTCAAATGTCTGACCTATCAGATGTCGATGGTACATGACATGCTTACCGTGTTTGTAACGGGTAACGGGGAATAAGGCTTCGATTCCGAAGAGGAAGCATGAGAAACCGCTACCATATCCAAGGAAGGCAGGAGGCGCGCAACTTACTCACTCCCGGCACGGTGACGAAAAATAACAATACGGGATTCTATCGAGACTTCGTAACTGGAATGAGTACACTTTAAACAATTTAATGAGAATCTATTGGAGAGCAAGACTGGTGCCAGCAGCCGCGGTAATTCCAGCTCCACTATTGTATATTAAAAATGTTGAAATAAAAAAGGTATTAGTTGGATATGGAGTGTTCAAAGCAGGCTTCGGCTACCTGAATAATGGTGCGTGGAATAATGGAATAGGACCTCGGTTCTGTTTTGTTGGTTTTTGGAACTAGAGGTAATGATTAACAGTGACAAACGGGGGAATTCGGATTGCGGCATTAGAGGTGAAATTCTTGGATCAACGCAAAAAAGAGAAAGCATTTGGGGAAAAAATAGTTTTCATTAAACAAGAACGAAAGTCAGAGTCGTATGGACGATCAGACACCGTCGTAGTTCGGACCATAACCGATGCCGACTAGCAACCTCAGTGGGGTTGAAGCGAAACTGAAACAAAATGGAATATACCTTGGATACTAAATCCATTGCGTATAAAGTCCGAATAATTTTCAAGGTGTCACTACATGCTTGGTCCAGACATATTTTCTACGGCTCTAAGCTGAGGGATATGGCTGAACGCTTCTAAGTCAATATCCCCCAGTTGTGAGGGCCTGGCCGTTATTCATCCTCTGCTGCATGGAGGTGAGATGCTGAGCTAGCAGCATCTGCAGCCTACCTTGTGCCTTATGTCTGTGAAGACGGCAAGTGCCACTACTGTGTGGGCATTAATGATGTAAAAAGCGTCCCTGTCAGTATCTGAAGCTCATTGAGTAAGCGTTATCAAAGTGGAAAACCGTCCCATTGGCACGAAATAGAATATTGCTTGGCTAGCAAATCCATTACGTGGAAGTCTGAAGCGAAAGCTCTCTGTGTGGATGTTGTCTGCATATTGGTCCCTCCTGGTTTTCGGAGGAGCGTCCTGTGGTGAACGGATGGCTCAATAGTCGGAAGTGAGGCTAAGCAACAATGTGCAGGACGTGACGATTCCTTGGGTGAGCCCAGTACCAGAACGCTATGTGTCGGCTCTGCAATTATGGAAGCCTCTTTGGATGGCGGGGAATGCCCATGGTCTGCCTCTGCCTTTCCTTGAGGGCCGACCTGGATGTTTCCGGTTGTTCTAGGTGGGCCAGCTGGGATAGGGATAACACCACAACTGTAAGAGTCGAGAAAGCGACCCAGGCGCACGAATCGGAATACAGGTTGGCTAGCAAACCCATTTCGTGGAAAGTCCGAACCGAAAGCTCGCTTAGTGGATGTCATCTGCAGTCTGACCTCTCCTGGTTTGCGTGGGGAGCGGCCTGTGGCAAATGAAATGCCCAATATACGGAAGTGAGGCTAAGCAGCCAGGTATAGGCCGTGAGGATTAATTGGGTGATCCCAGTACCAGTGCGCTATGTGTCGGCTCTGTAATTATGGAAACCTAGCTTTGCCTTCCCTTGAGGGTTGACCGGGATGTCTTCGGCCGTTCTAACTTGACCAGCTTAGATGTAGATGACACCACAACAGTGAGAGTCAAATGCCCGTCTCAGAGTAAGAGTGGAATGTCCCTTGAAACACCCGGGAAGGTTAATCCGTTCAACAAATGCCCACATAAGTCGGATGTGTAGGCCTAAAGGCGCAAGTAAAGTAGCTCTGCTGTAAACTGGCACAATGCAATATCGTCAGGGTAAAAGTGGTATGTCCTTCGAAACACCCGGGAAGATTAACCCGGTCAACAAATTTTCGCAAAAGTCTGATGTGTCGGCCAAAATAGTTCTGCTGTAAACAGGCACAACATAATAACGTCAGAGTGAGAGTCTGGGGAAAAAAAAACAACAAGGGATGAACGCAGAAGAAGAAGAATGTGTAGTATCTGCACTTGATCTTGCCAGGGCAACAAGCAGAGGCAGTCATCCGAATTACACATAGGGACTTGAGGACCTGATGGGGTGGTTCTGCTACTTGAAGGTGCAGTGAGCCCTTATTTAAAAAAAAAAAAAAAATTCTCGATTAAGAAAAAGTTATTTAATTTTTTTTAAAAATACCCACCTCAATAGGAACATATGAAATTAAAATGGAAATAAGGGACATAACATTCTAACATTTATTGTTTACAAGGACGTTACTAAAGGCATCAAAAGTGTATCATATGATTTAAATAACTTAATACTCTTTATAATTTTTTATAAAATGTTTTACATAATTTCCTAGAGATACATAGCGCATAGTAAATATATACTCACTTTACGTTAATTTTTTAAATGTTGTAAAAGTCATGGCTTTGCTTTATAAGTATGGGAATTTAATAATGCATTTTTCTTATCTATTTCAATGTTACATTAAATGTTTTATTCTTTTAATGCTCTTTTATTGTATTTTAAGAAATTTTTGACATGCCTGTAACAGGCTTAACACACTCAATGTCATCTTTCGCTCCCCTTGGCTAAAGTAGAAGTGTGTAATCTGCGCTTGATCTTGCCAGGGTCGCATGCAGATGCGGTCATCCGAATGACACAATGACATGGGACCTTGATGGGTGCCTCCGACCCCTTTCAGAACCACGACTCCTGTAACAAAAGATTCTTAATTTTCAGCACTTTTGATTGTTTTACGGCATTTTGATCTCTCTCTCTCTCTCTCTCTCTCTCTCTCTCTCTCTCTCTCTCTCTCTCTCTCTCTCTCTCTTCTCTCTCTTCTCTCTCTCTCTCTCTCTCTCTCTCTCTCTCTCTCTCTCTCTCTCTCTCTTTCTCTCTCTCTCTCTCTCTCTCTCTCTCTCTCTCTCTCTCTCTCTCTCTCTCTCTCTCTCTCTCTCTTGCTCTCTCAGAAGACACACCTACCTGTTTCAGTCTCATTGGTAAAATGGGTCGCTTGTTGGGTGATATGCCGTGAATTGTTTAAACTAGAAGAAATTTAGTTTTAGAGACATTTTCTTTTTGTTTTTAAATAAGTGCTCTCTGATCCTCCAAGGGCCAGAGCCGCCCAATCAGGTCCCCATGTCCCAATGTGTCATTAGGATTCTTATTCTCTTATCTTGGACATATAATAACAGATGATGGCAGAAGTGAAATGGAAATCAAAAAGAGAATAGGAATGGCCAAAAATGCTTTCAACGGCGTGAAATTAGTATTAACATCTAGAGAGGTTAATAACGCATTAAAATGAGAATTGTAAAATGTTACGTATATTCAATGCTCCAGTATGGCGCGGAAGCATGGACATTAAACAAGCAGCTAGAAAGTCGCATGAAAGCCCTGGAGATGTGGATATACAGCCGAATAGGTCGTATTTCATGGAAACAAAAACAATCAAATGCAGAGGTCCTAGAAAAACTGGGAATGAAGAGAGAGTTGATGAAAGAAATAAAGAAGAGACAAGTGAAATATTTTTTTTCCACGTAAAAAGACATGATACTCTTATAAAAACCATACTGGAAGGCAAGGTTGAGGGCAAGCGAGCAAGAAGTAGACAACGATACAAATGGGAGGATAACATCAAGAGATGGACGAACATCAGCCTGACAGAATGTACAGTCAAGGCGAGAGACAGACAGTGTTGGAGATCCACTGCAGCCTACCTTCATTGCGGAGACGGCACTTGATTGATTGATTGATTGAGACAGGGATGTGTAATGTCTCCAGTTCTGTTTTCCCTGCACAGTGAAAGTATTTTCAGAAGTATAGAAGGCATGGAAGGAATCATCATTGGGGGACATAACATCAATAATTTTAGATACGTGGATAGTACTGTATTGATTGCTGACAATGAGCAGGATCTGCAAGATTTAATAGATGCGATCGTTGCACGCAGTGAACAACTTGGGTTAGAATTACATTGTAAGAAGACACAGATTATGGTCGTCACTGAGAAGAAGGAAATGTCACAATGTAATATACAAGTAAATGGGAATATTATTAAATAAATGAATCGGTACAATTATCTCGGTACAGTCATAACATCTGATGGGAGATGCCGTGAAGAGATTAGAACCAGAATCGCCATGGCGAAGGCAGCCTTTTATATGAAGAAAAACATACTGACCAATGAAATGATGTAATAGCAACGAGAAAAAGAGTGTTGAGGTTCTCCATAGAGCCTGTACTTTTGTATGGATGTGAAGCGTGGACATGGAGCAGACAAGCTGAATAATATCTGATGGCTTTGGAAATGTGGTTTCTGAGGTGAATGCAAAGAAAACCATGGGCAGACAGAAAAATTAATGACCAAGTTCTACAAGAAACAAATGAAAACTGAAAGCTAATTAGAGAAATTAGACGTAGTCAGTCAAAATGTTTTGGGCATGTTATGAGAAGAAATTACTTGGAAAACTTTGTGACAACTGGCAAGATCGATGGTAAGAGAACAAGCGGAGGGCAGAGAAATAAATACCTGGATGGCTTGGCGACGTTGTATGTTCGCGATAAAAACACTGAGCTGATCCACGACTCTGGAGATCGAGTGACATGGCAAAACCTGACCCTTCACGCTTACCCGCATGGCACATGATGATGATGTTGCTCATTATTACATAAACAATGTAATCAGCATGGATAAACAATGACTACGATAACAACAATGTTAACGATAACCGAGATGACTAGCAAGGTTAGCGACAATAACGACTGTAGCGATAATAACACCAGTGGTAGCGACAACAATGACAATAGCGATAATAAACCGATGGTAGCGACAATAACGACTTTAGCGATAATAACACCGATGGTAGCGACAATAACGACTGTAGAGATAATAACACCGATGGTAGCGACAATAACGACTTTAGCGATAATAACACCGATGGTAGCAACAATAACGACTGTAGAGATAATAACACCGATGGTAGCGACAATAACGACTTTAGCGATAATAACACCGATGGTAGCGACAATAACGACTGTAGAGATAATAACACCGATGGTAGTGACAATAACGACTTTAGCGATAATAACACCTATGGTAGCGACAATAACGACTTTAGCGATAATAACACCGATGGTAGCGACAATAACGACTGTAGCGATAACACTAATGGCCAGGGCCGGATTAAGCCATCTTGGTGCCCTAGGCACAAACCCACATGGGTGCCCCCTCACTGCCCCGGGCCCCCGATCCTCCACAGACTGCTGGTATGTTCAATATTATGCAAAAAACTAACAAAGAAAAACAGTTGTGAAATGTAAACACATATGTTTGAACTACTATCACTCATATAAAACCTACAATAAGGTATTTCTGTATTAAAATTAATAGTTAATTTTGTAATAATAGTAGACAAAAATACTGTAACTTTTTTGATAGATAAGAAAGTCAGAGAGAGCACACATTTACATTTTAAAGTTCTTTTTTCTAGATTTACGTCTGGCAAAGTTTTTGAGTACATCATCAAAGTTAATTTTGCGCAACAAGTCTGCCTCAATCATCAGCAAAGATAAGGAATCAAGCCTTTCTTGTTTCATTGTCGATCTACTTGGATTTTTTGTACGTTTCAACTGAGAAAAAGAGCGCTCAGTTGAACAGTTCGTAACCATTAATGTTAAAAATGTGTGCAAGGCGATTTCTACATTTGGAAAAGCACACTCGATGTTGTCTCTAACTATTACTTTGTAGAGTTCTGAATGACTGAACGTGTTGTTGTCAGATTTTGATGCGCGAATATATGAGTGGAACTGTTCTAGTTCAGTATATAAATTATTGTTCAGATCTTCAGGATAAGCATTTATTAGTCCTTCACAACACTGAGATGTTTGTGGTACATCGACCAAACAAGAAAATCGAACTGCTAGATCATTATATACCTGTCCTCGTCTACTCATCTCTGTCTCAAGTTTGTCAACAATGGTGTAGAAAGCAGATATACGATGGTGCTCTAGGCACGTGCCTTGTTTGCCTAATGGTTAATCCATCCCTGCTGATGGTAGCGACAACAACGACTGTAACGATAACACTGATAACCCATTCCTTGCCGGGGTTGATACTGGTAAGACTTCAGACCTGTCTCACGACATCTTCCGCCCGACCCATCCATGACTTGCCCCTATTTAGCCTGTCACCATTTTCTCTGAATATAGCGCCATGCAGAGTTTGCTGCTCATCTGCACTTATTTTTAAGTATGCACGAGCTCTCCAGATCTTGATCCTGTGTTCCATTGTGTTCCATTGTCAGGAAGTCAAGGAGGTATCTCATTGCTACACAGCTGGTGTCTCTCGTGCAGCCCAAAATGATGCGCATGGCTTCGTTTTGTACCTTTTCAAGTCTTCCAATCTGCGTAGGGCTGACAGTGAGGATGGCCAGGGCATATTCGATGCGTGAAAGCACAAGTCCTTGGAACAGAAGTATTAGCAGTCTTTGCTCGATATTGGCAGTCGCCATGACTCTCATTGCTGACAAACCTTTTCGAGCCTTCGTTATGACATAATCGACATGATATCTGAAGGACAGGCTACGATCAAGCCTCACGCCAAGATATGTCATTGACTGGGTTCTACTCAAAATTCTCCCATCCATTCTTACTGCCGGCAGGTCTGTTTTCATAATATGGTTGTTTAGGGAGAACCATGTAACCGATGCCTTTTGCAGGGTTGACAAGGGCGTCGGCATCAGCACACCATGAGGAAATACGATCTAGTTCGCCCTGCATATAATTGGCAACCGCCTGTCTATCTCGACCCTGTCGATACACGAGGATGTCGTCAACGAATGACAGAGTCCTACCCCTCCCGTCCAACTGTTGTTCAGTGATCGGCACCGTATACACGTTGAATAGTACTGGTGACAGTGGTGAACCCTGCGGCAATCCTGGACATATCGTTATCGGCTCAGAAGACCAACTCCCGCATCTTAGCACCACCTTCCTTTGGAGCAGAACTGCAGCTATCCATCGTACAAGGTGAGGGTGCACTTTCAGCCTGAGGAGGGTTTGCATCAAGTGCTCGAAATATACTCTGTTATATGCGTGCCAGAAACATTATACACACACGTCCGTGAAGTTTTCACAACACTTGGTCGACTTCCCAAAAGTTGGTAACCCAGCCAGTTTTAATACGGAGACTAGATGACGTCACTCGCAGTCAACAACAGGTGGCCTTCTCATTTCCCTCTCCGGACTGGTTTCCCCGTACATCAAAAGTCCCCCCTGCCTGTGATCTAGAGAAATTCATTTCTCCACTACAAAGATCTAGCCGAATTCCCCCCCCCCCCCCAGACAATTTGTCTCCAACTTCGCAAGACTGGTTGCCGCCCGTAAACAACTGACGCAACAGTCCTTTTCTCTCGATCGACAACACATCAAAGGATGCCGGCGCATGTAGACAAGGCCGCACAGTGTGTCATTGATCGACCCTTCTAAGAATCCTGTGACATAGGCCCCCTCTTAAGAGAGTAGTCCGCATCACTCTTTCCCATTGGAAGTTCGATCCAGATGATTTATTCCTCTTCTTCAGGAGCTGGGTGTCTAGACAGGAAATCAGCTCCAACATTTTCCTTCCCAGGTATATACTCCATCGTGAAATGGTAGGGCTGAAGTATCAACGACCACCGCATCAAACGGGCGTTGGGCTTATGAGAAGTGGCCAGGAACATCAGGGGCTGATGATCCGACTGGACCCGAAACTGAACTCCATACCAATAGGGCTGGAATATTTGCACAGCCCATACGAGAGACAAACACTCTCTCTCAACGGTCGAATAAATCCTCTCAGCCTGGAGAAGTTTCTTGCTTTCGTATGCCACTGGTTTCAAAACCGAAGCGTCATCCTTCCCTTCCTGTAACAAGGCTGCCCCAATTCCAATCCCACTCGCATCCGTTCTCAACACAAATGGCTTGGAAAGGTCGGGGAGCTGTAAAACAGGTTTGCTTCAACTGACTGTATGCACTCTCGCACTCTGGTATCCAAATAATTTGATCCGGGAATCCCTTTTTCAAGTTTTCCGTTAATGGAGCGCCCAGTTCAGTGAAATGCGGGATACATTTTTGGTAAAACCCACACAACGAGAGAAAGGAGCGCACATCCTTCTTCGTTTTTGGCCTTGGAGCACGTCTGATCTTTTCTAGGTTCTTTTCCTCTGGGACAATTTGTCCTGGAGTGATGGTGTAACCCAGAAATTCCAGAGTCTGGTAACCAATCATGCACTTGGTTGGGCGAGCGGTAAGCCCTGCTTCCCTGAGGGAAACTCTTTCCAAGGATTGCAAATGGTCATCCACACTGTCACTAGCAATCAGTATATCATCCATGAACGAGATAATGGACAGATCCTGTAAGGGATCTAACAAGGTCCTCATCATGCGAGTAAACACACTAGGTGCATTGCTGAGTCCAAAGGGCATGACCTTAAATTCGTAGTTTCCACTGGTGGTACTGAAAGCTAGCAGGGGTCTAACCTCTGGTTTTACCGGGATCTGATAATAACCCCGACTCAGATCCACTTTTGAGAAGTACCTAGCTTTATGGAGCCTAGCGAATAACTGAGTTGGATTCGGCAAAGGTTCCCCCTGAAATTGAGTATGACTGTTCAGAAGTTGATAGTCTATACACAACCGGTGTTCTCCACTTGGTTTGCGTAACAAAACCACCCCCGCATTGTATGGGGATGTGGATGGCGCAATCACGTCATCCTTCAGCAGTTTCTGTATCTCCTCCTCCAGGGCCTTTTCTTTAGAGAATGGCACTGGATAAACCTCTTGTGTGGTCAAGGTTATCTCGAACTCAACTAACCTCGTTCGTCCTGGTTTATCAGTCAGTATCTGCTTATGAGTCTCGAGAACCTGGGTAATCTTCTCCCTCTCCTGGGGAGTCAATCAGGGTTCACCTGCACATCTCTGTAGGTTTCCTTGTGTACCAGGGGATATTCCCTGCCCTCGTTGGTTCCCGTTTCAGTCTCCACTGCAACTGCCATTACCATGAGGTGGGCTGCTTTGTCTCCGGGTCTCTCCTCGTACTTCCGCAGGAGATCCGGATCCGGATCTGATAGTTGGTTCTGGATATCACCCTTTCCACAGGAAATGGTCCTTGCCAACATATCTCCAGTTTGTTGGTTCCCGTTGGGAGTAGCAACAAGACTTTGTCTCCCACCTCTAGAGATTTGTCTTTAGACCTATGGTTGTATTAAGCCGCATGTCTTTTTCTGCCTTTCTCGAGTTCTGAGTTGCCAGAGTCCATCCCTTGTGAAATTTTTCTTTCAGTTCCTCCACGTATTTATAAGAAGAGATCACTTCTTCTGACGTCCCCTCCTCAGTCCAACTCCTCAACATGGCTTCCAACGGTCCTTTGATTAGACGACCAAACAGCAATGTAGCGGGTGGTAGTCATACTGAGTCATGAGGTACTTCCCGATAGGCGAAATGTGCTGCTGGGATAAATGCATCCCACCTATCAGGTTTTTCCTGTGCCAGTTTCCGGAGCATTGTCATCAACGTGCCGTTGAAACGCTCTGCTTGTCCATTGGCTTGAGGGTGGTAAGGGCTGGTATGTATATGGTTAGAGTGGAACAGCCTAAACATCTCCTCCATGAGTTTCCCACAAAACTAGGACCCATTGTCCTCCAGAATCTGATTAGGGAAGCCTAATCTGGTAAAGACCTCCATCGGTGCGTCTGCCACTCGTGTCGAGTCAATTGTGGTCAATGGTATGGCTTCACCCCACATTGTACAGCAATCCACCATGGTGAGTATATACATGTTCCTCTTCCTAGTCCTAGGAAGTGGACCCACAATATCCAGTGTTTCGGTGCCACCCTCTGGCACTCAGGGCATGACTTCACATACCGACGCACATCACCGGTCATTCCCGGCCAATAGTAATGGCAGGAAATTCGCTGTATGGTGGCGGCAATACCCATATGCCCACTAAATGAGATGATATGCCCCATATGAAGAATTTGGGAACGGTAGGCCTTTGGACCACCAACTGACCATGTAAGTTGTCTCCCCTTCCGGCTCTCCTGTAGAGTATCATATTCTTCATGTAGTACTTCCTCCATTTTGGTGGATCAGCACTTCTCTGCAGCTTCTTGTAGCAAGGACGTAAGGTTGCATTCTCACTCTGGGCAGTTCGCAACTCCCCCGGCAGTGGGCTAGTGACCATTGTTTCTGCCTGATCCGTTCTTGTCTGAGAGCGAGTCTGAATTGCTCCCATATGGATTGGCTCCCTGGGCATTTCCAGAAAGACATACCGGCAACCGAGGATGACGGGGAAAATGGGATCAGTCAATACAGCGGCCTTGATTGTGCCGGTGACATATCTTGACCGAATCTCCACTTTGGCAATTGGCAACTTCATGGCTACAGTACTCTTCTGTGCAGGCTGTATCTCCATAGTCTCACCTGTGAATTGTTCTGGGTGTACCAGATCCGCAGAAATCGCGGCCTCCCCGTCCAGTAAAGTGTCGTATAAACACTCAACTTGTCGGCCGTTAACCTCTATCAATTCTACTACAGGTGGTTTATCCTGGTCTGGAGTCTCTTGCTTGGCCTCGACCTGTTCGGTGGACACCACCTTAGGTTCCTCTGGGCACACGACGAAATGAGAGTATCCTGACTTAACCCTGCAGTCTTGAGCATTATGCGTGTTCGACCTGCAGTGTTTACACCATTTCCCTGTCCTAGAATTTCTCGTGCCGGACTTTGGTGAGCTCACTTGGTTGTGAGCTTCCTTGACGACCACAGCATTTTCAGTGGCAACCTCCTTTGGAGCCACTTTACACGCCGCGAAGTGGGGACTCTTAGTCTTCAATTTGCATTCTCTCGTATTGTGAGAGGGCGACTTACAAATCGAACACCACTTCTTCGACCACGGTCGTTTTGGTGAAGAGCTCGAGGTACCCTTGCTTCCCTCCTTCGTCTTCTCCAAACTCCACTCTGAAGTTTTAACATATGGTTCCACTTTCTTCGTTCCCGTGCTTTTGGATTTCTTCCGGTCATATTTCTCCTGACTTTTGGTGTTTGTGGACAGGTTTTCCCCCGCCTCCCCAGGTACCTCGACGAACCGTTCTGCCAATTTCGTCACGATGTCAATACGTTCCGCCCCTTGTTCTCCCAAGAATGTCCTGAGAGGTTTCGACATTTGCTTTCGCAACTGGTCGACTATCATGATCTCTTCCAGGCTCTCATAGTCATGCGCGAACCCAGCCAAATCCATCCACTTATGGAGAGAGGATGTCAGACACAGACTGTTGGCAGCAAACAACTCTCCCGGTTCTCGTTTCGCTGCTCGACCTTTTTTCCGGTAGGTATGTGACGTAACTTCGAAACGTTTCAGCAGAGTGGTTTTCAATTCGTCGTAATTGTTCTCGTGTCCTGGCGGCAGGCGAGAATAGACCTCGTAACCGGTCCCGCGTAATCCCTGGGACAACTTAAGACACCATTTGTCACGATCCAGACCCATAGCGACAGACATGGCCTCGAAGCGTTGTAAGTACTGGTCCATCTTCTCTTTGTCGTCTTCATAGACAGCCAAAGGAAACTTCATAGCATGGTAGCTATGTCCACCCACTGGGGTTGAGCCAGGGAGATAGGACCCTCCCATTGATCCCTCAGTTTCCCCACAAGATTGTCTCTTAAGCTCGAGTTCCCGCATTCGGCACTCGTGCTCCCTTTTCTGAGCTTCTTGTTGCGCTTCCGATCTCCTAGCAGCATGCTCCGCTTCAAGATTCTTAGCAGCTTGCTCAGCTTCAAGTTTCTTAGCAGCTTGCTCAGCTTCAAGTTCTTAGCAGCTAGCTCAGCTTCAAGTTTATTAGCAGCTTGGTCAGCTTCAAGTCTCCTAGCAGCTTGTTCAGCTTCAAGTTCTAACCTTTTAGTGGCTTGTTCAGGTTCTATTTTCTTAGTCTCTAACTCCATCTTTCTTAATTCCATCGCAGCCTTCCGATCTTCTCTTTCTGCTTGACGAAAATCTCTCTCCACCTCCTGTATGTAGTCTGTTAGTGCAGAACCCGACAAGCCCATTCCTTCCTCCCTTGCCCTTAGTTCTGCCAAATCTAATTTAGGAGTGGCCATATTTCAGAGAAATGATTGAACAGGTTGAGTATAAATTTCTTTAAACAATATATAGATATTTACTCGTTAAAATGTATCTATAAATTTATCCCCACACAGCACAACACAAAACAATCTCTCAAGGACAAGAGTAGAATTAGGACCATATACCTATGTAGACGTGTGAAGTGTGAACAGGCAAGAAATGTGTCTTAACTCCTAGCCACATTCACCGTAGCTGGATCCTCACTAATATGATATCACCGTCCCGTATCGAGAGATCCCGTGTCGAGAAATCCCGTGTGAAAAGATCCCGTTGCCGAGAGATCCCGTTGTCAAACGATCCCGGTGTCGAGAGATCCCGTTGTCAAAAGATCCCGTTGTCGAGAGATCCCATTGTCAAAAGATCCCGTTGTCGAACCCCCAGTAATGTCGTGTTATATAAGTGTCGTCCCTGAGGTGAGGGGAATCAACACCCACATACTTTTAACCCCATATCATTATTCTGGAGAATCCACTAGATTTCCGTCAACAACATAACGTCAGTCTCTCTTTCTCTCTCTCTCTCTCTCCACTGGACCATGCCCCCTCTCATTCTTCTCCAACCCAACATACCACACAACTCTAGCTTCTAAAATTAATACAAATTAATTTAATGAAGAAAAGTGTATGTATGTGCGAAGTGCAGGTGTAGAATGTATGTCGTATACTCTAGTGTCTCTGCAGAATTAGACCGAACAGCTCAGGAGCAAAGTCTGATCATCCCAGTAATGGCCACACAACATCACCATAGCTCAGTACACAATGACCTCACCAAAAGATGTTTCACTCCGCCCAGGTGGGGACTTCCTACAATAGCTCCCTGATAAAGCAGATATCTGGCCACCACAAATAGATATAGTCCACTACTGACTCTGAATTTGTCACACACCGTGTAACTAAGTGTCACTACAGTTCTGCGATCTAACCACCCTTATATCGTGAAATACGGATCACTGTCACTTGAAACCAAAAACAATGTTCCTTGGTAATTGTCATGGATTTTCACGATCACTATGTCAATGTTAAAGTTCCACAGGAATCCACTAACTGAGAAAACACTATGTTAGGTGTTCAACTTCCCTCTACAATTACTAGTGTTCCTGTTAAATGTAGTATGGAAAATAACTTCACTCAACTTTGGTGAACCCTATCTCTGAGGATTCACTCCCAGATAATTATCAGTTCCTGCTCAGCAGAGCCATGTTCCTGCAGACCCTTTTGATTATAGGCCCAGGGCAAAAGCCGTCGAGTAAATCTTGCTTCAATGAATTAGCCATAATCTTCGTCACTGACTTTTCAGCTTGTTCTCTTCGTGAACGGAATGGAACCAGTTGAAGAGAGAATGCACCTGGTGAGAGCAACCTGATACTGACCTTTATTAGGTGAGTGCAGGCCGACGGCCGCACTCAGATCTCTAACAGTGAACTAAACTCTGCCATAGCGCAGAGGAGCTCATCACCTCGGTCTGAGTCATGGTAAGACAAGGAAAGAGCAAATGCAAAGTGCAGAAACCCAGTGGACACCCCCATTGGAAGATCCTACCATTGGATATTGCCCCTATCCCCCACCCATCCTCAATCTCTCTAAACATCGTCCCACTACATTATTCTCAACCAGCTGAGTTAAGTGATATCTTACTCAATCTAACGCGATTGCCTACTGTTGCCGACACAGTGTCTAAAACACTCAATTACCATATATTGAATCTGGCCGTAAATTGAGTCTACTCCACCACACAATGGGTAAATGTCCGCCAATATAATTTAACACAAGACACCGTAGCCTCTCTTTATAATCCAGCCAGAAACATTATACACACACGTCCGTGAAGTTTTCACAACACTTGGTCGACTTCCCAAAAGTTGGTTACAAAGCCAGTTTTAATACGGAGCCTAGATGACGTCACTAGCGGTCAACAACAGGTGGCCTTCTCATTTCCCTCTCGGGACTGGTTTCCCCGTACATCAAAAGTCCCTCCTGCCTGTGATCTAGAGAAATTCATTTCTCCACTAAACAGATCTAGCCGACTTTCCTCCCCCCAGAAAATTTGTCTCTAACTTCACAAGACTCGTTGCCGCCCGTAAACAACTGACGCAACAGTCCTTTTCTTTCGATCGACAACATATCAAAGGATGCCGGCGCTTGTAGACAAGGCCGCACAGTGTTTCATTGATCGACCCTTCCAAGAATTCTGTGACATAATAACACCATGTTAACAACAACTACTTTAGAGATAACACCAATGGTAACAACAACAACGACTGTAGCGATAATAACCCCTATGGTAGCTCAACAACGACTGTAGCGATAAGACCGATGGTAGCGACAACATCAATGGTAACTACAACAACGACTGTAGCGATAATAAACCGATCGTAGTGACAACAATGACTGTAGCTATAATAACACCGATAGTCTCTACAACAACGATGGTAACAACAACAGCGATTGTAGCGACAACACCGATATTAGCGACAGACAACGATGGTAACTACAACAACGACTGTAGCACAACACCGAGTATTAACGATAACAGCGATGGTAACGATAACAGTGATAAGAACTGCTACAGTGTAACAGCGAGTAATAATGATACCTGTTTCAGGGGTCATGTGATATTCTGTGAGTTATCGGTTCACTGTGTGCTATACATATGTAAATAGGTTATAGTGTTGTTTTTTTTTCTTGCCTCAATATAAAATTCAATATCTCAGTAACCAACTGAGGGAAAATGATGAGATTTAGCATATAACCTTATAATTATGTCCACCGAACAAAAAAAATTTTGTTCTTGAGATTGTACAGCAGATTTCAATGTTTGTTTATATGCGGTATATATTTTATTGCCCCCGCATTCATTCCATCATTTTAAGAGTATTACCGCTTCACCAAGACACACCCCCGCTGTTTTTGAAATTTGTCTGCGCGGTTTTCCCTTTTGGCAGACTGAGAGATTTTATATGGGGTAGTTCAGAGGTGTCGTCAAACTGTGGGTTCTTTCATGAAACGTGATTATATAAATAAACTAGCTGGCTCGACCGGGCTCCTGGAGGGATGTATCTATCTATCTATCTATCTATCTATCTATCTATCTATCTATCTATCTATCTATCTATCTATCTATCTATCTATCTATCTATCTAATCTATCTGCCTGCCTGCCTGCCTGTCGGCCGACCAACCCACCCACCCACCCACCGACCGACCGACCAACCCATCCACCCACCCACCCAGTCAGCCAGCCAGCCATCCACCCACCTTTCTGCCTACCTACCTACCTACCTACCTACCTTTCTGTCTGTCTGTCTGTCTGTCTGTCTGTCTGTCTGTCTGTTTGTCTGTCTGTCTGTCTGTCTGTCCCCCCTGTCTGTCTGTCTGTCTGTCTGTCTGTCCGCGCTATTAAATATTGGTAAAAGTTACTGGAAAAAACGTCAGGACCAGGTGTTGAAAGAGGAAGAGGACTATTGGAGAAAGGATGGATTGAATTCTATGCAACCGAGAGCAATCATCAACCTACTGGAATCGTCCGACACAGATTAAGGTCTGAGCAGATTGCAGACCTTAATCTACGTACACACTTACTGGGATATTTTGCTTCAACTATTCAGACGAATTGCAGGCCCTAAACATTACAGAATCAGCATCAGCTGATGAAACAAGAAGGAAATGAAAAATAAGGTAAGAAATATATTCCTTCTACTTTCCTGTTAATTTACAAATTATTTACCCCGTGCCTCTGTAAATTCTCTGTCTTTACTAATATTACACATTGCACCCCTCTCGGGATTCTCCGAGGTGAAGTGGTCAAGCCGTCTGACTCGGGCTCCGAAGGTTGTATGTTCGATTCCTGGACGCATCCTTCATTTCACGAGTGCATTTTCTCGGAGACTCCCGAGGGTCGTCGCTGGAGCTACCGAGTTCGTGCTTTGTGCGACGCTTTCCACGCTGCGGAAAGAAACTGAGCCATATGGGATAAAAACCCGGTGCAATGGTCCTGTCGATTTTAAGCTAGTTCTTTCATTGCACCCACTCCCATACGAATCCGGATACGCCTTTGTATGTCATCAGAATTGGCACGTCTCACATTACCGTAAAAAAAAAAAAAAAACTTTGTTAGCGAGAAATCACTAGTTGTTAAGCAAAACATCAAAGAAATGTCGCCTACTTTCAATGATTTAAGTTTGACATATGCCTGGGTTCACTGACATTAAGGAGAATGACCTTACTAGTACATAAAGAAGTGACCGGGCATGAGAAAGATTAGACGAAAGTTGGAGACAGTGAGGAGAGTGACCGGGCTACGAGAATATCAACCAACCCTGAGAAATAATGATGAGGGTGGGTGCAGAACCCAAGGGTGGACGGGGTGAGAGACAGTTTAGTGTCGTGTGAAGTTAGGGGACATAAAAGAGAGTGGAAAACATTGACAAGAGAGTTGGAGCTGAGACCGGCTGCGGGGCGGGTCGTGTAGACAGGGGATGTCTAGACTCCGAGCTGTTCGGGAGTCGAAGGATGGGAGCGGAGAGAGAGCTGCGTCCTGTGGTTTGGTGTGCTCCGAGTTGTGAATGCAGGCCTAGAACCCAGTGAGGGTTGGATAAATAATGGGGGTCTGAACCCAAAGTGAGTTGGATAGATAATGGTGGCCTGAACCCAAAGTGGGTTGGATAGTTAATGGAGGCCTGAACCCAAAGTGGGTTGGATAGTTAGTGGAGGCTAGCCCCAGTGTGTGGGTTGTAATGTGTGAGGTACAGCTGTGGATAGTAGCTGGATAACTGTTTTGTGAATTGGAGATTCACAAGGCCTTGAGAAGGCAGTATTGTGTACTGGTTAAGTTGTGAGGAGGATATTTACATTATATGGATTATATTGTTTCTGGATATAGAGTTGTGTTCCGTTTGTCCGTGTTCTTTCTGCAATAAAGGATTATTTGCGCCAACTCAATCTTGTTTAATGACTGGTGGATGTGGACTGCGGGGGTGAGTTGTATGATGAGACAGGTGGCTAGCTCAACTTACACTCCGTAGTGACATACAAAGAACATTGAACCCTAGACAACGACCATGTCACTCAATTATTATAAAGAACATTGTGACAAAGTTGTTTCTGGACCTATCAAAGATATATTCTTCGGGTGGGGGTAAATATAAGACGGCTGGAATAATTTCATAACGATGCAACAGACAGTTTTCAACATAATTGATCGTGAATAAAGGCAAACAAATGTGGACATACTATAGTCAGTCATTGATTTCCTTCTTGGCCTCGACCATACAGGTCGGGGACAGTAGGTATTCACCCTATAAAGAAATCATCTGCCTACTGTAGGGACCTTGAGACTATAACCAACAACTATCAGTCGGTTGAACTCCAGCTCATTGTACCACCTATTAAGTGGTTTCATGTTCATCATCATCAACACATGAAATGCCTATAAGCGTGGGCGTTTCACGCTGCTCTGCTAGGTAGGCTTATGGGGTTCTCCTCCTTGCTCAAATGTGACCCATAGGCTAGCGGGGGAAAGAGTGTACCTACCATAAAAATGTACAGATATCGCAGCCCTGATTTAAACAGGTGCAACATAATTATGTCAACAACAACAACAACATAAACAAACCTAGAAGACGACCAAAACATGAATCAGTAACAATGTTACATCTCCTTTACAGGACGTTGCCATCAACCCCCGACTGATTTTCTATAAAATTTTACGTTCAGTAGTTTGCCGATGGTTTGTGAAAGAAAAGTCAACGTTGAACTCCAACTTAATGTCAGTTTGGGAATTGAACGCCTTACATCGCCATCAGTGCAACGGAAGTTTAAGAGTGAGCGCACCGACTGCTTATGAATAAGTAGTGCATTAATGAGAACATACAACTCTTAGAATGGCTCTATTCGTATGGTAAAACATAACACCTTTGTGCAATGTCCATCAAACAACACACAATTATAAACATTGTAGCTGCATGACAACAACATTAATCTGCAAAACCTATACATCAAATGAGATGTCTTGTCTTGTGTATCCTTGTCTATATTCTTCTCTTACGCTGTCGGTTATCTAGTCGTATTTTCGCGAGTCTTGTCTTGCATTGTTTGTTTGTTTTTTGTTTTTTTTCTCTAGTCTTGTTTTTCATTGTCTTTTCTCTAGTCTTGTCTTGCATTGTCTTTTCTCTAGTTTTGACCTGTGTTGTCTTTTCTCTAGTTTTATCGTCTATTTTTTTTTAACTCTTGTTTTATATAGGCAAGACTTCCTTGTTGTTTCTCTAGTTTTGTTTTCGATGTTTTTGTCTTTTCTTTACTCTTGTCTTTTCTCTAGTTTTCGCGAGTCTTGTCTTGCATTGTTTTTTCTCTATTCTTGTCTTTGATTGTCTTTTCCCTACTCTTGTCTTATATTGTTTTTTCTATAGTCGTGTCTTCCATTGCCTTCTCTCTAATCTTGTCTGTAAGCTAGTGAAGATTAAATGGCAAGACAAGATCCCAAACACTGAGGTTCTAGAAAGAGCGTCCATGCCCAGTATCCACACAATCCTAATGAAGAATCAGATTCGCTGGACTGGTTACTTAACTCGCATGCCAGATCACAGGCTCCCTAAACGAACTTTTTACGGTGAGCTGTGTTGTGGTAAACGCTCACAACGCGGCCAGAGGAAACGCTTTAAATAAACTCTCGCTGAAAGCTTTTAAAATTGATCTTGACACCTGGGAGACTGCTGTCAAAGACCGAAATTCGTGGCGTACATCATCACGCAAGGGGGCGGACACTTGTGAAGCAACCAGGACTGCAAGAGCTGTGAAGAAGAGGCTGGACAGAAAAACCACTGCAGGAGATTCTCCTCCTGGAACGTCAAGCATTCTTTGGCCACATTGTCAAAGAACATTTCGAGCCAAAATAGTTCTTATCAGCCATCTTAGAACTCACGGCTCCATACTTTCAACCCCACTGTATGAAATGAATGATCATCATCATTCTTGATGGTCAAACAACACATGCCCGCGACGCATCTTTCAAATGTCTGACCTATCAGATGTCGATGGTACATGACATGCTTACCGTGTTTGTAACGGGTAACGGGGAATCAGGCTTCGATTCCCGAGAGGGAGCATGAGAAACGGCGACCATATCCAAGGAAGGCAGCAGGCGCGCAACTTACTCACTCCCGGCACGGTGACGAAAAATAACAATACGGGACTCTATCGAGACCCCGTAATTGGAATGAGTACACTTCGGACCCTTTAACGAGAATCTATTGGAGAGCAAGTCTGGTGCCAGCAGCCGCGGTAATTCCAGCTCCAATAGTGTATATTAAAATTGTTGCAATCAAAAAGCTGGTAGTTGGATCTTGAGTGTTCAAAGCAGGCTTCGGCTGCCTGAATAATGGCGCATGGAATAATGGAATAGGACCTCGGTTCTATTTTGCTGGTTTTTGGAGTTAGAGGTAATGATTAACAGTGACAAACGGGGGAATTCGTATTGCGGCATTAAAGGTGAAATTCTTGGATCGCCGCAAAAAGCGAAAGCATTTGGGAAAAAATAGTTTTCATTAAACAAGAACGAAAGTCAGAGTCATATGGACGATCAGACACCGTCGTAGTTCGGACCATAACCGATGCCGACTTGCAACCTCAATGGGGTTGAAGCGAAACTGAAACAAAATGGAATATACCTTGGATACTAAATCCATTGCGTATAAAGTCAGAATAATTTGCAAGGTGTCACTACATGCTTGGTCCAGATATATTTTCTACGGCTCTCAGCTGAGGGATATGGCTTAACGCTTCTAAGTCAAAATCCCCCAGTTGTAAGGGCCTGGCCGTTACTCATCCTCTGCTGTATGGAGGTGAGATGCTGAGCCAGCAGCATCTGCAGCCTACCTTGTGCCTTACGCCTGTAAAGGAGGCAAGTACCACAACTGTGAGGGCATTTATGATGAAAAAAGCGTCCCAGTCAGTATCTAAAGCTCGTTGAGTACGCGTTATCAAAGATGGAAAAGCGTCCCATTGGGACGAAATAGAATATTGCTTGGCTAGCAAATCATTTACGTGGAAGTCTGAAGCGAAAGCTCTCTGTGTGGATGTTGTCTGCATATTGGTCCCTCCTGGTTTTCGGAGGAGCAGCCTGTGGTGAACGGAGGGCTCAATATACCGAAGTGAGGCTAAGAAACCATGTGCAGGACGTGACGATTCCTTGGGTGAGCCCAGTTCCAGAGCGCTATGTGTCGGCTCTGCAATTATGGAATCCTCTTTGGATGGCGGGGAATGCCCATGGTCTGCTCCTGCCTTTCCTTGAGGGCCGACCAGGAACTCTCCGAATGTTCTAGGTGGGCCAGCTGGAATAGGGATAACACCATAAATGTAAGAGCCGAGAAAGCGACCCAGACGAACGCATCGGAATACAGGTTGGCTAGCAATCCCATTTCGTGGAAAGTCCGAACCGAAAGCTCGCTGAGTGGATGTCATCTGCAGTCTGACCTCTCCTGGTTTGCGTGGGAAGCGGCCTGTGGCAAATGAAATGCCCAATATACGGAAGTGAGGCTAAGCAGCCAGGTATAGGCCGGGACGATTCCTTGGGTGATCCCAGTACCATTGCGCTATGTGTCGGCTCTGTAATTATGGAAATCTTCTTAGATGATGGGCCCATTGTTTAGCCTTGCCTTCCCTTGAGGATTGACCGGGATGTCTTCGGCCGTTCTAATTTAACCAGCTGGGATGTAGATGACACCACAACAGTGAGAGTCAAATGTCCGTCTCAGAGTAAGAGCGGGATGTCCATTGAAACACCCGGGAAGGTTAATCTGTTCAACAAATGCCCACGTAAGTCGGATGTGTCAACCTAAAGGCGCAAGTAAAGTAGCTCTGCTGTAAACTGGCACAATGCAATATCGTCAGTGTGAAATTGGTATGTCCTTCGAAACACCCGGGAAGATTAACCAGGTCAACAAATGTCCGCAAAAGTCTAATGTTTCCGCCAAAAGGCGCAAGCAAAATAGTTCTGCTGTAAACAGGCACAGCACAGTAACGTCAGAGTGAGAGTCTGGAAAACAAAAACAACTACGGATGAACGCAGAAGAAGAAGGCAGTGTAGTATCTGCACTTGATCTTGCCAGGGCAATTAGTAGAGGCTGTCATCCGAATGACACATAGGGACTTGAGGACCGGATGGGGTGGTTCTGCTACTTGAAGGTGCAGAGAGCCCTTATTAAAAAAAAAAAAAAATTCTCTATTAAGAAAAAGTTTTTTTTTTTTTTTTTAAATACCCACCTCAATAGGAACATATGTAATTACAATGGAGATAAGGGACATAACATTCTAACATTTATTGTTTACAGGGACGTTACTGAAAGCATCAAAGTGTCTTATATGAGTTAAAGAACTTAATATTTGTGATAATGATTTTATAACTTGTTTTACATAATTAACTAGTGATTTATAAGGCATAATAAAAGTAATACTCAGTTTTTGTAGATTTTTCATACTTTTTAAAATTTATGGCATTGTTTTATAAGTATGAAAATTTAATAATGTATTTTTGTTGTCTATCTCAATGTTACATAATATGTTTTGTGCTTTCTATGCCAGTAATTACTTAAAAGAAATATGAAATTTTTGTCAGGCCTGTCAAAGGCTTTATACACTCAATATCACCTTTCGGTACCCTAGGTTAAAGTAGAAGTGTAGAATCTGCCCTTGATCTTGCCAGGGCCACATGCAGATGCGGTCATCCGAATGACACAATGATATGGGACCTTGATGAGTGCCTCCGACCCCTTTCAGAACCACGACTCCTGTAACAAGAGATTCTTAATTTTGAGCACTTGATTGTTTTACGACATTTTGATCTCTCTCTCTCTCTCTCTCTCTCTCTCTCTCTCTCTCTCTCTCTCTCTCTCTCTCTCTCTCTCTCTCTCTCTCTCTCTCTCTCTCTCTCTTTCTCTCTCTCTCTCTCTCTTTCTCTCTCTCTTTCTCTCTCTCTTCTCTCTTTCTCTCTCTTTCTCTCTCTCTCCCCCTCTCTCTCTTGCTCTCTCAGAAGACACACCTGCCTGTTTCAGTCTAATTGGTAAAATGGGACGCTTGTTGGGTGATATGCCGTTAATTGTTTAAACTGGAAGAAATTAGTTTTAGAGAATTTTTTTTTTTTTTTAAATAAGTGCTCGCTGATCCCCCCAAGGGCCAGAGCCGCCCAATCAGGTCCCCATGTCCCAATGTGTCATTAGGATTCTTATTCTCTTATCTTGGACATGTAATAACAGATGATGGCAGAAGTGAAATAGAAATCAAAAAGAGAATAGGAATGGCCGAAAATTTTTTCAGCGGCGTGAAATAAGTATTAACATCTAGATAGGTTAATAACGAATTGGTTCCAAATGTTGCTGTATGTAGCCGGGGCGCAGTGTTGGGGTGAGCGCCCAACATTGCTTAAATACCCCAATGGCTCGTAAATACATAGCCTATGCAGCAAAAGTCCATCTCCTGGCCTTCACGTGGCGGAACTGTTTCTACTAACAGGAGAAGGGGCGACGGCGAGTTTCTGGCGCCGAAAAATAACCAATGTGCTCTAGATGTGTATACACATACATGCATGTGCAGACACGTGTGTGCGTGTGTACACATCTAAACTCGAGTGAGACCACAGTCTGCTCTAGCAAAGGAAAGGTGCTGAAGACGGAGGCAACCAGCCAGGAGACGCACCACAGAAATCAGGATGCCACGCAATTACGCAAAATGGAATATGTTGGACCCCCAGGCAGGTGCAGTGCCGGACCATATGTCTCGAAAGGGTCCAACCCCAACTACTGGAGGTCCTTCTCAGATGTCCTGTGGAGCCAGGGGACATGAGAATAGAACGGCTGGCCATACTAAACAAAGACTTAAAATAATGCACTGGTATGCGGAGGGAGTCAGCAACAACAGAATAGAATTAGAAAACATCCTGGACCAAGAAAAAGTAAGCATATGTTGCTTTCAAGAAACTCACCTCAACAAAAATATAGCCTTCAAAATCAGAGGCTACCAGTGTTACCGATCTGACCGAAAGGACAGGCGAAAAGGTGGGATACTTACCCTTGTAAAAAATAACATCACTGCTTCCCAAATCGAAGTCTACATGGAAGGGGTTGAGTATCAGACACTTAAACTTGAGACAGGCTATACAGACCTACATCTGATCAATTACTACTGTCCAAGTGACCGCCCACAGGCACTGGACACACTACCATTAACAGAACAAATGATTGTGTGTGGCGATTTCAACAGACAAACGCAGAGTTGGGGCTATGATCACATGGACCAGAGAGGAGAGAGACTGGAAGACTGGCAGGATGAGAATAGATTCATCTTGGTTAACAAGCCGTCCGACACATATAATTTCTACTCGAGATAATGGCACACTACAACTACACCTGACCTGGCTTTTCATTCACCAGACCTGGAGTGGAACATTACACGAATTGTTGGGAAACAACTTGGTGGCATTGACCATCGGCCAGTCTTTCTAACTGTAGAAAATGAGCTTGTAAGTGAAAGCAGCACCCTCTCAAGGTGGAACTAGAAGAAAGCAGACTGGGCAATGTACAAGAATCGCACCAGCATACTGGTTAGAAACCTGAACACTGAGAAAGACATAATTAAAGTAGTTGAAGAGTTTGGGAAATGCATACTACAGGCAGCGCGAGAAACAGTACCAAGAGGAGCCCGTAAACAACATAAACCCTACTGGAGTAGTGAACTGGAACAGTTGCATAATGATGTGGAAGTGTGTAGAAAGCAAGCAGAAGCCACACCCAGCCAAGAGCACCACAATAAATCCCAGCACGCAAAAGCCAAATTTCAAAGGGTCAAGCTGCAGGCTAGACGGAAAAGCTGGCAGGAAAAAAAACAGTCTCTGCGCTTTGAAAGAGACACAAGAAAATTGTGGAAGCTAATAAAACAATTAAACAATGAGGGCACAGGGAGAAACTCAACAATTGCATTACATAAAGATGGAAACATCTTAACAAGAAAGCAAGCAGCTGACCATTTTGCGGACTCATTCGCACAAGATAACAATATCAAAATTAGTCCAGAGAAACAACAAGAGATTCGAGAGAAACGGCAACATACAGGACAGAAGGAAATAGTACATGAGGTTCTGGAGGCACCCATCACAATCAGCGAACTGGAGCTAGCCATATCAACACTGAAAATAAGGAAGTCACCAGGAGCTGATGGTATCTCCAATGAAATGATCAGGAACCTAGGAATAGAGGCCAAAGCAAAGCTGTTGCAAATCTTCAATAACAGTTGGACCTTAGGCAGTGTTCCACAAGCCTGGAGAGAAGCAATTATGATACCCCTCCTAAAATCAGGGAAAGATAGTTCCATTGCCTCTATCTACAGACCAATTAGCCTCACCAGCTGTCTCTGCAAAAACACTGGAGCGCATCATCAATCACAGACTGCAGTGGTACATTGAAAGTAAAAACATCCTTGTGCCATAGCAGGCTGGCTTTAGGCAGTGCTACTCTACGGAAGATTAGACGACCTACTTCTCTCAAGAAATTGAGGATGCATTCCAAGAGAAGAAGCTGGTGCTTGCGGCATGGATAGATTTGAATTAAGACTTTGACAAAGTCTGGAAAGAAGGTCTGATGAATAAACTGAGAAACTGCAAAGTCAATGGAAGAATGTACAAATGGGTGAAAGCATACTTGTACAACAGAAGACGGACTAAAGATAGACAGATAGACGGACTATAGAGCAAGAAAGTACTACTGCGTCACGGTGTTCCCAAGGGAGGAGTCTTATCCCCCACACTTTTTCTAATCTTCATCAATGATCTTGTTGCTAATCTACCGCATGGAATTAAAGCGGCAATATACGCTGATGACCTGGTTCTATGGAGCACAAATTAACATGCATCAGTGGCCACCAGATTGCTACAAAGAGCTGTAGATACATTTGTTGCACGGGCAAATAGATTGTGTGTCAGCATAAACACTGACAAGTGCATCACCACCCTATTTACCCTCTCTCCAAAACAAAAGGCAGGGACCATCCAGATAAATGGAACACCCGTAAGAGAAGAAAAAGAACCAACATACCTTGGAGTAACATTTGATGGCAGGCTGACATGGAGAAAGCACATCAACAAAGCAGTAGCAAAAGCCGGCAGGAAAATAGCCATCCTGAGAAAGCTAAGTGGAACCACATGGGGAGCCAGTGGGAAAATACTTAGCAAAGTTTATCAACAGAGCATACGACCACACCTGGAATACGGGTCAACTGCGTGGTGTTCGGCATCTAAAACCACACTACAAGAGCTGGACAAAGTGCAAAATCAAGCACTTATAGTCACCACAGGAGTGATGAGATCAACCCCTATAGTGGAAATGGAGAAGATGGCGAGGACACAAGCACTGAGTAAGCGCAGAGATACGAAAACGCTAATACAAGCATAAAAGTTCCTCAGCTTGCCAGGGCACCCCATGAAGAACAGATTTGAAAACCTAGCTATGGGGCTGTTGAAAAGAAATAGTTTTATCCACCAGGCCAAACGACTCTGCAGAGAAACCACCGATCTGCCCACAGTTGGTATCCCCCTAACAACTATTCCAGAGCGAACGCCATGGAAATATGAGCATAGACTATTATTAAAAATCCAGACAAAAGTGAGAGGAATACTTGACAAGGAAGAACAGAACAGTGTACAGCGCAGAACAGCCACTCTCTGCTTCCTTGATGAAGAATACCCACAGGACCTCTGGATCCGAGTCTACACAGATGGGTCAGCACAAAATGCAGTTCGAAATGGAGGAGCGAGAGTGTACATAGAATACCCAAATAATACTATGGACACAGCTAGAGTACCGACAGGAAAGTACTGCCATAACTACGATGCTGAAATTGAGGCAATCAAGATAGCAACATTGAAATTATTAAATACCAGCAATGGTACACAACCTGTGGTGCTATTGACAGATGCAAAATCAGTACTCGAGGCGCTCCTGTCTGGAAAATTGCCAGTACTAAGGACACTACTTTCTGAACTTAGCAGTCAGCATAAGTTCATCATACAGTGGATACCATCCCACTGTGGAGTACCCGGAAACGACAGAGCTGATCAATTGGCTAAGGAAGGAGCCAAAGAAGACCAGCCTGATGTGCCAGTTACATATCACCAAAAGAAAATAATGATCAAATCAGTCAGAAAGCCAACAAAACCTGCTCAAGATGACTACCACGTTATGGACAGACCAGAACAAGTCATTATTCTGCGCCTTAGAACAGGGCACAATATGTTACGCAACCACATGTATACAAAATTCAAGATTGGTGAAACAGCCATGTGCACATGTGGATTGGCGTCGCAGACAGTAGAGCACATACTCCAAGACTGCCCAAAATATAACATATCTAGGCAAACCTTCTGGCATAGAGAGACGACAGTGGAAGATAAACTCTATGGACCGCTGTGTGAACTGAAAAAGACAGTTCAATTCATACAAGAGACAGCATTGCAGTTATAGACATATTTCAAGCGAACGAAAGAAGAAGAAGAAATAACGCGTTAAAAATGAGAATTGTCAAATGCTACGTATATTAAACGCTACAGTATGGCGCGAAAGCCTGGACATTGAACAAGCAGCTAGAAAGTCACATGGAAGCCCTGGAGATGTGGATATACAGACGAATAGGTCGTATTTCATGGAAACAAAAACAATCAAATGCAGAGGTCCTAGAAAAACTGGGAATGAAGAGAGAGTTGATGAAAGAAATAAAGAGGAGACAAGTGAAATATTTTTTTTTTCCACGTAAAAAGACATGATACCCTTATAAAAACCATACTGGAAGGCAAGGTTGAGGGCAAGCGAGCAAGAGGTAGACAACGATACAAATGGGAGGATGACATCAAGAGATGGACGAACATCAGCCTGACAGAATGTACAGACAAGGCGAGAGACAGACAGTGTTGGAGATCCACTGCAGCCTACCTTCATTGCTGAGACGGCACTTGATTGATTGATTGATTGAGACAGGGATGTGTAATGTCTCCAGATCTGTTTTCCCTGCACAGTGAACGTATTTTCAGAAGTATAGAAGGCATGGAAGGAATCATCATTGGGGGACATAACATCAATAATTTTAGATACGTGGATGGTACTGTATTGATTTCTGACAATGAGCAGGATCTGCAAGATTTAATAGATGCGATCGTTGCACGCAGTGAACAACTTGGGTTAGAATTACATTGTAAGAAGGCACATATTATGGTCGTCACTGAGAAGAAGGAAATGTCACAATGTAATATACAAGTAAATGGGAATATGATTAAATAAATGATTCGGTACAATTATCTCGGAACAGTCATAACATCTGATGGGAGATGCCTTGAAGAGATTAGAACAAGAATCGCCATGGCGATGGCAGCCTTGTACATGAAGAAAAACATACTGACCAATGAAATGATGTAATTTGCAACGAGAAAAAGAGTGTTGAGGTTCTCCATAGAACCTGTGCTTTTGTATGGATGTGAAGAGTGTACATGGAGCAGACAAGCAGAATAAAATCTGATGGCTTTGGAAATGTGGTTTCTGAGGTGAATGCAAAGAATACCATGGACAGACAGAAAAAGTAATGACCAAGTTCTACAAGAAACAAATGAAAACTGAAAGCTAATTAGAGAAATTAGACGTAGACAGTCAAAAAGTTTTGGGCATGTTATGAGAAGAAATTACTTGGAAAACTTTGTGACAACTGGCAAGATCGATGGTAAGAGAACAAGCGGAGGGCAGAGAAATAAATACCTTGATGGCTTGGCCACGTTGTATGGTCGAGATAAGAACACTGAGCTGATCCACGACTCTGGAGATCGAGTGACATGGCCAAACGTGACCCTCCACGCTTTCCCGCATGGCACATGATGGTGATGTTGCTCATTATTACATAAACAATATAATCAGCGTGGATAAACAATGATTACGATAACAACAATGTTAACGATAACCGAGATGACTAGCAAGGTTAGCGACAATAACGACTGTAGCGATAATAACACTAATGGTAGCGACAACAATGACAATAGCGATAATAAACCGATGGTAGCGATAAAAATGACTGTAGCTTCTTCTTCTTCTTCTTTTGTTCACATGAAATATGTCTATAACTGCGATGTTGTCTCTTGTATGAATCTAACAGTCTTTTTTAGTCCACTTTGCAGTCCATAGAGTTTATCTTCCACTGTAGCGATAATAACACCGATGGTTTCGTTCGACAACAACAATATTAACGACAACAGCGACTTTAGCGATAACACCGATATTAGCGACAGACAACAATGGTAACTACAACAACGACTGTAGCGATAAGACCGATGGTAGCGACACCATCGATGGTAACTACAACAACGACTGTAGCGATAATAAACCGATGGTAGCGAGAACAATGACTGTAGCTATAATAACACCAATGGTTTCGACAACAACAGCAACTGTAGCGACAACACCGATATTAGCGACAGACAACGATGGTAACTACAACAACGACTGTAGCGACAACACCGATATTAGCGACAGACAACGATGGTAACTACAACAACGACTGTAGCGATAATAAACCGATGGTAGCGACAACAATGACTGTAGCTATAATAACACCAATGGTTTCGACAACAACGATGGTAACAACAACAGCGACTGTAGCAACAACACCGATATTAGCGAAAGACAACGATGGTAACAACAACAGCGACTGTAGCGAAAATACCGATATTAGCGAAAGACAACGATGGTAACGACAACAGCGACTGTAGCGACAACACCGATATTAGCGACAGACAACGATGGTAACAACAACAACGACTGTAGCACAACACCGAATATTAACGATAACAGCGATGGTAACGATAATAGCGATAAGAACTGCTATAGTGTAACAACGAGTATTAATGATTTCTGTTTCAGGGGTCATGTGATATTCTGTGAGTTATCGGTTCACGGTGTGCTAGGCGTATGTAAATAAGGTAGTCAGTCATTGCTTTCCTTCTTGGCCTCGACCATACAGGTCGGGGATAGTAGGTATTCACCCTATAAAGAAATCCTCTGCCTACAGTGGGGAACTTGAGACTATAACCAACAACTACCTGTCGGTTGAACTCCAGCTCATTGTACCACCTATTAAGTGATTTAATGTTCATCATCATCACATGAATTACCCATAAGCGTGGGCGTTTCACGCTGCCCTGCTAGGTAGGCTTATGGGGTTTTCCATCTTGCTCAAAGGTGACCCATAGGCTAGCGGGGGAAAGGGTGTACCTACTATCAAAATGTGCAGATATTGCAGCCCTGATTTAAACAGGTGCAACATAATTATGTTAACAACAACAACAACAACAACAACAACAACAACAACAACAACTACAACAACAACAACATAAAGAAACCTAGAAGACGACCTAAACATGAATCAGTAACAATGTTACATCTCCTTTACAGGACGTTGCCATCAATCCCCGAATGATTTTCAATAACATTTTACGTTCAGTAGTTTGCCATTGGTTTGTGAAAGAAAAGTCAACATTGAAGTCCAACTTAATGCCAGTTTGGGAATTGAACGCCTTACATCGCCATCAGTGCAACGGAAGTTTAAGAGTCAGCGCACCGACTGCTTATGAATAAGTAGTGCATTAATGAGAAAATACAACTCTTAGGATGGCTCTATTCGTATGGTAAAACATAACACCTTTGTGCAATGTCCATCAAACAACACACAATTATAAAACATTGTAGCTGCATGACAACAACATTAATCTGCAAAACCTATACATCAAATGAGATGTCTTGTCTTGCGTATCTTTGTCTATATTCTTCACTTACGCTGTCGGTTCTCTAGTCTTGTTTTCGCGAGTCTTGTCTTACATTGTTTGTTTGTTTTGTTTCTTTTCTCTAGTATTGTCTTGCATTGTCTTTTCTCTAGTTTTGTCTTTCATTGTCTTTTCTCTAGTTTTGACCTGTGTTGTCTTTTCTCTAGTCTTGTCTTGCATTGTCTTTTCTCTAGTTTTGTCTTTCATTGTCTTTTCTCTAGTTTTGACCTGTGTTGTCTTTTCTCTAGTCTTGTCTTGCATTGTCTTTTCTCTAGTTTTGTCTTGCATTGTATTTTCTCTAGTTTTGACCTGTGCTGTCTTTTCTCTAGTCTTATCGTCTATTGTTTTTGTTTTGTTTTTTTTTGTTTTGTGTTTTTGGTAGTCTTGTTTTATATAGGCAAGTCTTCCATTGTTGTTTCTCTAGTTTTGTTTTCGATGCTTTTGTCTAGCATTGTTTTTTTCCTTACTCTTGTCTTATATTGTTTTTTTCTATAGTCTTGTCTCCCATTGCTTTCTCTCTAGTTTTGTCTTTTAGCTATTGAAGATTAAATGGCAAGACAAGATCCCTGTCACTAAAGTTCTAGAAAGAGCGTCCAAGCCCCGAATCCACACTCTACTAATGAAGAATCAGATTCGCTGGGCTGGTCATTTAACTCGCATGCCAGATCACAGGCTCCCTAAACGAATTATTTTTTACGGCGAGCTGCGTTGTGGTAAACGCTCAGAACGCGGCCACAGGAAACGCTTTAAACACACTCTCTCTGAAACCTTTTGGAATTGATCTTGACACCTGGGAGACTGCTGCCAAAGACCGAAATTCGTGGCGTACATCATTAAGCAAGAGTGCTGTCACTTGTGACGCAACCAGGACTGCAAGAGCTGAGAAGAAGAGGCTGGACAGAAAAGCCACTGCAGGAGATTCTCCTCCTGGAACGTCAAGCATTCTTTGGCCACATTGTCAGAGAACATTTCAAGCCAAAATAGGTCTTATCAGCCATGTTAGAACTCACAGCTCCATACTTTCAACCCCACTGGTTGAAATGAATGATCATCATCATTCTTGATGGTCAAACAACACATGCCCGCGACGCATCTTTCAAATGTCTGACCTATCAGATGTCGATGGTACATGACATGCTTACCGTGTTTGTAACGGGTAACGGGAAATCAGACTTCGATTCAGGAGAGGGAGCATGAGAAACGGCTACCATATCCAAGGAAGGCAGCATGCGCGCAACTTACTCACTACCGGCACGGTGACGAAAAATAATAATACGGGACTCTATCGAGACCTCGTAATTGGAATGAGTACACTTCAGACCCTTCAACGAGAATCTATTGGAGAGCAAGTCTTGTGCCAGCAGCCGCGGTAATTCCAGCTCTAATAGTGTATATTAAAATTGTTGCAATAAAAAAGCTGGTAGTTGTATCTGGAGTGTTCAAAGCAGGCTTCGGCTGCCTGAATAATGGTGCATGTAATAATGGAATATGACCTCGATTCTATTTTGTTGGTGTTCTGAACTAGAGGTAATGATTAACAGTGACAAACGGGTGCATTCGTATTGCGGCATTAGAGGTGAAATTCTTGGATCGCCGTAAAAAGCGAAAGCATTTGGGAAAAAAAATTTTTTTCATTAAACAAGAGCGAATGTCAGAGTCGTATGGACGATCAGACACCGTCGTAGTTCTGACCATAACCGATGCTGACTAGCAACCTCAGGGGGGTTGAAGCGAAACTGAAACAATATGGAATATACTCTGGATACTAAATCCATTGCCGGTCTCTCTGACCGAGGGGTTACAACACTTTCTCCGTAATCCCGTTTATCACGCAGAGTCTCGTAGCGGGCATGAGCTGGGAGCGGTTCGACCCCCCCCCCCCCCCCTGGTGACTTGCGGGATAACTGAGCCGGCCGCTCAGAAAGCAATGGCAAACTACAGAGCGTAATCTTGCCAAGAGATCAACAGACAGCTGAAAGATGCTGCTGTTGACAGCGATGTCCTGTAAAGGATATGCGAATTTAAAAAAAAATCCATTGCGTATAAAGTCCGAATAATTTGCAAGGTGTCACTACATGAATCCCATTCTCAAATTGCCAAATTTGCATATTCCTTTCAGATTGCGCACAGATGCGAGCTCCGTGGCGATTGGGGCGGTACTATTACAGGAACATGACGGCATTTTGCATCCTGTATATTACCTATCCAGGAAACTTAAACCAAGAGAACGCACCTGGTCGACCCCGCAAAAAGAAGCCCTTGCATTAGTGTTTGCAATAACGAGATTGTCTAGATCCTCCTTGGAAGGCATTTTTTATAGTAGAATCTGACAACAGCCCTTTGACGTTTATTACATCTGGAGTGTCAACTAACCATATGATAGCGCGATAGTCACTTTTGCTTCAAGACTACAGCTTTGAAGTACAACACATACCGGGCACATCGAATACACTAGCTGACCTTTTGTCACGTTGCCCCGATGATACCCAATAGCCATATATGTCTGAGTGCAGTATGTCGAAACACTCAGACCAGCACAGCCATTAATGTATTTGTTTTCAGAAAAGCTGTGAGTGTCAACTACATCATTGTGATAGGGATCATTTCCCACTGTAAATATTATTAGAGTTTCTAAAATAAGGTGATAATTGTGTGGTATAAGTGCGTAGTATGTGTTAGAAAGTGAACAATAGTAATTATAAAGATTATAAACTAAGAACAGTGCCACAGGCCAGTGTCGTAACTTACCTCAAGTGAACAAGAACAATTTAAGTTATCCGTGATATCTGCAAACTGGAGGTATCCAGCAACATTTTATCCCGTGTGAATTGAACAATTGAGTGAACTAAACTGGGACAGTTACTCCACTGTATAAGATCGTAATCCAGAAGTCCAATGAAACACCGAAAACACCAGCGAATAGCACAACGTTACACTCCGAGTATTCCAACATCATTACGGAACAAGTGTGTGAAAAACTATTGCTTACATCAGCTGTTCGTGTGTACTTCCGGAAAGTTAGAAAGTTAAACAAAAATCTAGCAGACTATGAACAAAACCAAAAAAATTAATGACGCTTGTAAAATATTGGTGAAACACGAATTTGAAATATACAAATTGTGTATTAATATTTTTGAAACTACTGTAATCTGAGAATCATACCTTGATTAACTGATTCACATTAGCGACGTTTTTTTCGCTATTGTAAAGAAGTATCAAGCTATGACGCTGAGAAATAAATTTATAATTGTAATTTATTAGGTTTAACATCTGTTTAAATTATTTCCCTTTCATTTAATGGGTGTCACCAATTACACCAAAGGGCGGTAAATCGAAATAGATAGTAATGTGTAATGTATAAAAATAGCCACTGTGTTGCCAGATTGTCGACACGCCAAGATTGCATCAGCTGGGCATGGAGAAGATTGCCAAAGTTGTAGACCAACATGGAGGCTCCCTACCAAGTGTGGTTGGAACTCTACAGTTGAATTCGTCTCATATTAGGACGTTTTACGGTCTAACCTGATGTCTAAGGACATATTATACGTTTTTTTTTTGTTGGTTGCGAGGTAGTTGCATTGATTGCTGGTGCTACCGGTCTGACTGGGTCAAAATTGCAACAGAGGTGATCATCGATCGAGAGGATGATACTTGGCAAGTGTTAAAGTCTGAATACAGTATGACTTAATATGTATAATTTACAATACTTATGTATTTCTATTGAACCTATGCCAGGGTATATGACAACCAATGGGAAGATTCTGACTTGGTTAAAAATAGTAACCCTGAATTTACAGAGAATACACATGAAAGATAGAATCTTTCATGAATGACGCGCGGGGAGGGTGTCATAATCCCCATTGATATGCCGCGACATCGTTACGCCCGCCAGGCGAACACCAGTTACCTACTCACAGGTTTCGCTGACGACAGAGAGAGCGACCGTCAGAGTCAAGCCAGTACAAGCGTGACGCATGCAATTCTCGCTGCGCTCGAATCCACAGGGCAAGGACTGTGAGCGGGAAACGGGAGACACTTCTAGGGGAATCAGACGAGACGGACGTGTATGAAAGCGGCTCTTGTGTTTCTGTGCCTGAATGTCGATTGCTCGTAGCTCTTGTGAGAAGAAAGACTGCATAGCTGTGAGTTTGAGTCTGTGAGTGCATTGATGTATTATGTATAGGTTGTGATATTCACCTTGTGATGGCCACATGCCGAATTAGACTGTGTTGCATGTGAAGTGTAAATAAAACCATCAAACTTAGTGTTACCGTGTGTCACTTTACATCATTCTGTACTTTTGTATGTCTCGCATATGTTAGGTCCAGCGAGCCAGATTCATTAGATTGTGAGACCCTGACAACATGCTTGGTCCAGACATATTTTCTATGGCTCTCAGCTGAGGGATATGGCTGAACGCTTCAAAGTCAATATCCCCCAGTTGTGAGGGCCTGGCCGTTACTCATCCTTTGCAGCATGGAGGTGAGATGCTGAGCCAGCAGCATCTGCAGCCTAACTTGTGCCTTATGTCTGTAAAGGCGGCAAGTGCCACTACTGTATGATTATTAATGGTGAGAAAGCGTCCCAGTCAGTATCTAAAGTTCATTGAGTGAGCGTTATCAAAGGTGGAAAAGCGTCCCATTTGCACGAAATGGAATATTGCTTGGCTAGCAAATCCGTAACGTGGAAGTCCGAAACAAAATCATGCTGTGTGGATGTTGACTGCATATTGGTCCCTCCGGAGGTGAACGGAGGGCTCAATATACGGAATTGAGGAAAAGCAACCATGTGCAGGACGTGACGATTCCTTGGATTAGCCCAGTACCAGAGCGCTGTGTGTCGGCTCTGCAATGATGGAAGCCTCTTTGGATGGCGGGGAATGTCCATGGTCTGCCCCTGCCTTTCTTTGAGGGCCGACCTGGATGTCCCCGGTTGTTCTAAGTGGGCCAGCTGGGATAGGTATAACACCACAACTGTAAGAGTCGAGAAAGCGACCCAGATGCACGAATTGGAATACAGGTTGGTTAGCAATCCCATTTCGTGGAAAGTCCGAACCAAAAGCTCGCTGAGTGGATGTCACTTGCAGTCTGACCTCTCCTGGTTTGCGTGGGGAACGGCCTGTGGCAAATGAAATGCCCAATATACGGAAGTGAGGCTAAGCAGCCAGGTATAGGCCGTGACGATTCCTTGGATGATCTTACTACCAGTGCGCTAAGTGTCGGCTCTGTAATTATGGAAGCCTTCTTGGATGGTGGGCCCATTGTCAAGCCTTGCCTTCCCTTGAGGGTTGACCGGGATGTCTTCGGCCGTTCTAACTTGACCACTTGGGATGTAGATGACCGCACAACAGTGAGAGCCCAATGTCCGTCTCAGAGTAAGAGTGGAATGTCCCTTGAAAAACCCGAGAATGTGAATCTGTTAAACAAATGCCCACATAAGTCGGATGTGTCTACCTAAAGGCGCAAGTAAAGTAGCTCTGCTGTAAACTGGCACAACGCAATATCGTCAGGGTGAAAGTGGAATGTCCTTCGAAATACCCGGGAAGGTTAACCCGGGCAACAAATGTCCGCAAAAGTCTGATCTGTCTGCCAAAAGGCGCAAGTAAAGTAGCTCTGCTGTACACAGGCACAACACAATAACGACAGAGTGAGAGTCTGGAAAAAAAAACAACTACGGATGAAGGCAGAAGAAGAAGAAATTGTAGTATCTGCACTTGATCTTGCCAGGGCAACTAGTAGAGGCTGTCATCCGAATGACACATAGGAACGTGGGGACCTGATGGGGTGGTTCTGCTATTTGAAGGTGCAGCGAGGCCTTATAAAAGAAAAAATAACATTTTTCGATTAAGGAAAAGTTATTTTTAAAACATTTTAAAATACCCACCTCAATAGGAACATATGGATGTAAGGGACATAACATTCTAACATTTATTGTTTAAAGGGACGTTACTAAAAGCATCAAAAGTGTCTTATATGATTTAAATAAATTAATATTTGTGTCAAAGACTCGATAGTACCACACCTCGTGAAGCCATAGCACAGTTGAGTAGACACTCAACAGGCCACGTTTGCCAGCAGAGTGCGATGTGAGGTAACACGCACGAAGGTGAAGGTCACCCCGCGTGGTGTGTAACCACGGGAGAGAGGTTAGGTGGACGGGAGACTGGACTTGAGGCGTTCACATCGTTTAGAATAGCGTTAGGAGTTTTGTGTTCACTAATAGATAGAACTAGCATAGGGTTAGCAGTTTGTGTTAGATAATTCTGTGGCTGTATATTGTGTATTGCATTAGCGACTGTTTACCGCTTGTAAGCGAGCCAACGGCAATAAAATGGACCATACATTTTGCCTCCCACACGACTTGCAAGTTGTCTTGTATGGGTGTGTGAGAAGTACCCGATGAGGCCTGTCAGTTGAGTCGTTGACAGGCCAGGGTAATTGTGGTGTCAGAAAGTGGTGCTTGGACGAAAGCGCCAAGCTAATACCCACAGTAAAAGGGTAATTGTGGTGTCAAGAAGTGAAGCTTGAACGAAAAGTTCAAGCTAATCCACTCATCCACGGGCTCCAGACTAGGGATTAATTTTTGTAGTAACGATAATTTGTGCAGACAGGAGAATTTGCGAGCTAGAAATATGCCTATCGTGACAAAATAGTGTTTAATTGTGTTTATGATATATTTATTGAATGAAATCAGGTATTCTTCGAAGCTGTAAGTATTAATATTCTTATTTTCTTATATTTATTCATATATTTACCAATTTATTCTTGAATAAGCACCAAACATGATTCACGGCGCAGGAATACACAGGCAGCCGACAATATTGATTTTTGAGATCTAAAAATAGCGCTGCGCGATGACGTAGATTGATTGACAGACAGTTGTTCTGCGTCATTAGCATAAAGCAGTCGAGTGTTTACAAAATCGCTTAGCGGCGGCCCGCCTGAATCTGTGCTGTATATTGTTTATTATTTACTTATTTAAGTTACTAAATGAATATATTTATTTATTGACACATTATTATGTTATTTTGATTTCTTTACAAGCATTTATTCATTTTTGGGTCTATTTTCTCTTTGCTTATCGTCACGATGGAACTATTTTCGGGCTAAGCATCTGATACTTAGCTGCACAACGTTTACAGAAATTAACTAGGTTAGTAACGAAAGGCAATTATTGTTTAAAACAAAGACAGGACATTGACATTAAAATTAATTAATACATATTCTAGGTGTTCGTAAGTCTGTCATTGTCTAAGTCATTGTCCTTAGTTGTCGAGTAAATCATATCGTTTAGTAGGCGTGTTTACTGCTGCCCTATATATCAGAGGGCAAACAACAGCTGTGCACATACACCTGTGGGCCAAATACCGTGTGCTACGTACGAAACGTGTCGCCACCCCAGTGTACCAAACAAGGTGACCTGTGTCAAAGGAGCTTCGTTCCCACATTAAGCTGAGTACACTTATATATTTTGTCATGCAATTTGATTAATAGTGCATCTCTTGTTCAGCTTGTAACGCGTTGACATATTTGTATACTCTGTTTTTCTGCAAGATAAATCTGGGCAGGGTATAAACAGAAAGCACAACTGATAGTGATCAGATAAGAACAAACATAACATATCAAAGATAAATAACTGATTAAAGTCATCATTGCCTATCACTGTTAGCCAAGTACCAAAGTAAGATGGCAACTTTATCAGATTTCATAAAAGCAGGCAAAGAACTGGAATTAACAGGAAAAGAACTACAACAATATGCTGATCAGAAATTTAAAGAAACAAAAGAGGAACAAACACGAAAAGAGAATGCGGAGAGGGACGAACGCGCACGAGAAAGAGAACATGATAAGGAGATAAAACAAAAACAATTAGATCAAGAGAAAGAATTAAAACAAAAGGAATTAGATCTAAAGCAAAAAGAGATAGATGAAATGGCAAGAGTTAAAGAAAAACAAATTCAGGTAGAATCAGAGACACAATTAAAGATGAAAAGCATGGATGTAGACTCACACGCAGAGATCTCTGCCACTAAACTAAGAAGTCAACAAGAGGAAAATAAGTTCAACAAATACAAAAATATTATCAAACCATATTGTAAAGAGGACTCCATATCTGCCTGGACAGAGAATGTAGAGTATCAATTTAAATATCACCAAGTTCCTTTAGATATGTGGGCTCCGATTTACATGAAGAATCTAAGTGGTGAGCCCCTTAAAGTAATAGAGTCTATTCCTATTGAACTTAGATCTAGCTATCAATACATCCATGATAGGATTATGCAGCACTTTTTACTTGATGCCCCTGGGTATCAGGTTCAGTTCTCAAATTTAAAACCTAAACCTAGTGAAACTTTTATAGATTATTTTTCAAATGTGCAGAGTGTACTAAACAGGTGGCTTAAAGCAGCTAACATAGGAAAAGACTTTGATAGATTAAAAAACCTAATAGCTATGGACAAGTGTATATCTACTATACCTTCTCCTTTTGCTAAGTTTTTGCAGCAGTCAGACATTGAAAACATCGAGCAGTTCGAAAAAAAAAGGCTCAGCATATTTTTCTTCTAACAGAGAGATTTTTAAGACCTCAAGTGACTCTGAGATAGTTTCCTTTGTCAAAGACCAATCAAAAAACTATCAGGGTAACAGAAAACCTTTTCAAAAGTATGATAAGAAAGACAGAAAAGTTTCCATATGCATGTACTGTCAACTAATGCACGACACTTATGCTATGTGCGACAAATCGCCGAATTATCCGGCGCATCTTGAAAATGTGATCAAGAAGCAGCAAAGCAAACGGTCTGCATACAGGCGTGCAATCAAATGTTTTTTTTGTTCCTCTTATGGCCATTATTCTAATAAGTGCCTTGGCCGCCAACGTTTGAAAGCTAACAACGCTATGTTGATTGACACCTCTTCAGATAGTGGTAGTGAGAATGAGTGTGAGATTGAAAGTGACTTACCAACTAACCAAGCAGAGGATGTGTGTGCTGCTAACGATATATTAAGCTTTGACGGCTGTGAACGATGTCACCAATTCCATGCAGACGGAATACTGGAATGTGGACATACAGTACCATGCTCATCTGAGAGTGTGAATGCAGCATTAGCCTCCAGAGGCAAGTTAGTGTTCCACAATGCAATGGTCAATGATGTACCATGCCAATGTTTGCTGGATAGCGGCAGCACCCTTATTGGTCTTCGAAAAGAACTAGTGAGTCCGGGTGATTACACAGGTGACACTGTGAAATGCCGAACCTTTTCGGGTAACGTTGAAATTTACCCTTTGGCAAAAGCCCGTATTGATTCTCCTTTTCTTTCTGGTACCTTTACTTGTGCAATACTTAACAACCCTTGTACTGATTTAATTTTGGGGTGTTTACCTCAACTGAAACAATGTACTAATGAGGAAATAGTTGCATGGGAGAAATTAAATGCAGCTAATGCAACAACAAGAGCAGACAGTGTGAAACATCAAGACACACTACAAGATGAGAGACTACTGTTGCTTTCCCCAACTGGCACAGATGACACCAGCAGACAGAAATTTATAGAACAGCAAAAAGCTGATACTAGTGTGTCTCCATACTTAAAATTGTTAAAAGATAAAGCCAAAGTGACCAAAAATGCATCTTGGGTTTTTAGACTTAACAATGGTATTTTAACTAGATATTATACTACTGGTAACCATGAGATTCAGCAAACGGTGTTACCTGAACAACATCGTCTAACTGTGCTAAAGATTGCACATGAGTCACCGTTTGCTGGTCATCTTGCATATGATAAGACCAGGGCCAGAATTCAGGCTCATTTCTATTGGCCAGGTTTTTGCAATGACATAAAATTATTTTGTCGTTCGTGTAATGTCTGTCAACAATTGGTACGTAAAGGTAAACATCCTACAGCTGAGGTACAGCCTTCTACACTGGCTTCTAGGCCATTTGAAAGTGTGGCGGTAGATATTGTTGGACCCCTAAACCAGGTGTCCAGCAAAGGAAATCGCTTCATATTGACAATGGTCGACCTATGTACAAGGTGGGTTGAGGCAGTAGCTTTGAAATACATCACCTCCAAAGACGTTGCCAATGTATTTCTACACCTGTTCTCACGATTCGGATTCCCACGGACCATTTTATCCGATCGTGGAACTCAGTTCATATCGGCTGCAACGCAAGCCCTTACAAAAATGTTAGGCATTAAGCAACATTTTACGACAGCTTACCATCCAGCCAGCAATGGAATAGTAGAAAAAATTAATGGGGACCTAAAGCACATGCTGGCTAAGGTTACAGCAGAAAACCCAGCTGATTGGGATACACTGTTACCAACAGTGCTGTTCGCCTATCGGGAGATTCCCCATTCTAGCACGGGTTTCTCACCCTTTGAATTAGTTTACGGGGCTAACCCACGTGGACCCCTAACTATTTACCATCAGGTACTAACAAATTCGATAGAAATTCCTACCCCAAAAACACCTTATGAAATGGTGACAGAGACACGAGACAAGATCATGAAATCGTGTGTTATAGCTAAGGCAGCTTTGGAGAGGAAGGGTCAAATCTACCGCCAATATGCCAACAAAGGGACAAGAACAATTGAACTTGAACCAGATCAAGACATACTCTTGCTACTTCCAGACAAAAGAAATTTACTATTAACCTCATGGCAAGGGCCATTCAAGGTGGTACGCAGAATTTCAGATGTTGACTATGAAATATCGATAAACGGACACTTAAAGATATTCCATGTCAACATGTTGAAACCTTACTATACAAGACAAGAAACAGAAGTAGTGACAGACGAACAGAGTGCACCAACACCCAGTGATCAGACGACAGACATACACAACGCAACTACACTAGTTAGCGAGACTGGCAGTTCCGACAATGGCAATACACCCAGTGAGTTAACAGAATACACACTTAGCACCACCACGGTACTGAATCAGGTAGACGACGACGGAATGGAACTACCTGTTCCCATTGTAGACAAAACTGCGACAGTGGACAGCATACATATAGATCAGGGACTAACAGACATTCAACGACGACAATTAGTGGAGTTAGTTACTGAATACAAAGACTTATTCTCTGACATCCCAGGTAGGACGGACAGAATCGAACACTCCATTCTTCTTTCGGATTCTAAGCCTATTAAATGTAGGCCGTACTCTATCCCACTCAGCTATAGGGAAAATCTAAATAAGGAAATTCTTAATTTAGAAGCTAGCGGGATTATCCAAAAGTCTACATCAGAGTACTCTTTTCCAATCGTCCTAATTAAGAAGAAGGATTCCACAATTCGTCTGTGCGTGGACTATCGGAAACTCAATAACATCACTAAGATCGACGCAGAACCTATTCCTTCCTGCGAAGATCTTATCTTGGACATGTCTACTTCTAAAATCTTTTCAAAACTAGATCTTACTAAAGGATACTGGCAGGTCCCGATGCAAGCTCAATCTATGCATCTTACTGCGTTTTCAACACCTTTAGGACTATACGAGTGGCGATTTCTTCCTTTCGGACTTCGAAATGCTCCTGCCACTTTCGTACGCTTAACTAGAGATCTGTTACATGGAGTGACGAATACTGTGACCTATATAGATGATATATGTGTCCATACTGAAGACTGGACTACACACTTACTGAAACTGAGACATGTCTTTGATAGGTTGCGACTCTTCGGTCTCACTGTCAAACCAGCAAAGTCAAATTATGCCTAAAATAAATTCATTTTTGGGTCATGTCATTTCTCAAGTCCAACTGTAGACTGACCTGAAAAGTAGTACCAAAATTATGAATCTGACCATGTCTAACAGAAAGAAACAGGTCAGAAACCTTTTGGGATTAGTAAATTACTCAGAAATTACAAATATATTTTCCAATGTCTTAAAATCTTCTGGAAATGAAATGTGAAAGATGCATTATTAATTCCTGCATTGTCAAAATTGAAGATCCTTTTTTGTAAATATTCCAATCCCTCCGCTTGCCTAATCCTAGGCTCATTTATTATCTTAGGTCATATGCCAGCAGAATCTCCATCACTGCAGTACTAGGCCAATTTTTTTTTGAGGGCATCTTCCATCCGCTTTGCTGCGTGAGCAGTAAGATCACACATGCTGAGTCCAAAGATTCCATATCACAGTTGCAGCCCTAGGCTTCATCTATACGGTGAGAAGGCTCCATCGAGTTCTGACGGATGTTCACTGCATTGTCCAGACCGACAACTCCCTGATCACGGTCATACATAGTGGTGTGCATCAAAATGACCGGATATTCAGGTGGTCACTAGTTTTACCATCTGGGGTAAAAATACCTGAAATCCAACAGTAAATGTAGAGTGATGGTTGGTACATGAATATCTGATAATATAAGATGTAAAATAGCTTACATACATATCCACATTGTTGGTGTAGTCATGTACCAAAACAATGAACTATCATGTGTCCGTGGACATCAGATTAAGAACTGTGCTGCTATACTTAGATACCACCGTGTGAACTAGGACAGCTCATTTCCAACTAAGCTCCATTCCGGTGTATCATATATATGAACCGCAGAAAACAGTGTCAGAACAGTGCTTAATTACAGACACGAAAAGACAGAGCTACAACACCAGCGAACTCTACACGTGCACTACCGAGAGAACATTAAGATGACTGTGTAATGTATTTCAGATACCCAGGCAAAGTGTGTGGTTATATTATGCCTATACAACCATTGCACATACATGAAGGCAACTACTAACCTGTGTAAACCAAATACTATGTATATAAACTTATTGTGATATGTAATATAATATTTTAAGATAGTGATAAATTAGATGTAGGTTAGGAACTATAACAGTTCTCATTTATTTTAATAATGTAGTTAGTACAGTAATTAACCCATTAAAATTAGATTAGAATATTAGTTTAGACATAAGAATAGTTTATTACAAGTTAAAGTAAATTTATGATATGAATAGTACCATTTAGATTGTTATATTTCACTTAGTTTCATTGTAGTTAGTTTATTCCATCTTAATGAAACCATACCATCTTTCAAATATTACCATTTATTAGTATCATCATTTGACATCATAATAGATTAAAAAGAGTAGATAAGGTAACATACAGCATTTACACCAGTTAGATTAAGAACATCACTCATATAATTCCTTTGTGCATTTAAAAACATTATTTAGCATAGTATTTAGAAAAGTACATAAATTGTGGTCACATAATCCATTTAATTAAGGTACATAACTCACATCACAACAACTGCATTTAAATAGTTAGATTACATCACTTAGATTAGAAAAAAATAAGAAGTAATATAATCATATCATATAATTAACATAACAAATTTAATAAATTTAGGTAACACATTAAATACTTAGTTATAGAATTAGAATGGTATGTTAGAATGTAAAGTTTTCGTTAGTGAAATTGTGTTAGTGTGAATGTGTTGTCTGTAATATAGTTTAGAACTTAGATTACAGTATTTTGGGTTTCATGACAAGTGAATGTAGTCACGAATTAGTGTTATACACCTGTTTGTGGCCACATTGAACCAAATTATGACACTCAAAAAACTAACATACATACACATAGAACTTATAAATAGAGGATAGAAATTAGATTAGTAGATTTATTACATCCAAACACACAAACAAACAGAAAAACAAACATATAAATTGCATACACTATTTGTAAATCAAAGACAGATAACTATGGGGCCAGGGGACATAATGGACAACGAAGAACTAAATTAACAGTGAAATAAAGTCTTACGCGCGGAAGCGAAGGAGGTAAAGCCTGTCGCACACACTCTTGTAGAATGGTTGTTAAATATTATATGGGGGACATGAAATAATTCATGTGTTGACCCTAAGAAAGTCAACTTTGTATGGGTAGTAAGTTAATTTACTATGTGAGGGCAGGTCTTATAAGACAACGGTCCGGTTCAGACATACCTCTGATAAATATAATATAGCATGTGAGAAGGGGCTCACGCCAACCAGTCAAGTTTGTGGCGATTGCCAGTAGCCAAGTAAGGCTTTGCTACATTGTGACAATAGTTATTAATAGTTCATTGGAATGCCCAAAGCCAGGTTATCTAGAGTCTTTGACAAAAATTAGAGACACTAATTTTTTGTTTAGGAACCTCTTGCGTCACAACCAATGAGTGAAAGTTGATGACGCAACACAAGAGGGGTGGGTGTGTGTCAAAGACTCGATAGTACCACACCTCGTGAAGCCATAGCACAGTTGAGTAGACACTCAACAGGCCACGTTTGCCAGCAGAGTGCGATGTGAGGTAACACGCACGAAGGTGAAGGTCACCCCGCGTGGTGTGTAACCACGGGAGAGAGGTTAGGTGGACGGGAGACTGGACTTGAGGCGTTCACATCGTTTAGAATAGCGTTAGGAGTTTTGTGTTCACTAATAGATAGAACTAGCATAGGGTTAGCAGTTTGTGTTAGATAATTCTGTGGCTGTATATTGTGTATTGCATTAGCGACTGTTTACCGCTTGTAAGCGAGCCAACGGCAATAAAATGGACCATACATTTTGCCTCCCACACGACTTGCAAGTTGTCTTGTATGGGTGTGTGAGAAGTACCCGATGAGGCCTGTCAGTTGAGTCGTTGACAATTTGTGATAATCTTTTATAAAATGTTTTATAACATTAACTAGAGGTGAATAAAGGATAATTGAAAAGATACAAAGTTTTAGTTGCTTTTTCAAATTTTGTAAAAGTCATGGCTTTGTTTTATAAGGAAGAGTATTTAATAATGCCTTTTTGTTATCTACCTTCATGTTACAATAAATGTTTTGTTCTTTCTATGCCACCATTTATTTCGATGGACGATTCGAAATTTTTGTCAGGCCTGTCAAAGGCTTATCACACTCAAAATCACCTTTCGGTCCCCTTGGGTAAAGTAGAAGGGTAGAATCTGCGCTTGACCTTGCCAAGGCCGCATACAGAGGCGGTCATCCTAATGACACAATGACATGGGACCTTAATGGGTGCCTCCGACCCCTTTCAGAACCACGACCCCTGTAACAAAAGATTCTTAATTTTCAGCACTTTTGATTGTTTTACGGCATTTTGATCTCTCTCTCTCTCTCTCTCTCTCTCTCTCTCTCTCTCTCTCTCTCTCTCTCTCTCTCCTGCTATCTCAGAAGACACACCTACCTGTTTCAGTCTCATTGGTAAAATGGAACGCTTGTTGGGTGATACTGTGAATTGTTTAAACTTTAAACTGGAAGAAATTTAGTTTTAGAGAAATTTTCTTTTTTTAAAAATAAGGGCTCGCTGTTCCCCCAAGGGCCAGAGCCGCCCCATCAGGTCCCCATGTCCCAGTGTGTCATTCGGATGACTGCCTCTGCAGGTGGCTCTGGCAAGATCAAGTGCAGATACTACACATTGATCTTAGCCAAAAATCCGAGAAAGGATAGCATTTATAAATTGATGTATAAATAGCAATTATAGGTGTCCAATTAAAACATTGAGTGATATTTGTCAGGACCCACAGGCAAACGTTTCTAGTGCTCTAGTGCAAGTTATTTCTCTTGTAAAATTGAGATAACACATCTGTATTCGAGTGTCTCACTTTAATAAATTACATTTTCGTCCATTGAAATAAATTGACAAGAATATTTCGTTAGATTGTTTCACTTTACACAAGAAGTCTTGTCTGTTTTTTTTTTATATTTTGTTAAAACTAAGCTTTAAACACAGAAGCCGTGGTAACGTAGTGTCTAAACGCCTACCTGTGGTCATGAGTTCGAATCTTCACCGGATCGGATGTTTACAATTGATCTGAGCTTCCTGGGTTAGAACAACTAGGGTTAGAACTGAATATTAAGAAGACACAGATTATGGTCGGCACAGGGAAGAAGGAAATACCACAATGTGATATACGAGTAGATGGGCATATTCTTTAACAAGTGAATCGATACTGTTATCTCGGCACAGTCATAAAATCTGATGGGAGATGCCTTGAAGAGATTAGAACAAGAATCGCCATGGCCAAGTCAGCCTTTTGCAAGATGAAATACATACTAACCAATAAAAATATGTTATTTGCAACGAGAACAAGAGTGTTGAGGTGTTACATAGAACCAGTACTTTTGTATGAATGTGAACCGTGGACAATGAGCAAACAGGCTGAAAAACATCTGAAGGATGTGGAAATGTGGTTTCTGAGGAGAATGCAAAGAATGTCGTAGATAGACAGAAAAACCAATGACCAAATCCTACAAGAAACACATGAAAACCGTAAACTGATTAGAGAAATTAGACGTAGACAGTCATAATATTTTGGTCACATTATGAGAAGAAATAAATTGGAGAACTTGGTGACAACTGGCAAGATCGAGGGTAAGAGAACAAGGGGACGGCAGAGAAGTAAATACCTGAATGGCTTGGCCACGTGGTATGGTCGAGACAAGAACACTGAGCTGATCCACGATTCTGGTGATCGAGTGACATGACAAAACATGGCCGCCCACGCTTACCGGCATGGCACATGATGGTGATGAGCTGATGTTGCTCATTATTACATAAACAATGTAATCAGCGTGGACAAACAATGACTGCAATAACAACAATGTTAACGATAACCGTGATAACATAGCGATGGTAACGATAACACCGATGTTAACTATAACAGGGATAACACCGATGGTAAGAACAACAACGAATGTAGCGATAAGACCGATGGTGGCGACAACAACGACTGTAGCGATAATAACACCATGATAGCGACAACAGCGACTGTAGCGATAATAACACTTTGATAGCGACAACAACGACTGTAGCGATAAGACCGATGGTAGCGACAACATCGATGGTAACGACAACAACGATTGAAGTGATATGACCGATGGTAGCGACAACAATGACTGTAGCAACAACACCGATGTTAGCAACAAACAACGATAGTAACTACAACAACGACTGTAGCGATAACACCGAATATTAATTAACGGTAACAGCAATGATAACGATAACAGCAATAAGAACTGCTGTAGTGTAACAGCGAGTATTAATGATAACTGGGTCAGGTGTCATGTGATATTCTGTGAGTTATCGGTTCACAGTGTGCTAGACATATGTAAATAAGTTAGTCAGTCATTCCTTTCCTCCTTGGCCTCGACCATACAGGCCGGGGACAGTAGGTATTCACCCTATAAAGAAATCCTCTGTCTAGTGTAGCGAACTTGAGACTACAACCTACAACTACCTGTCGGTTGTACTCCAGTTCAGTGTACCATCTATTGAGTGGTTTCGTGTTCATTATCTTCACATGAAATGCCTATAATCATGGAGGTTTCATGATACTCTGCTAGGTAGGTTCATTGGGTACTCCGTCTTGCTCAAAGGTGACCCATAGGCTAGCAGAAGGCACTTTACTTCAAAATGTGCAGATATCGCAGCTCTGGTTTAAATAGGTGCAGTGAAATTATGTCAACAACAACAACAACAACAGCAACAACAACAACAACAACAACAACAACAACAACAACAACAACAACAACAACATGGACGAGCAAAGAAGCTTACCTAAACATTAATCAGTAACAATGTTACATGATCTTTACAGGACGTTGACATCAACCCCCATTGATTGTCTATATAATTTTACTAACAGTAGTTTGCCATTGCTTTCTGAAAGAGAAGTCAATGTTTAAGTGCAACTTAATGCCAGTTTAGGGACTGAACGCCTTACGTTGACATAAGTGAACCGGAAGTTTAAGAGTGAGCGCTCTTATCATTTCGGCTGCGTTGACTGCTTATGAATATATAGTGCATTGATGCGAAAATACAACTCTTAGAATTGCTTTATTCATATGGTAAAACATAACAACATTATGGAATGACCATCAAACATCACACAAGTATAAAACATTGAAATTATATGAAAACAATATTAATCTGCAAAACATATACATCAAATTAGATGTCTTGTCTTGCGTATCCTTGTCTATGTTATTCTCTTGTGTTGTCTTTTCTCTAGTCTTGTTTTCGCAAGTCTTGCATTATCTCTCATATCTCTCTCTATCTTTATCTTTCCTCTAGTCTAGTCTAGCATTGTCTTTCCTCTAGTCTAGTCTAGCATTGTCTTTTCTCTAGTTGTGACTTTTCTAAAGTTTTAACATCCATTGTTTTTATCTCTAGTCTTGTTTTATATAGCCATATCTTCCACTGTCTTTTCTCTAGTCTTGTCTTCCATTGTCTTTTCTGTATTCTTGTCTTGCCATGCCCTCACTGATCCATTCGCCAGCCATGTAGCTAACTGCGACGTTTTCCTCAGATCGGTAAGTAAAAGTAAAGAACCATTGATCAGTTTTTAGGCTGAGCTCCAGCCATTAAATAAACATGCTCAGTATCGATGGGGATTCAAACACATGCGCACCAGGCCAGCAGACATGCTTGCTAGCCACAGAGCTACGCCTTCCCAGTATGGTACATCTTGCACGATGTACACATTAAGATCCCCAGGAGCTATATGTGACGAAGAGTAGACGGGAGACTCTCCTTCGTGTAAAATTAAAACTAGAAAACCTGCCCGCAACAGACTGTTTATATGTTCAAAGCTATGTATTCCATTGGTGAATTTAATCACAGACGCCACATCCAATTGGTTCCATGATTTATTGCCTTGCATTTTTCGCTGCATCTCGTCAGGTACATGCTGTATGGTTATATATCACATAATGTGAATAAATAAATAATACTTTGGCTGAACCACTTAAAACACACAGTTACAGATATTGTACGAATGTGGAATATCAGTTACTCCCACAGTAATCGCAAATCCAAAATGAAATCTTTGTTTGCACAAAAACAAAGAGCAATGAGTCGAAATAACAACTCAGTTTCCTGGAATTTAAACGAGGTTAAAAAGAATTATTTTGTAAGCTTAACAGGAACGCTGCAGCAAAGTTGCATTTTCTGTTTTGAAAAAAAAAAAAAAAAAAAACAACTTGTCATCCCTCAAGTTGTCGGTTGATTTGTTGACGGTGTTCAAGTTTAACGTCAGGGTTAAACAAGGCGAAGTTTCTTCTTCACGCATGCTTTGAGAGATCCAAGACCGCACTCGCTGGTCGCTGGTCTCTGATGATGATTGTCATGGAGCAGATGACAGGCTGGTAGAGTTAAACTGATGAGTGAGTGCATCAGTATATAAAAATAGAATAATAAGGAAAGTTGCACTGTGTGGCACTTGTAATAAACGAGGGCCACGTCATAGTAGTACGTAGCATAACAACCCAACTGTAGTATTGGGCATTCAATCACCAGCTCACAGACAGAACGGTAGGTTTAGGCTTTCCATTGCCAGTTCGCACACAGAACGGTAGTTTTAGGATTCCATAGCTAGCTTACATATGTCAAACTCCTGCTTCACTTCTGGGGCTCGTCGAGCAAGTAGCTGACAATTTCCACGAGACACACAAACACGCAGCAACTGTAGTAGAAGGAACTCAACGTCCTAGAATTACACAGTGTCTTTATTCTAGACATTGTTATCTCCAAACGTACACCAAATGACATCGTGCTCCCGATAAATAGGAGGGTGGATGTATCCAACAATAAACATGTCACGAATGGAGTAACTGTCAATATTAATATGTGCAGTTTACTATTGTATAGATTCCTACACCACCATTTGTGCTAACGTGTAAGTTTAAATGTCAGACCAACTTACTGTTGTTTCCACTGCAGGCCATTTCGGACGAGAGAGCTGTCACCTGTTGACACCGACAACCCAGCTTATTCTTCGTTGATGCAACATAGCGCATTGACTGGAAACTGTATTCTGTCAAGAGGCATGCTGATAATTATAACTGACAGCCTTCAGTACTCTGCATGCTGTTCAGAAACACCTGCATACGTTTTCACAACCAGCCAACACTACAGTTCCAACCTAACTGACCGTTTATCCTTCTTCACCGTGACCCCATTTCCGTCCTCAACAAATTCATGGAGTCTTGAGTGATCTCCCTTCTCTCGTGATAACCTTACTATCACTCAACAAGTTTGTGGGGTGATTGTTAACTCTACTCTATTCTTGTTAATCGCTAGCTGTACTGTAGGCCTTCTATTAGTACCTAATACTAATACCGGTACCATATGCCTGCTCATAGCTACATGGCAACATACAGAACACTTCGTTTGACATTCTCCACACTAAACGATATTAGCATCTATAGAGGTGCACAGGTTTGGCCATGGTGATTTTATATCGACGTGATGGGACGGCCGGGAGTCGTCGCTTCTGATATCACCATTACAGCTGATAGCGGACTTAATCACCCAACACTCACACCAGGTATGAATGTGTGATTTACAGGCACAGTGCAGGAAAGTGAGATGAGAGTGAGAGCCTGAAGACTCAAGCTCATAAACGTTCGTGACTGTCATCTGGTGTCTGTCGGTGATAATTACATCACCGTTCCCTTCATCAGGCTGTTTCGAGTTGTTCTTGAGTGAGAGAGAGAGCGAGTCCTGCTTTCCTGTTGGGATATTTAGTATGATGATCGCATGTTCTTCAGCTCAGTCTGCATCATACCCATGAGCCAGCGCTCGGGGCGATAGCTGATCGGGAACTGATCTTATAATAGCGAGGCACCGATCGCTGCCCAGGCTCATAGAGTCCTTCGTCGCCTTGGGTGCACTACAGTAGTCAACCCCACCATTCAAATCACAGTCAACAAGCCCGCCTCGTGACAATGATAGCTTCGGCGTTTCTATTTGCGTCGCTAATGAAGATCTCTGATGTCGCAAAAGCGAGGATGTTATAGCCACATGATCTTCACACTGTTAAACAAATACAGAAAAGCAGAGTGAGAATTACAATACAGAATGAATCAACAACATTTAGATTATAAATGGCACCGACATCATAGTTACTCACTGTGTTGAGTCTTATGCTTCTATTATTGTTTAAACCCGGCATCCATCTTCCGTTGTTCTCTCTTTGTCCTCTATGGGGACATGGTCCTAAACCAACTCGCCCAAGCCATCCTATCCTTAGTTATACCATGCAGCTCCATCCATGTCCTCCTTATACTATTTATTCATGTTTTTACTTTTCTTCACCTTGTGTCTTTAGGTAAACACCCCCCCCCCCCACCCCCAGCCCCACCCCCAGCCCCTCACCAGCTCCCCCACTTGTGGATTCCAAGGAAAAAACTGTCTAGTGTCGCGAAACGGAAGTGGGTCTCTGACGGGAAAACTTATTACCCACTTTGTCCCGCCCCGTTCAGGTTGCTAGGCCACATTTTGAGGCGGGTGAATGGGGGATTTCCGAGTTGGGACCGTCTTCTATGTCCTTGCGATGTTATGTATCGGGAGTTTCATGAACTTCACTGACCCCGAGAAACATAACGCAACTCTTTGAACGTGCGTAGATATTGGATGTTGTAAATCGCACATTCTGGAAAACCTCTGGGAATCGTGAGTGGCCATCACTTTTGTGTGGTAATACTCGGAAATATTCCGTGAGTGTGTCCTTCCAGACCCGACCCGAAGAGGTCATCCGGTAGCCAGTCATCAAAAAGGGAGGCCGCTTTTATAGCCAGCTGTATACTAGGCATCTGGGAGAATGTTCTACAGCTACGGTTGTTGTTGAAGCTATCCTTTCACGGCCGCATCTTCCAGTTGTATAATATGCAACTCTTGTGGCATTAAAGATCGATCTACAGTGGAGGTTCAGTTTGTCCTTGAGACGAGAGGCCGTGTCTTCGACTAGCTGTATCTTGTTGACCTTTTGGGGATCCAGAGAGTGGACCTACAGCCCAGGGCTTGATGAACCTACCGGGTCGCTGTCTGTTGCATAGTTGTTCCTAAGTTAGAGGTAACACATTTATTTACTCGTGGCGTCGCTTAACTAAGTTTGTATTTCATTGTGGGTCGATTATCGACCAGGCCGGCAGTTGTGCCGTAATTCTGGTCCTTGACCTAAGATGTACACTTTGACCTCGGGTCAGAGTACACTAGCTGTACGTTTTAAGTCTCGACCAGGCATGCCAGCTGTGTAGCAAGCCTGTGTGTCTACTATAACTTTAGATTAACGCGTGGGCTAAGGTCAACAGACAAGAGGGAATGTATTGTGCGAGCCAGCTCAGTGGAGCAGTCTGGTTGAAGCGAATTAACAATACATTCGACGCCCTATCTCAATAATGGGGTACATGAGGGAATTATTGTTCTGACAGAAGAATTCCACTTGAACAAAGCTTTAATTTGATTCCTTTAATGAATATGTTGACATTAGTACATTTCAGTTATCATCAGGTGGCTGTTGGAAACAACTACTTGTCAGTCATCCTCAAGTGACGCGCGAGAACCACATGTGTTTCTCGTTAAGGTGAAACCCAACTATGTAGGAGGCTATAAGCTGTGAAGTGATTATCGCCTCATAGGTCTGTTGTTATTTAACTGGGCTTAGTCAGAAGGGAGAAAGATATCTTCACACCTACTAGGGTTAATGAACCGTGGGCCAGTATAGCGGTGGGGAGACATCCACACGCGCTCGGTTAGTTCATCAGTGTTATATGACATAATACTTCCTTCGATAACACGGGAACCTTTGTCAGGCTGGTCTAACTTTCTATTGTCTCTGTACTGTCATCGGAACCCGATTGTTGCGGTGTTTGACTATACACCATTCATAGGCAGCCAAAGGGAATGTATTCATGTGATATTTGTCTATATACACATACATCCACACACAACAGAAATCCAGGTATCCGAGGAAGAAAGGTGGAAAACGACCAACACAAGAACCCAAAATTCTTCTGTTGTTTGTCTGGTCTTTAATTCAGTATTTCCGGATAGTTAATCATTGTAGCCTGAGTATCTTCCAATAATCATGGAGGTGTCATAGAGTACTCACCTAAGATATTTTGAGATGCTGATCTGCTTTTCTAATGAGACAGAGGGTGATTAAGAAAGATGATTTAGGCCAAAACACTTGATGATCTTCATGGGAGGTATGGAATTCTGCCATCCCCATGAATGGAACCTGTCAGCATATCTACTATCTATTAGGTATGAGACTTGTGGCTGAAAAGCTACTGACTTACGTTAGGATTACTAGGTGTCGTAACCTAACCAGTCCGTGAGACATGTCTGGGAATTCAGACATACGATGGTGGTCGGAGCTGGAGGAACTGACCACAATTAATAGGATGTTAGTGTAGATGCATATTGATGTAGTGTGTATTGAGCAAGGGTGTGATGGATGTGTACACCTGGCCTGTTCTTGCTTACAGAAACCCCTTGCTGTGGCTGTTGGCCTCTGCTAGTGCTTGGCTTATGCTGTTTGCTGTTCCTGTGGGCGAGTGCCCTTGGCTGTGTGCTGTATCCTGAGGGCGGTTGCCTCTTTGCAATGGCGTGTTTGCTGTTGACCCTGTGCCGATTCCTCTGAGCCTGTTTGCAGTTGGTCCGTTGCTGGGTGCTGTGGACCTGTACCTGTGTGCTGTGACTTTAGTTGGTGCTGATTGCCACGTGGCTACTGACTGCTGATCATTATCAGGCTCGAGTCCCGAGTGTGTAGGAGGCATCATACAGGTTCATGTGAATGTGTCTTACCACCTGGGTCTATACACAGACAACCAATACTACACCGACATACCTCGTGTGGGATGATGAGAATGTCAAGCAGACTACTCTCACCCAATTGACTGCTTATTTCTGTATGTCTGACTGTAGGTTTGTCGGTTTGTGTGTTTGAGTCTGATTCTCTAATAAAGATTCTAGATTCACCTGTTATAAGATTGTTTGCTTATAGTCAGGTAGGTGTCTTGGAACGTCTTCATATGGGCAGAGTCGTCCGGGCACCGTCCTGTGGGAAATGGAGTTACAAGGTTGTTGTTTTTTTTTTGCATATCCTTTACAGGACATCGCTGTCAACACCAGCATCTTTCAGTTGTATTTTGATTTCTTGGCAAGATTACGCTCAGTAGTTTGCCATTGCTTTCTGAGCGGCCGGCTCACATACCCCGTAAGTTATCGATGCGATTCGAACCACTGCTGATTCTCATCGTCATCACGTTACCCACGAGAGTATACGAGATTACGGAGAAAAGTCATAACCTCTAAGCCACGAAGCCGGCAGTTACAAGGTAGACAGAAGTTTGAAACAGAGGCACGCTTACCAGAGAGCACTTGTACGAACAATCGGTTCAAAGCAAGATACTTTTAATCAATACTAATGTTTATGTAAGCAATCTCGCAGAGATTGCGCACTATCGCCACGTATCAATCACAGTGAAATATCGTAACCTCACTCTCACACTGACTTTATGTACAACGCACTCGCTGTTCATTCTCGCCATCTCAATCACATTTAAATATTTAGCTCATACACTCCTGCTATCAAAACGATACATTCGGGAATTACAGCCACAACCCTATGTCCGTCCGTGTCACAGTCTCCTAACCCGTCTGACTAAAACAGGTACGTTCATCCGGATCACGGATTCCTACATCTCGTGAAACCAGAGTTGCCTGGAGAGTTCCGCTGGACACGGGTCTGGCCTGAGTACCTGTTAACCCGTACTGGACACAAACAACCTTGACCTTTTTACCTGCGCCTGACTACCTGTTGCTACTCTCCTACCACTGATCTGTCTCTTCTGTCCAGTGTCTAGTCAGTATTGCCCTCGGCTATACTAGGTCATAAAGTGGGTCTATGACAGCCGGTGTTGTCACGTCTAGACATACCTATTTCAGCTTTTCTCAATGTAAGTGACCAAACATAGCATATTTGAAGCATGCTCTTTAAAGAAACATAGACAAGATTTCTTGTGCATAGTGGAACATTCTAACAAAATATTCTTGTCTGGGAATTTCAGAACACGAAAATGTAGTAAACTATAGGGATACAATCTAATACAGGGATGTCATCTTATTGTTAAATGAGAAATAACTCGCACTAGAGCACCAGAAACGTTTGCTTGTAGATTCTGACAAAAATCATTTAATGTTTTAATGGGACACATATAATTTTTGTTTACGTCGATTTATTAATGCTAACCCTTCCTGACATTTTAGCTCAGATCAAAGTATGGTATCTGCATTTGATCTTGCCAGGGCCACCATCAGAGGCAGTCATTCGAATGACACGCAGGTTCGTGGTTCTTGTGGGGAACAGCCAGCCCTTATTTTAAAATAATAAACAATTATCAATTAAAGAAAAGTTATTTAAAATTTTATTTTAAAAAAGCACATTGAAAGGAATACATTTAGAATGTTGGCAAGGGACAGAACACTAAAACAGTTATTATTTTAAGGGACTCTACTCAAAGCAACATAAATATATTATATTATTAAAATGCAATAGTATTTAAAGTACGTTTTCAAAATTCTCTTATACAGATTATTTACAATTATTAGCATCGTGTAGTTCGAAAATAATTTTAAGTTGTCATCAAAGTTTGAGTAAAAGTCATCCCTTTATTTTACATGCATGAAATTTAGTAATGCATTTTCCCGTTATTTCTAGATGTAGAATTGTATCTTTTTGTGCTTTTAATGGCACCGCCACGTTTAAAGAATCTCCACTTAAAATTATTGTCAGGCCTGTAAACGGCCAAATATCCTTAATATCTATTGCGAGAGAGACCGAGATAATTTCTAGTATTTCTTGTACTGTCTGTGAGACATATATCAGTGATATGAATTTTGCAGCGGTGATTTCGATTGTCTTCACCGCGTGTAGATCTGTATTAAAGAAAACCTCTGTCACGTATTATCGAAGATGGAAAACCAAATTCTAAACAGTATCAAAGTAAACACGAGTGAATCATCTGGGGGAGGATCGCTCCATCAAGCAAACACACTTGTGTTTTCTATATCAGGACCTTGTGTATTTCGGTTCAATGACTCGCTGATGACGAGCGTCTTGACGGGGCCTAGTATGCAAGGGATAAGGATCAACCCGCGATTGATTGTCTGTACAATTTTACGATCAGTAGTTTGCCATTGCTTTGGGAAAGAGAAGTCAATGTTGAAGTTCAACTTTATGCCAGTTTAGAGATTGAATGCCTTACCTCGTCATCAGGGCATCGGAAGTTTAAGAGCAAACGCTCTTAACTTTCCACCCACGCCGAATGGTTATAAATAAGCAGTGCATTAATGAGAAAATACAACTCTTAGAATTACTTTAGCACGAAATGGAATATTGCATGGATAGCAAATCCATTACGTGGAAAGTCCAAATCGAAAGCTCATTGTGTGGGCGTCATCAAAGGTGGAAAAACTGTCCTAGTGGCACGAAATGGAATATTGCTTGGATAGCAAATCTATTACGTGGAAAGTCCGAATCGACAGCTTACTGTGTGGATGTCATCTGTAGACTGCATTCTTCTGGTTTCCGGAGGAACAGCCTGTGCTGAACGGAAGGCCCAATATACAGAAGTGAGGCTTAGCAGCCATGTGCAGGACGTGACGATTCCTTTGGTGAGCCCAGTACCAGAACGCTACGTATCGGCTCTGCAATTATGGAATCCTCCTTGGATGGCGGGGAATGCTCATGGTCTGCCCCTGCCTTCCCTTGACGGCTGACAGGGATGTCTTCGGTTGTTCTAAATGGACCAGTTGGGATGGGGGATTACACTACAACAGTGATAGTCAAACGTCCAACGAAACCTAACGTCCAAACGAAGGTTAACCGGTCAACAAATGCCCGCTGAAGTCGGATGTGTCGGCCTACCGGCGCAAGAACGCAGCTCTGCTGTAAACATGCACAACGCAATCACGTCCGAAAAAAAACTCTACGGATGAACGCAGAAGAAGACGAAGAAGCTTTATTCATATGGTAAACAATAACAACATTATGAAATGCCCATCAAACATCACACAAGTATAAAACATTGTAGCTAAATGAAAAGAACATTAATCTGTAAAAAAAAATATACATTAAACGAGATGTCTTGTCTTGCGCATCCTTGTCTATATTCTTCTCTTCTGTTCTCTTTTCGCTAGTCTTGTTTACGCTAGTCTTGTCTTGCATTGTATTATCTCTAGTCTTCTCTAGCATTGTCTTTTCTCTAGTTGTGCCTTTTCTCTAGCTTTATCTTCTATTGTTTTTTTTCCCCTGGACTTGTCTTTCACCGTCTTTTCTCTGGTCTTGTCTTACATTCTTTCCTCTAGTATTGTCTTGCATTGTTTTGTTTTTCTCTGGTTTTGACCTCGGGTGTCTTTTCTCTAGTTTTATCTTCTATTGTCTTTTTCTTGTCTTGTTTTATATAGGCATGTCTTCCATTAATTTTTCCCTAGTTTTGTTTTCGATACTTTTGTCTTGCATTGTTTTTTCTTCACTCTCGTCTTTTCTCTAGTCTTGTCTTCCATTGTCTTTTCTCTACTATAGTCTTCCATTGTCTTTTCTCTACGCTTGTCTTCCGCCGTCTTTTCTCTAGTCTTGTCTTCCACCTCTTTTCTCTTGTTTTCCCTTCCATTGTCTTTCTCTAGTTTTGTCTTCCATTGTCTTTTCTATAGTCTTGTCTTCCATTGTCTTCCATAGAGAGGAGGTTGATGTGGAACTACAAACCGAACTCAGTCGCATAAGTACTTTGTGTGATGAAGCTGGGGCAATGGTCAATCCAACAAAGGCAACAGTGACTTGGATTTAGTCAACAATCCAACACCAACTGTAAATCTGTGTTCAGAGACGGTGGAAAGAACGCAGGCAATGAATTACCTGGGGATACGGTTTGATCGAAGCCTTGCTTATAATGTGCACATAGACCAGATGATAACAAAGGCCAAGCAGGGTTTGGCAGCGATGCGGGTGATGGCGGCAGCAAACTGTGAGCAGCACCATCTATGTCTTCTGTACGAGGGGCTGGTCATGTCTGTTTTGGAGTATGCAATGGCAATCCTGACTCTCAGCCATAAGCAGATAGAAAGGATGGAAAGGATACAGAATGAAGCTATGCGCATTATTCTTGGATGTACAAGAGATACAGCATGCAGGGCGATGCGCTACCTTCTTGATTTTCCAACCATTGAAGAGAGAATACAAGTGTGCAGGGCACGCGCCTACCTCAGAATTAACGCAAACAAACAACATCCACTGCATAGTGAAATTATGAAGGTGAAGGGCAGCAGGTTAAAAAGAGGACGGTCGTGGATGGGTCAAGCCGAAGACATTCTTCAACAGGTGTGTTCATTTGAGGACTTAGAACCTGGCGAGGAGTGGGTGCAAGTGCCAACAGACTTCTGCAGATCCTTTTCAGTTTGCATCCAACTAGATAGAAAATGCAGACAAATAAAATCCGGCTGCTGTTGAGGCTGAAGTACAAGCGTTGATTTTCGAGAATTCGCTAGACGGTGATGCGGTCATCTACACAGATGGGTCGGTCGTCCGACATGTGAGAAGCTCATGGGCCTTTACAGCTCGGGCCGGAGGGAGAATTGTGAAGGAGGACTCTGGTGCTTTCACTGAAACCACAAGTAGCCTGATTATGGAAGTCATGGCAGTAAGTAAAGCAATAACATGGCTCGAGACACAGACATTCACTAGGGCTTGTTTCCTTAGCGACTCAATGAACATGATCAAGAGGATAGAGGAGGGGTCGATCCGAAGAGAATGGGTGCTGCCTCTGGAACGGTCTCGGCTGGCAAAGATTAGTTTCATCTTCGTGCCAGGGCATGCGGGAGTACAAGGAAATGAGCGGGCTGACAAGCTCGCAGGTGAGGCTACGGTGGAGGGCGGACGCGCCATGGACCAGGCCGACATTCCTGTGTGAGAACCAAGTGATGACTGTGAATCTACAACAATGGCCAGACTGCGAGAGCAGCAAATTAAAAGAGGGGTGGCCAAACAAGAACACAACGCAAGAAGCCAAAGAAGATTGATAAACCAACACAGAACTGGCGTCGTTAGCCGCTTCACGCTGCGGGATTTGCTGAGGAGGGGATCTGAGCACTTATGGACTGAATGGTTCGATGTGCAATGAGGGTGATCTGTCGACTAACTAACTAACTATCTAACTTGTCTTCCATTGTCTTTCTCTAGTTTTGTCTTTCATTGTCTTTTCTCTAGTCTTGTCTTCCACCGTCTTTTCTCTTGTTTTCCCTTCCATTGTCTTTCTCTAGTCTTGCCTTCCATTGTCTTTCTCTAGTCTTGCCATGCCTTCACTGGTCCATTCGCCAGCGATGTAGCTAACTACGGTAAGTAAAAGTAAAGAACCCTCGATCAGGTTTTAGGCTGAGTCCGGCCATCAAAAAAATAATGCTCCGTATCAATGTGGATTCAAACACATGTACACAGCAGACATGCAGGCAAGCGACAGTGCTACCACCACACCGCAAGGTTTTGTGTGTTGTGGCACACATTAGGATCCCCAGGAGCTAGAAGTGACGAAGAGTAGACGGGAGACTCTCCTTCGTGTAAAATTGAAACTAGAAAACCTGCCCGCAACAGACTGTGTATATGTTCAAAACAATGTATTCCCTTGGTGGATTTAACCACAGAAGCCACATCTAATAAGTTGCACGGTTTATGGCCTGGCATATTTCGCTGCATCTCGTCAGGTGAATACGGCAGAGCTACATATCACATGAAGTGAATAAATGAATAATACTTTGGCTGAAACACTTAAAACACATAGTTACATACATTGTTCGAACGTGGAACATCAGTTATTCCCACAGTAATCGCAAAGTCAAATTGAAATCTTTAAGCTTGCACAAAAGTTAAGAGGAACGAGTAAATGAGTTAAAATAACAACTCAGTTGCCGGGAATTTAAATGGGGTTAAAACAAATTCTTTCGTAAGCTTATCGGGAACGCTGTAGCAAAGTTGCATTGTTTGTTTTGAAAAAAAAAAATTGTCATCTGTCAAGTTGTTTGTTGATTTGTTGAAGGTGTACAAATTTAACGTCAGGGTTAAACAAGGCGGAGTTTCTTCTTCAGGCCTACTTTGAGAGATCAAAGATCGCTCTCGCTGGTCGCTCGTTTCGGATGATGATTGACTCAGCGTTTTTATTTGCGATGCTAATGAGAATCTTTGGTGTCGCAAAAGGAAGAACTCTACCGCCTTATCCTTAGTTATACCATGCAGCTCCATCCATGTCCTCCATATAATCTTTATATCTGTATTTACTTTTCTTCTCCTTGCGTTTTTAGGCCTTCCTGCCCCTCTCCCCAGCTCCTCTCACCTGTGGATTCCATGGAAAAGACTGTCTGTCTAGATATATCTATCTCAGCTTTTCTAAATGTACGTGATCAAACATGGCATGTTTAAAGTTTGCACTTTACAAGAAAAAATAGACACGACTTCTTGTGCATAGTGGAACATTCTAACAAAATATTCTTGTCAGTGAATTTCAGAACACGGAAATGTAGTAAACTATAGTGAGACGATCTAATAAAGGGATATCATCTTATTGATAAATGAGAAATAACTCGCACTAGAAATGTTTGTTTGTAGGTTCTGACAAAAATCACTTAATGTTTGGCTAAGAGCAAAGTGTAGTATCTGCACTTGATCTTGCCAGGGCCACCAGCAGACGCAGTCATCCGAATGACACACAAGGACGTGGGGACCAGATGGGGCGGCTCTGGCCCTTGGGGGAACAGCGAGCCCTTATTAAATAAAAAAAGATATTATGGATTAAAGAAAAGTTATTATCTACAGTTATATACAACTTAAATGATGGAATAATAATTTTAAGTCGTCTTCAAAGTTTGTATAAAAGTAATGGCTTTATTTTACACGCATGAGAATTTAATAATGCATTTTTTCATTTCCCCTCGATATAACATTAAATTGTTTGTGCTTTCTATGGCAGTCGTTGTCATTTAATATTCTTTAAAAAAAAATTTGTCCGGCCTGTGAAAGGCCAAACATCCTAAGTATCGCCTCCCGGCACTTTGGCTTAGATAGAAGTGTAGAATGTGCCCTTGATCTTTCCAGGGTCACATGTAGAGGCGGTCATCCGAGTAACACAATGACTTGGCACCTAGATGGGTGGCTTTGACCCCCTTGGGAAACGCGAGCCCTTAAAATTGATCCTTAATATTCAGCACTTTTGATTGTTTCACGGCATTTTGATCTCTCTCTCTCTCTCTCTCTCTCTCTCTCTCTCTCTCTCTTTCTCTCTGAGAGAGAGAGAGAGAGGGGGGGGGAGCGAGAGAGAGAGAGAGAGAGAGAGAGAGAGAGAGAGAGAGAGAATAACACCGATGATAGCGACAACATTGATGGTATTGACAAAACGACTGTGAAGCTGATAACACTGATGGTAGCGATAACAAAGACTATAGAGATAATACCACCGAATATAACAACAACGACTGTAGAGATAATACCACCGAATATAACAACAACGATTGTAATGATAAGACCGACAGTAGCGACATAATCGATAATAACGACAACAGCGACTGTAGCGATAACATCGAGTATTATCGATAACGGCGATGATAACGGTCACAGCGATAAGAACTGCTGTAGGATAACAGCGAGTATTCATGATATCTGGGTCAGGAGTTATGTGATATTCTGTGAGTTATCAATGTACGGTTTGCTAGACATCTATAAATAATGCAGTTGAGATTATAACGAACAATTACTTGTCGGTTGTACTACAGCTCAATGCACAACCTATTAAGTGTTTTCAAGTTTATTTTCATCACATGAATTGCCCATAAGCGTGGGCGTTACATGTTACCCTGCTAGGTAGGCTCATCGGCGACTCATTGCGCAAAGGTGACCCATAGGCTAGCGGGGGTGCCATGAGCCTGACGACGTCATGGCATGGTTCAGTTATAGCCTAGGTCACAGAGTACAGGTTATGACTGTGTTGAGAATTGAACACGAGAACGTGGAAAGCAGGAACTTTCCACACAACGTGAAAAACGTTGGAACTCACTTCCCAGGTGATAGGAAGTGAGCTCGGGACAAGGTAGTCGGGGTTGATCCATCGTCCTGGGTGGACATGGTGAAAAGTAGACAGCGTTATGGCTCTACATTGAGCCACGCATTTAATCTGTGATGTAGTGTAATGTGATGTGACTGTCGAATAAGTGATTGTATTCTTTGATTATGTGATCGTGTATATTATACGTAGGAAACTGATAACAGTCTTTGTGTTCACTCTTGTTCGAGTTGACTGGAGTTCGAGTGGGTGAGGTGTATGACGCACGATCGAGTAACCATGATATACTCATGTGCTGCGAGATGACCAGGGTTCTGACTGGAGAAGAAGAGAAGAATTAATCATCCCCTGTTGGACACGAGAAGTGTTGCTACACAAGTATCGATAGTAGCTCATTTAGATAGTCCAGTCATATCCTGGCACTTGGGGGCTCGTCCGGGAGCATACGTAACACGTGCCAACGTAAAGTTTAAGCCACAAAGTATCATTCTACAAGTAGAGAATTGGCTAACGGAAAAGTTGATATCACACATGATGAAACGAGAAACATAATCACCAACTCCTGCTATCATAATGAATTTGAAATGACAAAACAGGCGTTGAACTGTACGCATTACAAAAGGCATGTGAACAATTAAACAGATTCGGCAAAAAGATGTAGTCAACAAGTGTAATAATTAAATGTCTTATCAAGTATTGAAAATGTGACTATGTGAAATATATAAACAGTTAGTACTAGGTGATTGAAGATATTGACTTAGTATTGGTGCAAGACTTAAAAGACCAAGAGAAATTTATTTCCTATAAATGTGTCACTAGTAACAATGAGTGTGCACAAGTTGAACGGTGAAAGGACTATAATTGTGAATGAGGACAAATCAAGGAGTCAACAGTGAATATTGATTATTCTAATGAGGCAATGGACACATCATGTGACTGGAAAGTTCCTTTTCAATTGGATATGTCAACAAACCACTTGGGATTCATATAACTTGCCTGTAAACATGGGAATTCCCCGTACGAACTGGTAAAACCTGTGAGCAAGCATCGATTGTTTCTTCAACGCAAGCGGTGTGTAAGGAAATAAATCACCGACAGTGAAGTTAAATTACGAGTACAGCGATAGAAAATATAGAACAGGCCTACAGGGTTGGTTGTGACAGGCTTGCTGTGTCAACAAGCAAGGTCAGACGTTCGACATGTCTACTGTGTTAATGAACAGATGTTCAACGTAAATAAGTGAAGGGACAGTCATAGCTGGCTACAGTTGTGTAAATTCAAATAACGGACACACAAGTTAACAAGTTGAGACGTCAGGATGTGATCAGCCAGGCTGAAATAAACTATTATAAAACGTGAACATTTTATAATAACCACCGGAACTGTGTGAACGTGTAAAGTGCCGGTATTTGACAGAACACCGTGTTATATTTGTGGGGCCTGGTGTGTGTGTAGTTCATAGCTGCCGTAAAAACATTAAGTGGGCTATTGGATCAACTGAAATTAGGTTAAACATTGTAACTGTGTGATTAGACAGTATAAGTTAGGAAAATGGTAAACAAACAGCAGGACAGTTAAGCTAAGAACAGGCAATATAGAAACTACTTACGTTGTACAATTAGTATTTAACATTAGTCTATTATTAGGCATGTGCAGTTATATATTGTGACATGTTGTTATTGTTTAGTTAGAGTTAGATATGTAATTGTGAATTTGTTTATGTGATAGTAACCTAACGAATGCATATAAAATTACTTGGTAGTAGCAATATGTAATAATTGGAGTACGGCCTACGTTAGGAAATAACTATAATTATTGAACAATTTACTAGTTAGTATAAGAGTTAAGTAGTACTTCGGGCGGAAACCAATATATTAACGAAAATTATACGATAATAAGATGATAGTAATATAATAATATGGTAGAATATTTTAAGGTTATGTTATTAATATTATAATTAATTTTGGTTTTGGTAAGTATGAGCCCTGTCGTGGACTGTTATAATGTCCGGACAGCAGGAGATTGAATCAATCATTATTGGAATTTATAGGTTACAGTTATGCATGATTTATGAATTTTGTTATAATTTTAGTAATTATTTTGTTTGGTTCTTAATGATTTATTGCATGCAGGAGTTTGGTTAATTTGAATCATCATCATTTTTTGCATGCAGGTTTGAGGATAATATTATTATTCTTCTGTAAGTATTTTATTGTTATTTAAAATAGAATGGGCAATTGTTTGTCCAGTGGAAAATTAACAGATAGTGAATTAACACCTGGCGAAGTGAATTTCGTATGAGTGAGTTTGTTGACAACTGGAGACGTGCATTGCCGGCACGGTTCGTGGGTAATCTTTCTGTGCCGACAGGAGCATTTCTCAAGAATGTGTTTCGCATCGTGTAGAGCAGCCTTCCGGCATATGGCATGGGTAATGGTTATGTGGCGGGGGACTTGCTATCCAGGGTGTTGGGCATAGGTGATTGTAGGTTCAACTAACTGTTGTTGTGTCTATGGGTAAATGAGACACAGCAGAGTGTCGTTGAGGTAAAGTGTGATTTAGAAATAAAAATAGCTTACAATTGATAACAGCATGTGAGGTTGTGTTGTATCAGCACCTGACCGGTGTCGCGTCTCGGGGTTATGATACGCGACATTGTTTTGGCTATGGTGGAACATAATTTCTAAGCATTTAGTTCATATTTTCCACTGTATAAATTTCTTTGAAGTTGAGTTTGCGGCATGCAGAAATTATTTTGAGTTGACATCATCATTCTTGCATGCTATAGTGTAATATTGCTAGTTTTCTGTTCTAAGCAAGTATACTTTCAGATACAGTCAAGGGTACATATAGACAAGATATCAAGGAAAGAGGTACAGTGTGGGCTGACCGCAGGTCCGTGATTTGATGGATCTGTCATACCATATGATACCAAGAGTAGGGTACAATCTCTGAGGTAAGGATTAGTAGCACCGTATACAAATCTCTGCAGAATAAGAAGGAAAGCAATAAATCAACATGAAGACAGTTGTTGATAGATTTGCAGAGAATATGATCAAACTAGTGTGAAGATTTTCCTATTGACTAATATAATAGGTGGTGCCTAAAAGGTAAAGCAAGAGAGTTAATGATGATAGCAAAGACACTAATGTAGTTAACAAGAGAGACATCATCTTCATGGTGTTGATATAATGATTTGGACATAGCTGTAAGATAGCAGTCAACATTGCACCCAGAAATAAAAGTGGAGGTTAAGATGTTGTTTTTGACTGTTGGAGACTATAACTTGGTTATCGAATGGCTGTTAGTGGACGAGGAATCATGTGATAAGTCGTATGAAGTTTACGCAGCATGCTCGGCTACAGAATTCGGTACAATAGGATTCAGCACTTAAAAGTGATATCATATAGCGTTCATAGATATTAAGGCTATGCAATTGTTGTTGGCTTGGATTCATTTTGTGTTCAGAACATTAACAATTCCAAGTAATTGTTATTTATTGATGCAGTGAATTGATGTATTAAGTGATTCCTAAAAGTTAAGGATAGTTAACTGAACCAGATATAGGAAAGCATTAATAATGTTACAGCGCAATTATATTAACTTTACAATTAAATAGTAATCTATAAATTAGTAAGATACAAATAAATACTAGATAGCTGGCATTATGAATATGATGGTCAACATTTATAAAGGTAATGATAGGTGCTTATTGATTTCTGGTAGACTGTATAGTTTGGTTGTAGTGTTTGGTTTGTTAGAGCTGCAGAATTAGGCACACTACTTAATCAGTACAATAATGTTATAATATAGCCTACAGTAAATTAATAGTAAATATACAGTGTATAGCTATTGACTACAACGAATTTGAGAATTTAAATTATTAACACTTCATTAAAAAAAAAAAAAACAATGGTTAGAGATTTTTTTAAAGAAATAGTGAGCGAATGTAGTTTAATATTATCAATTAATGGTAACTTCATATTATTTTAGTTTACTGTTTATGACTTATATATTTATATGGCAATGATTGATTTTGGTGTAATTTTCATTAGTGGATTTTGGTTAATACTATCTTTAGTAAATGGGAATTCATGTCAAATGGGTGGATATCCGAGCGGTGTTTGGCAGTGCAGTGTTCTCTTTGGTAACATCAGACTTGTCGACTCTAGCACGGCATTGGCAGAGATCGCTGGGAGAAAACATCAGTTGGGATGGAAACCGGAGATGACTTTGTCAATATTGATAGTATGATAAGTTACGTCATGTGGGCGGCTGATCTCTGATACGGGTTATGGTGGTTGATGTGAATGGAATGAATGTGTTAAATGATAATCCGTGACGGGGACCGGCGGCACAGATCATTTCGATATTTATTGGATTATACTTTTTTTAATTTTGAAAGATCGTGCTAGTGATAACAGTAGTGGATAGGTAAAACCATATGGGTATTGGCATCGGTTAATGTGGGTTTGCTAACACCTGGTGAGCTGAGTGTGTGCTCGCTGTGTGATGGCGGTCTCGCTGTCATGGTCTTATATGTACGGAAGAGTGTAAGTGCCGGTATGTAAGCGAGAGTCAGTGTAAGCATAGCTGAGGTAAAGGGCAGTAAGAGACACCACGGCTTGGCTAGTGGACGGTCAGGCAAGAAGCCGGTGAATAGAGCCACGTGATGTGGGAAGGTCAACGAGGAGAGAGGCAGTGTGTGTGAGGCAGCGAATAGGGACGGACGTGTGGAGATCTATAGAACGATAGAACGATAGAAGGATAGTGTTTGTGACGGATAGATGGAGATGAACGTTGTGTATTGATATTCGAGGAATGTACTAACTGTGATATGTGCGGGATGATGTGAAGTTTGATTGTGAATGATCATGCGGGCGACAGTGTAAAGATCGCCATTGTGAGCTAGCGCGTGGCTGTTGGTGGTGAACGATTGTTTGAGCGCGAACTGCGATCATGATGTCAGCTTGTAATATATTGTAATAAATGATTGTTCAGGAGATAGCTCCTGCCAGTTTCCGATTGTATTCATGTGTTATTAGTAGATGTATCGTAGATGTTATAATATGCCTGTCCAAGTCCAGTGGGCTAGACGGAGCCAGTAGTCAGGACGCTGACAGGTATGATGGTGTCAGAAGTACACATGAACCACAGTCCCATGCAAATGGCATAAAAGAACGCTACTTTTGAAAAGAAGAAGAACAAGTCATAATTTTGTATAAATTGGAGATTTGTGAACAAAATCAGAACGAAAATAACATCATTTCTTTCCACAGCAGGTTTCAATTCTACAAAACGACCGACGTAACCAGAACAGGTCGACGGTAACTAGCACGAGAATCACGTTCCTGTACATCAAGCGTTCGAGTAGTCAGCAGATAAAGATAAGTTGATTAATTTTGATTGCTAAATACCCAAATCTGCATTCTTTGATTTGCTTGTATAAATACCATCATTAATAGATTTGAATATTAATTAACAGAAAATGAGTTCAGATGATGAAGACCTTCCAGATCAATCAGATTTTTGGGGCACAAAACAGTGCGGAAAGTTGCATGATTATTTTCAGAGTACACAGGCACAGGACAGAGCAAATTGTAATAGAAAACCTGATTTAATACGTGATTGGCTACAGAAATTTGAAAAGAAAATGCAAGACTACAAAATCCAAAAAAATTCGTGGTATGCATGGTACAACTTATACGTACCAATAAAAAGAGAAATACTACGGGAGATCATACCAAATATGTCAAGTACAGACTATGAATATTGTAAAACAAACATATTAACACACTATCTAACCTCTTTCTCTTTCGAGACTCTAAAAGTAGAAGTACAAAAGTTGAAGCCATCCACAGACAAGTCATTCACCCAGTATATAAGTGAATTAGAAGAATCTTTCAAAAAACTAATATTGGTAATTAAATATTCAGACAACAATCAGGGAGTAATAGATTTCTTGCTAATAGAAAAACTAAAAGCAACACTACCAGCCGAATGCGGAAAATACTTAGAAGAACACAACACAGAACCTATCAAAAACTTACTAGAAAAATGCCGCGAATATTACAACCAAAGTTTAAACCTGGTTAAAAACACTCAACAGAAAAGTACTGTGAAAGCAACGGCATCTGCAGCCACAGATTGTCAAAACAAATCACAGAAAACAAAACCAGTACTGTGCAAACATTGTAGCACTCCACATACAGAAAATGGAATATGCGATAAAAATCCCACTTATCAAGAATACCTAAATACTATTATAGCACAAAAACTGGGGAAGGTAAACCATAGGAAATATAAAACAAAATGTCATTTTTGCCTTGCGTATGGACATAGACGTTTTGAATGTGAAGGTGTAAAAAGAATACAGAAAGCAAAAGCAAATGCAGCCATAAACATTACAACAGACATTTCGGCAAAGAACTTAGAAAAAGTAAACATCACAGAGACAAAAACAAGACCAAACACTACAAATTCAGAACAGACTGAGTTTTACCCATCAGACTTTGTACCATATTTCAATAATGTTGTTAACATCACCCAGCCTCATTCCTTATGTAAAGAGAGCAATACTCAACAAGAAAGTAAGGAAATGAACAAAACCTCAAGACTGTCATTAGGAAAACTAACATTCCATGAGGGATACATCAATGACACAGTATGCACATGTGTACGCGACACAGGGTCCTGTCTTATCGGTCTTCGAAAGACCCTAGCTGATCCTAAAGACTACCTAGATGAGTACATCTATTGCAAAACTGTTTCAGGGACAATAGAGAAATATCCTATGGCATGGGCCAATATAAAATCACCTTTCCTATCAGGCAGAGTAACTTGTGCTTTATTAGACAATCCATGCTGTGATTTATTAATTGGAAATGTATTAAATATGACAGACTACACAGAGTCCAAAACTCACACAGGGCAAAAAGCTAACACCACAACAAGCACTGCCTTAACTACCCCACTCATCATACAACAATATGACGAACAGACCAAAGTACCACACCATACCATTTCACAACAAGAAAAAACAGAAACTGGTGTGTATCATCACAAGAAAAAAGGTGCAGAAGACAAGCATTTCACAACAGCGAGGGAACATCACAAATCATCATGGTATATACTATACCTCCTGTACTCCCTGTTAACTACACACATAACCAAGTGCACACAGTGGATGGTTATACTCGCACTACTCATTGTAAATACAAACCAACTGACTTCACTAACAGTTTTATTCACACATCATCATTACGCAACACAGATGATATTACTCATGACAAACCAGCAAACTTTGTTACTTATATCATTACTATTGAACCAAATTTTGTTGTTGCCACTGATAAACTCTATGTCAAATCAACTCAGACACATACTTATGCTGAACAATGTAAATCTTCAATCGGTGGAATTACTGACAAAAATCAGCAACAAATTACTCTACATATTTTGGAAAATATACACAAATTTCAGAAAAGCATACAAACATGCACGATTACATTTCAAAACTATACATGGTGTATTATTATTATTTGAACTATTGAATGTATACACACATGTACGAGTGCAGGTTTGGAGATAGCACTCAAAATGATCTCAACATGAAAATTAAAAATCCCCACCCTACGGAAAATTTTAACCGTAACCCACTTTATATCCTTAGATCCAGTAACTCCAGAGTTGCCTTGTCTGCTGTACAACTCCAGCGCTATGATACTAGCACACTTCATTGTATAAACCAGCATGAAAGGTCCGTCAACGTGAAAGTGTCACCGGCAAAACAGTAAGACTCAACATGTGATTTCAGGCATCAAACAGTAAGATATACCCATATTGACTTTGTTTTCAAACGAGTATCTACAGAATTTACCTTTTGAAATCGACTAACAACGACGACAGCTCCACAAGTACAGACATTCATTTCCGATGATCAGTTAATTAACCAGATGCCATCCTACAAACTATGGCAAAGACAATCACATACAGACGCACCATGGCCACACTCAAAATTAAGGCCACTGAATTTAATTCGTGTTTTATACGTGTGAATTCCAGCAATTTTACAAGAACAGACTTACAAATTGGCCAATCTTGGTGAACAGTCTTAAGCACTATACAGAAGGAAAGACAATATCAGGATATACAGAAGTCAACAATTGTATCAGAAAGAAGACATGCCAAATATTCCATCACGGAAACGAACATTGAACACTGTTAATGTAATTCCGTGTGCATAACTTTCACAGGACAGGAACAATTTCCTATACGTGCATAAGGGCATCGACAATGTATATTTTATTGTATATGTACTAACTGTATAACATCCAATGTCTAATTTTATTATTATAATACTTTGTATTGTTATAATGTAATATGTACATATGAGCGTAAGTATAGTGGCGAATAGAATAAGTGGTAATGCTGAGAATCAACGCCTGGCAATCCCAATACGCGAGTGTTACCAAACTTGCCTTCGCGTATGGTGGATGGCCCGACGAATGACGCTTAGCAATAGTGGTACAGAATTAACATCATAAGATGGTAACAAGAAAGAAAATACCAGCAGGGTGATGCCAACCAAAGAGATTAATAAGAAACTCTCCATCACAGTAAACGAGGTGTGCTCAAAAGGGGAAACAACTCACGGTCCGACATAAGATGAGGTAAGGGGGACTATGACATACATGAATTATATTCGAACCATGACCACAACATTGACATAGTGTGCTCATAAAGAATCGATTAGGGTGCATTAAATAGAGACGAGGGGAACCACGTCTGAATAGAGAGAAAATTTAAGAATGCTGTAAGAGGAAGTTGTAGCCTTATTCGAGGCGTAAACCAATGGAGAATCCTTAAACCAGCATAGCCACAATAACTATGAGATGATAATGCACAGAAAATCGATTGAGAAAAATGAACAGAATGTAATGTCACGGAGTGCGGGTTGAATAATATAACGAGGTATGACAAGTACACCCAACCATAACATTTGTCAGACCACGACAAAACCTTGAGAGAAACCTCAACACTGAAAAAGAGAGAACAATATTTGAAGTTAATCTCGAAAAAGATCAGAGCGAAAAGGGACGCAAGCGCGTACTTAGTATCATATAATCCCCTGACAAGGTTAGGAAGATGGACCAAGAGTGATAACACCAGAATGTGTCACATTTCCAAGAGAAAGTGCCACATTCGCTGCGGGGGAAGGGGGAGTGTGTCATGGTCTTATATGTACGGAAGAGTGTAAGTGCCGGTATGTAAGCGAGAGTCAGTGTAAGCATAGCTGAGGTAAAGGGCAGTAAGAGACACCACGGCTTGGCTAGTGGACGGTCAGGCAAGAAGCCGGTGAATAGAGCCACGTGATGTGGGAAGGTCAACGAGGAGAGAGGCAGTGTGTGTGAGGCAGCGAATAGGGACGGACGTGTGGAGATCTATAGAACGATAGAACGATAGAAGGATAGTGTTTGTGACGGATAGATGGAGATGAACGTTGTGTATTGATATTCGAGGAATGTACTAACTGTGATATGTGCGGGATGATGTGAAGTTTGATTGTGAATGATCATGCGGGCGACAGTGTAAAGATCGCCATTGTGAGCTAGCGCGTGGCTGTTGGTGGTGAACGATTGTTTGAGCGCGAACTGCGATCATGATGTCAGCTTGTAATATATTGTAATAAATGATTGTTCAGGAGATAGCTCCTGCCAGTTTCCGATTGTATTCATGTGTTATTAGTAGATGTATCGTAGATGTTATAATATGCCTGTCCAAGTCCAGTGGGCTAGACGGAGCCAGTAGTCAGGACGCTGACACTCGCATTGCAGGTTGTTAATATGTGTGGTTTAGTGGCAGATGGAGACTCACTCATGTATGGAGGCACTATGAATTAACTTACTGTACAGAACTAACCTATGTAAATAATTTGATGATTGATTGCATGTATTACTAACACGTGGTCATGGTGCCACATAGCCATACAGGTTGAGTTAGAATTGAAATTGAAGAGATGTTATTGGAAAGGATGCTATATTGCAATATGAGTGACTATGTAATTAGATTGAGAACAATTAGTAATTATTTTATGGAATAGAGAACTTAAATTATAAGCAATGATTGTTATTATTGCAAATATAGTATTATATTATATAGTATATAATTATTATTACCATTGCATAGTTACCGGCTTCGTGGCCGAGGGGTTAGCAGCTTTCTCCGCTAACTCCGAATACTCTCGTCACGTGACGCGACGAGAATTAGCAGTGGTTCGAATCGCAAAAGTGACTTATGAGAGTATGGAGCCGGTCGCTCAGAAAGTCGTGGCGTGCTGATGAGCGTAATCTAGCCTAGGAATCAACATACAGCTGAAAGATGCTGGTGTTGACCGCAATATCCTGAAACAGGATGGAAACGCGGAAAAAAAAAAAAAAAAAAAAAAAAAAAATTGCATAGTTATTATTGATACGTATTAATGAATATTGTGAACTATTTATGTAAATGATATATAATTCTAGTAATGAGAATATAATTATTTATTAGTTGAGTATAGATATTATTTAATTTTGTGATTGATTGATTGAGCCATGTATTTGTGTTGATATTTATTATTATGTTGCATTTACAGATATTTGTTGATTGATTTTAATTAATTTAAGAACAAATTGTTTAGATGTATAGGATACTTAGTATTGGAATAATTTATGAAATGAGAGTACTATATAGAGGATGAAGACACAATAGAAGCTGTGGCAGTTGAAGCGTAATGAGTTGGTCAAATGGAAGGAAGCGGTCACTAATATAAGATTATCTCGAGCTTAGTAGCTGCCACTATGTTCATTGGTATACGCTAAGTCTACAACGACAGAGTCAAAGAGGATGCCTAGGCTGGCGGTACCTGGAACTTGGTACAAGCATGGGCGGTGGTAGAAGTCTGTGGCTGCAGTGGCTGACTGACTGGAGATGCGGGTGGTCAAGTATGGTAACGCGACAACAGCAAAGATGTGCTGGCGGTACTTGGAACTTGGTATCTTTCTTGGGCAATCCTTGCAGTCGGGTATCAGTCTGTCTACCATGGGAACGCTGGCTTGCGTGGTACAGGTGGCCTTGTATGTAACGCGATAACAGCTGATCTTCTAGTCCTGGGACGAGTGGCTTGGTAAATGAGTGGTGAGGATGAGCAGATGAAGCTGAGTGATGGTCAGTCTGGTATGACCACTAGTGACGCTACCTACCAACACGCTGAATTGATTAAAATACCTGCACAGCATTGATAGAATGGAACTATTGATGCTCGGAGTCAAATTAGAAACTGAGGGTTCATTTAGAAACATAATAGAACTTGAGTGTAGAAATCTTGATTCGATGCTATAAAGAACATTTACATTGATATTGTTATACAGAAATTTGGATTACAGGGTGTAGGACAGAATAGAGGTATGCAGTTGGATGTACTTTATATGTTGATGAGAATAATTAACTAGTTGTATATTTCAGAGTGACAAGAACTTAACAAGGTTTATGGAAAGACGACAGATAGTTAAATTAGAATTAGAACTACATTCATATTGCTTACATAACTGAAAATTGGATATTTCAAAAATTGATTCTCAATTTATGCCCGTGGAAGGGGGGAATGCCATGAGCCTGACGACGTCATGTCATGGTTCAATTATAGCCTAGGTCACAGAGTACAGGTTACGACTGTGTTGAGAATTGAACACGAGAACGTGGAAAGCAGGGGCTTTCCACACAACATGAAAACTTTGGAACTCACTTCCCAGGTGATAGGAAGTGAGCTAGGGACAAGGTAGTCGGGGTTGATCCATCGTCCTGGGTGGACATGGTGAAAAGTAGACAGCGTTATGGCTCTACATTGAGCCACGCATTTAATCTGTGATGTAGTGTAATGTGATGTGACTGTCGAATAAGTGATTGTATTCTTTGATTATGTGATCGTGTATATTATACATAGGAAACTGATAACAGTCTTTGTGTTCACTCTTGTTCGAGTTGACTGGAGTTCGAGTGGGTGAGGTGTATGACGCACGATCGAGTAACCATGATATACTCATGTGCTGCGAGATGACCAGGGTTCTGACTGGAGAAGAAGAGAAGAATTAATCATCCCCTGTTGGACACGAGAAGTGTTGCTACACAAGTATCGATAGTAGCTCATTCAGATAGTCCAGTCATATCCTGGCAGGGGGAAAGCAAGTACTTTATTTCAAAATGTGCAGATATCGCAGCTCTGATTTAAGCAGATGCAATGCAGTTATGTCAACAACAACAACAACAACAACAACAACAACAACATAAACAACAAAGAAGAAAACCTAAACATGAATCAGTAACAATGTTACATCTCCTTTACGGGACGCTGCCATCAACCCCAGGTTGATTTTCTATAAAATTTTACGTTCAGTAGTTTGCCATTACTTTGTGAAAGAGAAGTCAACGTTGAAGTCCAACTTAATGCCAGTTTAGGGATTGAACGCCCTACTTCGCCATCAGTGCGCCGGAAGTTTAAACGTGATTGCTCTTATCAATTTGGCCACGCCAACAGCTTATGGATAAGTAGTGCATTAATGAGAAAATACAACTCTTAGAATTGCTTTATTCATATCGTAAACCATAATAACATTATGAAATGACCATCAAAGATCACACAAGTATAAAACATTGTAGCTGTATGACAACAACATTAATCTGCAAAACATATACATTAAATGAGATATCTTGTTTGTGTATTCTTGTCTATATTCTTCTCTTGTGTGTCTTTTGTCTAGTTTTGTTTTCGCGAGTCTTCTCTTGCATTGTCTTTTCTCTGGTCTTGTCTTGTATTGTCTTCTCTCTAGTCTTGTCTAATATTGTCTTCTCTCTAGTCTTGTCTTGCATTGTCTTTTCTCTAGTCTTGTCTTGCATTGTCTTTTCTCTAGTCTTGTCTTGCATTGTCTTTTCTCTAGTCTTGCCTTGTATTATCTTTTCTCTGGTCTTGTCTTACATTGTCTTTTCTCGACTCTTGTCTTGTATTGTCTTGTATCGAGTCTTGTCTTCCGTCGTCTTTTCTGAACTCGTGTCTTCCATTGTCTTTTCTCTACTGTCTTCCATTGATGTTTCGCTTGTCTTGCCTTCCATTACTTTGTCTCTAGTCTTGAGGTGCCTTGTCTTGTGTCTAATCTTGTCTTGCAATGTCTTGTCTGTATTCTTGTCCTGCCATGCCTTCACTGATCTATTCGCAAGCCATGTAGCTAACTACGTCGTCTTCCTCAGCTCGGTATGTTCAAGTAGAGAACCCTCGATCAGGTTTTTGGTTGAGCTCCGGCCATTAAAATAAATGCTCCGTATCGATGGGGATTCAAACACATGTACACTAAGTCAGCAGACATGTATGCTAGCTACAGCGCTACCACCACTCCGCAAGGTACTGCGTGCAAGTGATACACATTAAGATCCCCAGGAGCTAGAAGTGACGAAGAGTAGACGGGAGACTCTCCGTGTAAAATTGAAACCAGAAAACCTGCCCGCAACAGACTGTGTATATGTTCAACACAATGTATTCCCTTGGTGGATTTAAATACAGAAGCCATACCCAATAGATTGCACGGTTTATTGCCTGGCATATTTCACTACATCTCGTCGGGTGCATACTGCAGAGTTATATATCACATGAAGTGAATAAATGAATAATACTTAGGCTGAAACACTTAAAACACATAGTTACAGATATTGTTCGAACGTGGGACATCAGTTATTCCCGTTTAACCCAGTCAACAAATGTCCGCGAAAGTTTGATGTGTGGGCCAAAAGGCGCAAGCAAAATAGTTCTGCTGTAAACAGGCACAACACAATAACGTCAGAGTGAGAGTCTGGAAAACTAAAACAACTACAGATGAACGCAGAAGAAGAAAGCAGTGTAGTATCTGCACTTGATCTTGCCAGGGCAACTAGTAGAGGCTGTCATCCGAATGACACATAGGGACTTGAGGACCTGATGGGGTGATTCTGCTACTTGAAGGTGCAGAGAGCCCTTATTTAAAAAAAAATAAATTCTCTATTAAGAAAAAGTTATTTATTTTTTTTTTTAAATACCCACCTCAATAGGAACATATGTAATTAAAATGGAGGTAAGGGACATAACATTCTAACATTTATTGTTTACAGGTACGTTACTAAAAGCATCAAAAGTGTCTTATATGAGTTAAAGAACTTAATATTTGTGATAATGATTTTATAACTTGTTTTACATAATTAACTAGAGATATATAAGCCATAAGTAAAGTAGTACCCATTTTAAGGCGATTTTTCAAATATTTTAAAATTCGTGGCTTTGTTTCATAAGTATGAGAATTTAATAATGTAGTTTGGTTGTCTATCTCAATGTTACGACAGCAGAGACAGAACCTGAACCCTCATTAGATGAAATTGCTTTAGGCTATAAAGCAACTGAAGAATGGTAAATCTCCTGGATGTGATGAGATACCAGCTGAACTAATTAAAGCGGGAGGAGAAGAAAGCATACACATATATCATGCATTATGTACAAAGATTTGGAAATATGGTATATGGCCAAAAGATTGGAAGAGAACTATCTTCATTCCAATACCAAAAAAGGGCAACCTGAAATTATGCACCAACTATAGAACTGTTGCCCTGATCATTCATGCAAGTAAAATTCTACTAAAAGTCATAATGGCAAGACTTCGTAAGAAAATGGAAGAAGAGATTAACGTAGTTCAAGCTGGATTTAGACAAGGAAGAGGAACAAGAGATCACATATTCAACATGCGTTTAATAATAGAGAAGTGCAGAGAATTTAATGTAAACCTATACTCATGTTTTGTGGATTATTCAAAGGCATTTGACTGTGTACAGCATCAGAAACTTTGGGAAATCATGAGGACTGTGGGCTTTCCATCACATGTAGTACAACTCATAAAAATGCTCTATCTAGACCAACAAGCAGCAGTTAGAATAGATGGCGAGGCATCAGATTGGTTTGAATCAAGCAAGGAGTCCGTCAGGGCTGCGTGCTGTCACCCTATTTGTTTAACCTGTACGCCGAAAATATAATGAGAAATGTAAGAGATGTTATAAACAGGGAGCTATATGATGCCCTAAATATCGGCGGTCATGACATACCAGAGATTCGATATGCTGATGATACAGTATTACTATCCACAACACAGAATGGCATAGAAAACCTAATAGCCTCAACCCAATTGAATAGTGAAAATCACAACTTATATCTTAACATAGCAAAAACAAAGATAATGCATACAGATCAAACTACTATGGAGAAAGAAATATACATTAATGGGGGAAAATTGGAGGTGGTGGAAAATTTTGAATATCTTGGGTCATTGATTACCAATAATGGTGACACAATGAAAGAAATTAAACGGCGACTATCCATTGCTCTTCAAAGACTAAAACAGATGAATAAATTATGGAGTGGGACAGACAGAACTACAAAAATTAGATTTTTAAGAGCATGCATCTTTCCCATTGCAACATACGCCTGTGAGACATGGACACTTACTAAACAAGCTGAACAGCGCATAAACGCCTTTGAATATAAATGTTATAGACGAGTTCTAAGAATATCTTGGGTAAAGAAAAGAACAAATGCATCCATACTTCAAGAGTTGAATATTGAGGAGGGATGGCTATTAAAGACGATAAAACAAAGAAAATTGAAGTATTTTGGTCACTTGCAACGTCACGAAGGTTTGGAGAGAACAATAATGGAAGGGTATTTGCCTGGGAAGAGAGGAAGAGGAAGGCCAAAGAGAAGATGGGTGCAGGATGTGGCGGATGATCTCCAGATGGGTGTATCAGACGCGGGACATCTTGCTTGTGATCGAGAAGCTTTCCGGAAGGTTGTTATGGGAGCGAGGTTCTGCAAAGGACATGCTACTGAATGAATGAATGAATGAATCTCAATGTTACATAAAATGTTTTGTTCTTTCAATGCCAGTAACTTCTTGAAATACATGACATTTTTGTCAGGCCTGTCAAAGGTTTTACACACCCATATCACCTTACGGTACCCTTGGCTAAAGTAGAAGTGTAGAATATGCGCTTGATCTTGCCAGGGTCACACGCAGATGCGGTCATCCGCATGACACAATGACATGGGACCTTGATGAGTGCCTCCGACCCCTTTCAGAACCACGACTCCTGTAACAAAAGATACTTAATTTTGAGCACTTGATTGTTTTACGACATTTTGATCTCTCTCTCTCTCTCTCTCTCTCTCTCTCTCTCTCTCTCTCTCTCTCTCTCTCTTTCTCTCTTCTCTTTTTCTCCCTCTTTGTCTCTCTCTCTCTCTCTCTCTCTCTCTCTCTCTCTCTCTCTCTTGCTCTCTCAGAAGACACACCTACCTGTTTCAGTCTAATTGGTAAAATGGGACGCTTGTTGGGTGATATACCGTGAATTGTTTAAACTGGAAGACATTTAGTATTAGAGAAATTTTTTTTTTTTTTTTTTAAAATAAGTACTCGCTGATCCCCCAAGGGCCAGAGCCGCCCAATCAGGTCCCCATGTCCCAATGTGTCATTGGGATTCTTATTCTCTTATCTTGGACGTATAATAACAGATGATGGCAGAAGTGAAATAGAAATCAAAAAGAGAATAGGAATGGCTGAAAATTCGTTCAGGGGCGTGAAATCAGTATTAACATCTAGAGAGGTTAATAACGAATTGGTTCCAAATGTTGCTGTGGGGTGAGCGCCCAACATCGCTTAAATACCCCAATGGCTCGTAAATACATAACCTATGCAGCAAAAGTCCATCTCCTGGACTTCACGTGGCGGAACTGTTTCTACTAACAGGAGAAGGGGCGACGGCGAGTTTCTGGCGCCGGAAAATAACCAGTATGCTCTAGATGTGTATGCACGTACATGCATGCGCAGACACATGTGTGCGTGTGTACACATCTAAACTCGAGTGAGACCACAGTCTGCTCTAGCAAAGGAAAGGTGCTGAAGACGGAGGCAACCAGCCAGGAGGCGCAACACAGAAATCAGAATGCCACGCAATTACGCAAAATGGAATATGTCGACTACTGCTAAATGTTATGGTGCTCGCCCTGCTTTGGACCCCCGGGCAGGTGCAGTGCCGGACCCTATGTCTCGAAAGGGTCCAACCACAACTACTGGAGGTCCTTCTCAGATGTCCTGTGGAGCCAGGGGACATGAGAATAGAACGGCTGGCCATACTAAACAAAGACTTAAAATAATGCACTGGAATGCGGAGGGAGTCGGCAACAAAAAATAGAATTAGAAAACATCCTGGACCAAGAAAAAGTAAGCATATGTTGCTTGCAAGAAACTCACCTCAACGAAAATATAGCCTTCAAAATCAGAGGCTACTATTGTTACCGATCTGACCGAAAGGACAGGAGAAAAGGTGGGATACTTACCCTTGAAAAAAATAACATCACTGCTTCCCAAATCGAAGTCTACATGGAAGGGGCTGAGTATCAGACACTTAAACTTAAGACAGGCTATACAGACCTACATCTGATCAATTACTACTGTCCAAGTGACCGCCCACAGGCACTGGACACACTACCATTAACAGAAAAAATAATTGTGTGTGGCTATTTCAACAGCCACTCGCATATTTGTGGCTATGATCACAAGGACCAGAGAGGAGAGAGACTGGAAGACTGGCAGGATGAGAATAGATTCATCTTGGTTAACAAGCCGTCCGACCCACATACTTTCTACTCGAGATCATGGCACACTACAACTACACCTGACCTGGCTTTTCATTCACCAGACCTGGAGTGGAACATTACACGAATTGTTGGGAAACAACTTTGTGGCAGTGACCATCGCCCAGTCTTTCTAACTGTAGAAAATGAGCTTGTAAGTGAAAGCAGCACCTTCTCGAGGTGGAACTACAAGAAAGCAGACTGGGCAATGTACAAGAATCGCACCAGCATACTGGTTAGAAACCTGAACACTGAGAAAGACATAAATAAAGTAGGTGAAGAGTTTGTGAAATGCATACTACAGGCAGCGTGAGAAACAGTACCAAGAGGAGCCAGTAAACAATATAAACGCTACTGGAGTAGTGAACTGGAGCAGTTGCATAATAATGTGGAAGTGTGTAGAAAGCAAGCAGAGGCCACACCCAGCCAAGAGCACCATAATAAATTCCAGCATGCAAAAGCCAAATTTCAAAGGGCCAAGCTGCAGGCTAGACGGAAAAGCTGGCAGGAAAAAACAGAGTCTCTGAACTTTGAAAGAGACACAAGGAAATTGTGCAATCTAATAAAACAACTTAACAATGAGGGCACAGGGAGAAACTCAAATATTGCACTACATAAAGATGGAAACATCTTAACAAGAAAGCAAGCAGCTGACCATTTTGCGGACGCATTCGCACAAGATAACAATATCAACATTAGTCCAGAGAAACAACAAGAGATTCGAAAGAAACGGCAACATACAGGACCGAAGGAAAAAGTACATGAGGTTCTGGAGGCACCCATCACAATCAGCGAACTGGAGCTAGCCATATCAAAATTGAAAATGAGAAAGTCACCAGGAGCTGATGCTATCTCCAATGAAATGATCAAGAACCTAGGAACAGAGGCCAAAGCAAAGCTGTTGCAAATCTTCAATAACAGTTGGACCTTAGGCAGTGTTCCACAAGCCTGGAGAGAAGCAATCACGATACCCTTCCTAAAATCAGGGAAAGATAGTTCCATTGCCTCTAGCTACAGACCAATTAGCCTCACCAGCTGCCTCTACAAAACACTGGAGCGCATCATCAATCACAGACTACAGTGGTACATTGAAAGTAAAAACATCCTTGTGCCATAGCAGGCTGGCTTTAGGCAGTGCTACTCTACGGAAGATCAGACAACCTACCTCTCTCAAGAAATTGAGGATGCATTCCAAAAGAAGAAGCTGGTGCTTGCGGCATGGATAGATTTGAAGAAAGCCTTTGACAAAGTCTGGAAAGAAGGTCTGATGAATAAACTGAGAAACTGCAAAGTCAATGGAAGGATTTACAAATGGGTGAAAGCATACTTGCACGACAGAAGAGCCCGAGTACAGATATATGGACTAAAGAGCAAGAATGTACTACTGCGTCACGGTGTTCCCCAGGGCGGAGTCTTGTCCCCCACACTTGTTCTAATCTTCATCTATGATCTCGTTGCTAATCTACCGCATGGAATTAAAGCGGCAATGTACGCCGATGACCTGGTTCTATGGAGCACAAATGAACATGCATCAGTGGCCACCAGATTGCTACAAAGAGCTGTAGATACATTTGTTCCATGGGCAAATAGGTGGTGTGTCAGCATAAACACTGACAAGTGCAGCACCACCCTATTTACCCTCTCTCCAAAACAAAAGGCAGGGACCATCCAGATAAACACCAGATAAACACCCCTAAGAGAAGATAAAGAACCAACATACCTTGGAGTAACATCTGATGGCAGGATGACATGGAGAAAGCACATCAACAAAGCAGTAGCAAAGGCCAGAAGGAAAATAGCCATCCTGAGAAAGCTAAGTGGAACCACATGGGGAGCCAGTGGGAAAATACTTAGCAAAGTTTATCAACAGAGCATACGACCACACCTGGAATACGGGTCAACTGCGTGGTGTTCGGCATCAAAAACCACACTAGAAGAGCTGGACAAAGTGCAAAATCAAGCACTTAGAGTCACCACAGGAGGGTTGAGATAAACCACTATAGTGGAAATGGAGAAGATGGGGAGGACACAAGCACTGAGTGAGCGCAGAGATACGAAAACGCTAATACAAGCAGAAAAGTTCCTCAGCTTGCCAGGCCACCCTATGAAGAATAGATTTGAAAACCTAGCTATGGGGCGGTTGAAAAGAAGTAGTTTTATCCACCAGGCCAAACGACTCTGCAGAGAAACCACCGATCTGCCCACAGTTGGTATCCACCTAACAACTATTCCAGAGCGAACTCCATGGAAAGATGAGCATAGACTATTATTACAAATCCAGACAAAAGTGAGAGGAATACTTGACAAGGAAGAACAGAACAGTGTGCAGCGCAGAACAGCCACTCTCAGCTTCCTTGATGAAGAATACCCACATGACCTATGGATCCGAGTCTACACAGATGGGTCAGCACAAAATGCTGTTCGAAATGGAGGAGCGGGAGTGTACATAGTATACCCAAATAATATTAAGATGACTACCACGTTGTGGACAGACCAGAACAAGTCATTATTCTGCGCCTCAGAACCTTGGCACAATAGGTTACGCAACCACATGTATACAAAATTCAAGATTGGTGAAACAGCCATGAGCACACACTCCAAGACTGCCCAAAATATAACATATCTAGGCAAACCTTCTGGCCTAGAGAGACGACAGTGGAAGATAAACTCTATGGACCGCTGTGTGAACTGAAAAAGACAGTTCAATTCATACAAGAGACAGCATTGCAGTTATAGACATATTTCAAGCGAACGAAAGAAGAAGAAGAAATAACGCATTAAAAATGAGAATTGTCAAATACTACGTATATTTAACGCTACAGTATGGCGCGGAAGCCTGGACATTGAACAAGCAGCTAGAAAGTCACATGGAAGCCCTGGAGGCGTGGATATACAGACGAACAGGTTGTATTTCATGGAAACAAAAACAATCAAATGCAGAAGTCCTAGAAAAACTGGGAAAACTGTCAAAGAGCTACGTAAGAGCTATGAGCTAAGAAGAATATAAAGAGAGCTAGAGAAGAGGAAAGTAACATAGCGATCTAGGAAACCAGACAGAAGGGACACAAGCACGAGAGAGAACTATAAATAGTTCTCTAACTGGACACACTCGTGTCAACAAGCTACGTGGAGGGTCCCAAATCTCCTGTCACAATGTTTCAATACTATTCTATAGCCCTGGCTGGGATAGGTCTTTGCTTGCCAACCCTCCTCCGTTCCCTGGACTCACTGTCACTCTCTCTTTCGACCTCGGGACCTAGTCCCTAAGGTGTATTTCTGGCTGACGCATAAATAACATGGCGATCGTCAGAATAACTTGAAAGTAATTTTATTAACCTAATCAAGAACAGCACAGGAAAACATTAAGGCAGTTAAAACAGATAGTTCTACACAAACAAAACCGGGACACAGAGTTCATTTCAGACACAGAGCATCATGGCTTTACATCATAGACCAAGCTATAGTCAAGGTCCATTCTGTCCACATATCGCTCACCGAATCATAAGTCCTCCTTGCTTTCCCTCCTGGTACGTTGGGCTAACAACAGGTCTCCGTGGAACCAGACTAATGTTCGTGGGAAAATATCCTGTGATCCCTGGTCACAATGCTAAGTAAAAGTTCCTACAAAGGGAAATAGTTCCTGAGCGGGAATTGGGTAGGTATCCTTCACTGTCTCAGACAAGGATGGGTGGGTCTGATATTTATGCGGGGTTCAGTCCAGAATACAAACTGACTCGATCCTAGCGTATCGAGATGACTGGCGAGGTGTTTGAAAGACTGATGGTTATTCTTTCGGGCCAGCTGTGGCTCTATCTGGTAGAGATCATACCCTTGGACCTGGCATGGCCCAAAACTTGACATGGCCTCGTCTTCAACATACTTTCTGCGTATAGCCCTGTCGAGACCTTCAGCTCTGTTCTTACTTTCAAAAAGAAGGACCATGTAAAGGATAAACAGTTGTGAGAGTCTCCAGCCTAAACTTCTGGTACAGCCGACATGGAGACTCCTAATGGTCTCAGCACATCAGCTGCTATCAACAAAATATATAATATTAATAGATATATATTTCTTTACCAGACCTGCGTGAATTAGCCTGACCTGACAAGAGGTCCTGGATTGGCGGCGTCTTTTCTAGACTAGGCCTTCAGCTTGACGAAGTCTTGTCGTTTGACCCTAGGTACTTTTTGCCTACAAGACTCACTCTCCACACTCATACCAAGCCTTTATTATTATTGGGCACATTCGTTTCCCGGCCTCTCTCTCTCACTGGCAAACCCTCTCTTTCACACGACAAAGCTCTTATTGTGTTGTGTGAATAATCAAAGAAGTGTTGTTCCCCATTCCCAGCAAGAATAGGAAAGAAGATACTACCCCTTCCGGCCGCTGCTCTTGTCTGAGCTGTCGCCGCAATGTACCGGCAGTGCCTCACAAAACACGTAGATTCAGAGGAGTTCAGGTTCTCTCAGTGAGATAAAGAAGTTTATTTATATCCCCGACATCATCCTATCGACCAGTAACCATTCAGTCCACCTGGCCACCCCATCTGCCAAAAGATGGAAGAGATAGTACTGTGGATAGCCTCTTCCGGCTAAAGAAGATAGATGGGTGGAATCCGTCCCCACGGAGCCCTCCCCCTTTTCCGGCATACTGTATATATATGGTGTTTATATTTCAATGAGAGATGCTACTATGCCGAGTTCAGGCCGTAGGAAGAAAGATAGCACCCGCCCATCTGCTGCCAAGAACAAGCGAAATCATCTGGAGAGCTATATTGCTCAGATTCGTTCCCAGGCAATGCCAAGAACAAGACGCTTAGCTAGATTGGCCAACGGTCAACCCACTACCAATATGGCAAGACTGCCGTTTAGCCAATTCGTCTCACCAGTCGAGACAACCAGTTAGCTTTATAGACCAAGGTCTAGCAGTATTAAATAAACCCCCCTATTACCTTTCAGTCAACCATCAGCATGCTGCGCTTCAATTGTCGCACTCTTTGAAGTGTCAAATAGACATGAGGCAATCTACACATCATACTTGATTAAACGGACATTGTTTTCCCCAGAAGTTGAACCCGTGTGTATTTGGTGCAAGGCGACCTATCGGGTTTTCCCCAAAGACAAGACATATATCTAATCGTTCTATTTCAAAGATCGTGTTGTTAAAGTATCCCAGAGAACTATCTTCCATGGTGATTGAGCGAATAAGAGAACTGAGGGTTCCCGAAAGCTGTTTTCCCCCTGTTTACCAAAATAAAAGAAGGCATGAGGACATGGGCCATTGGCGTTTTGCCACACTTGTGTCAACCAGGAGGTCATTGAGTAGACGTGAGCTGGGTTACCCAAGAGACTGGGAAACTCGCATCACGAGAAGTGACCATGCAACACTGGTTACTCTAACCAGGTGACCAGCGTGCTGGAACTCCAAGCACGCAAAGCAGCTAATGCACGAAGAGTCAATTGCTCGTGGCTGAACACGCCACTGAGAGATTCGTCAGACAGTGACTCGACGGCGTAGGGGACGGACTGTATATCCGCTGTGAATACTTTGTTGCTAAGAAGGACAGTATCAATAGTTAGGACTTAAGCTTAGCTTCATTAGTTATAACTATCAACATCATCTTCTCATTACATCTTTACAACATACTATGATGTTTAATACCGATGTGGTATTCCGCTTGCGGAGCTCATGTACTATCAGCTCCAAATAAAATGTATCCTTTTGTACAACGTACGAGTTGTCATTTTCGTGTGGTACAAAAGAAGGGAATCCTTGTATGCCTGTCGCAATTGAGTTGTTGACAGGCAGGATTTCATTTGGTGTCAGAAGGTGGGGCTTGAACCACCTTCAAGCACTTTAATCTACCATTTTCCCACATAAATTCGGAAATTCTACAAAATGTTATTTATGTGATTTGTGTGAATTCTTTTGATGGAAATATATGAAATATAAACTGTGATTGTGTGCAGATTGCAAACATGTATCGAAATTACGAATTTAACTATCATTTGTGAAACATTTCTTGTTATACAGTCATAATGTCAACATTCATCACATTCACGTATGTACTTGTGCAAAAACAAATTCTTTGTGCACAAGGGAAATAAATCAGAGGTCAAGCTAAAGTCATACAGCGCAGCTCAGTCAAAGACGATAGAAAGTGAAGACAAGACGACATTGACAGTCATTTGACAATTCATCTTACAATTAATTCATTGACGATAATTTATACTATCATAACATTCATATCATTTACATCATTCATCATTATTTATATCACATTTGCATGTTACCAACCGCATAAACTGTATTGTTTAAATTGATAACAACCATGTATTGTATATTACATGCATTTTTCAAAACTGTTGATGCTCTATTAAACAGAGACATCAGTTGTACAAGGAAGTCTATCAGTTGTGTGTACGAAAGACAGCGGTGTAACATCCCGAGTGCCGTATTTTTCAGCAGATTAGATAAGTATATTTTTTCACTAATTTTGATAACCACCGTTAACCATGCATCTTCTTTTTCAGTGAAGATTGTAAAAATCTAACACATATTAACTGTAAAATTATATTGTAAAGTTATATTGATATAAGTTGTGTAATAACATAAAGCCATATAATGTCATCATTAAATGACTGCATCCAGGCTGGCAAAGAACTAGGCCATACTGGAGAGAAATTAGACAAATGGGCAGAACAAAAATACAGAGAAAAACAGAAAGAAAAGCTGGTCTAGAGAGAGATGAAAGAGCATTGGAAAGACAGCATCAGAAAGAGATGAGAGAGTTAGAAGAAGCAACAAAGTTAAAAATGAAAGAGATGGAAGTTGACTCCCAGATAGCCTCCACTAAACAGAAGAGTCAGGAAGAGCAAAATAAATTTTCTAAATACAAAGGAATCATCAAGCCCTATAGTCAAGGGGATTCGATCTCAGCATGGACTGAAAATAAAGAGTTCCAGCTCAGAATTCAGAAAATACCGTTAGAAGATTGGGCTATGATCTATATGAGAAATCTCAGTGGGGAGCCCTTAAAAGTTATCGAGTCGATACCAACAGAACTAAGAAATAACTATCAATATATCCATGATATGATTATGCAGCATCTTCTACTCAATGCTCCTGGATATCAGATCCAGTACTCACAAATCAAACCAAAGCCAACCGAAACGTTTTTAGACTATGTATCAAATGTTCAGAGTATATTCAGTAAATGGCTTAAGGCGGCAAAAGTAGGGAAGAATTTTGATAGATTACAGGACCTAATGGTGATGGATAAAGTCATATCCACAGTTCCTACTCCCTTTGCTAATTTCCTTCAACAAGCAGACATTGAATCTATTGAACAACTTGAAAAACGAGGTTCAGCTTATTTTTCTTCAAACCGCGATATATTTAAAACATCAATACATGATACTGATATACCTGCTTTTGCTAAGAACTTACCAAGCAGATCTTTCAACCAAAAAGGGTATCAGAAGAAAGATAAATCTTATCAAAAGCCACCACAGTGTGGATACTGCAAGTTATTCCATCCGCAGTACTCGATGTGTGATAAAAGTCCCTCATACCCTGCACATCTTGAAATGATGATGAAAAAGCAGGAAAACACACGAAACTCATACAAACGTGTGGTTAAATGCTTCTTTTTGTTCTTCTTATGGCCCCTATTCTTCGCAATGTTTGGGCAGGCAAAGAATGAAGGCTAGCAATGCTGTGCTCATAGATACATCATCTGACGATGATAGTGTGGTTGATTCTGAGCTCAAAAATGTATTACCATTCAATGAGTGTGAGACTGTGGCTGTAGTTACTGATATTTTGGGCTTTAATAAATGTGACACTTGTCACCAGTTTGATGCGGACGGGAAACTCAAATGTGGTCATATTGTACCATGTTCCAACGAAGATGCTAATTCAGCTTTAGCCTCCAGAGGTAATCTAAAGTTCCACGATGCACTGGTCAACGAACAACCATGCCAATGTTTACTGGATAGCTGGAGCACTTTACTCGGGGTAAGGAGAGAGCTAATTAACCCAGAGGATTATACGGCCGAGTTTGTCAAATGCCGCACTTTTTCTGTAACATTGAGAAATACCCGCTGGCAAAAGTCCGTATAAACACCCCGTTCCTTTTCGGCACATTTTCGTGCACGATTTTGCAGAATCCCTTTACTGACCTGATTTTGGGTTGCTTGCCATCATTAAAACACTGTACTGATGACGAGATATTAGCCTGGAAATAAACAAACACGGATAATGCTGTAACTAGGTCAGAGACCCAAACACATTATACTGACCTACAAAATGAAATGTTACAGTTATTAACACCCAGCGGTACTAGTGACAATACCACTCGACAAGAGTTTATCGAGGCACAACGCACCGATCAAACTATCGCACCTTATTTTAAATTGTTAGGTGAGCGAGCGAAAGTAACTAAAAATGCATCTTGGTATTTCAAAATGCATAATGGAATTCTCATGCGTTATTATACCACCAATAACCATGAAATTCAGCAGACGGTGTTACCTGTAAAACACCGACAAAATGTGCTAAAGATTTCGCATGAGTCAACGTTTGCTGAACATTTGGCTTATAACAAAACGAGAGCCAAAATTTTATCACTTTTCTATTGGCCTAAATTTGGTAACGATATTAAATCTTTTTGCCGGTCATGTACCATTTGTCAACATGTAATTGAAAAGGGAAAGCATGTAACAGCCAAGGTCCAAGGTGTTATATTGGCTTCTTGAGAGAGACCATTCGAAAGTTATGCCAATAAGGGTGCCAAAACCCTACACCTTGAACCCAATCAAGAGGTGCTGCTTTTACTACCAGATAAACGTAACTTGTTATTAACTTCATGGCAAGGGCCATTCAAAGTGGTACGAAAGATATCAGATGTCGATTATGAAATATCGATAAACCGAAAATTAAAGATATTTCATATCAACATGCTGAAGCCTTATTTCTCACGACAATAACTAATGACAGACGAACAGAATGCACCTACACCAAGCAACCGGACGACAGACGTACATAACACATCTACACTAGGTAGGGCGACAGATGACGACGACATCGCAAACACACCTAGTCAGGAAACAGAACACACAGGTAGTACAACGACAGTACTTAATCAGACAGATGACGATGAAATAGAATTACCAGTCCCGACAGTAGACACGACTGGGACAATTGATAGCATACGGTTAGAACCGAAACTCATAGACGAGCAACGACGACAAATCATAGAGCTAGTAACGGAATACAGGGACATTTTTTCCGACATCCCAGGTAGGACGGACAGGATAGAACACTCCATTATTCTGAATGATAACACCCCTATCAAATGCCGACCTTATTCCATCCCATTAAATTACAGGGAAAGTCTAGACAAAGAACTTCTAAATCTTGAGTCGAGTGGAATAATCCAAAAATCACAGTCAGAATACTCTTTTCCTATCGTCCTTGTGAAGAAAAAGGACTCGACGATCCGCCTCTGTGTCGATTATCGCCGGTTAAATAATGTGACCAAGGTCGATGCAGAGCCTATCCCATCATGTGAAGATCTTATCCTTGATATGTCAACATCACGTATCTTTTCTAAACTTGACCTTACGAAGGGTTATTGGCAAGTTCCGATGCATTCATTGTCTATCCCTTTAACAGCATTCTCAACACCTCTAGGTCTGTATGAGTGGCGATTCCTTCCGTTTGGCCTTCGTAATGCTCCAGCCACTTTTGTCCGACTCAGCAGGGACCTTTTACATGGAGTTACGAATACAGCGACGTATATTGATGACATTTGTATCCATACCGCAGACTGGACATCACACTTACAGAAACTGCGACATGTCTTCGATAGATTGCGATTATTCGGTCTTACAGTAAAACCAACCAAAGTGGAGTTGGGAATGGAAGAAATTGAATTCCTAGGCCATACGATCAGCAGAGGCCAACTTAGGACAGATGACAGAATTGTCACGCAAATTCTCAATTTAACTATGCCAACGACCAAGAGGCAGGTCCGAAGTTTGCTTGGTCTAGTTAATTACTACAGCAAATTTATACCAAATTTGGCTGAAATCACCAGCGTTTTTTCTGATGTTTTGAAAGCTTCTGTGAAATTAAATGTACAAGATGCACAGTTAATTGGTGCCTTATCAAAATTGAAACGTATGTTTAGCGTTCCACCTATTTTGCGCTTGCCTAACCAAAATCTTACGTATTTTCTTCGTACTGACGCAAGTGCTATTTCCATCTCTGGCGTCTTAGGCCAGTTCTATGAGGGAATTTCCCACCAAATAATGTATGTAAGCCGGAAAATCACTCCTGCTGAATCAAGATACTCAGCCTCTGAATTGGAAGCTTTAAGCGTCATCTATTGTATCAGGAAGCAGCTTCATAGATTCTTAGCGGGTACGGAGTTTGTCATTGAAACCGATAATTCGCCGCTGACTGTAATGCAGTCTGGAGTCTACCGCAATAACAGGATCTACAGGTGGTCCTTGATACTGCAAAATTATGCTTTCACTATTACGCATTTGAAGGGAAGCATGAAATCTCTGGCTGACACATTGAGCCGACCTTCTCACATTGAGATACCTGAAATACGAGAAGAGAGCGACCTTATATCACCAAAGACATTGACACTGTAATTACCTAGTGCCCTATGTGGTGATTATGAACACTGTAGTGCGTTACCATCGCCAGTCGTCTAAAGTTGTGTAATATTAACTGTGTCAGTATAAGTGAAATGATCAGACACGTTATTAGTTGTCTACACCACCACCATATATGCAACCCGTCAGTGGATCGAAGTATGAACGTTTCCCAGGATGAGAGCGTAAATCAGACTTTGTCTAGCTGAACTCTATTTTTCGAGGACATTCTACAGAGGACGCTGCTCAGACATCACACCTGGAGGTAATTAATTAGTTTAGTTAAATAGAAATTATATGTGATATGTATATAACATGTTTTTATAACAGTTGCTTATAACATTATATTTGTGTAGTGATAATAGAATGTATAATGTAGAATTACCCATATAACTTTAATGATAACATTTCAGAGTTAAAATTCACCTACATTTAGTTATAAACTCATTTAGTTTAACACCTACATCATACTTTTCAATTATAAAACATTACTTTAGTTTACCATCATTTAAACACATTTTTTTAATATATATTTAGTGAATTAAAACATGACTTACAAATTAATCCAATCATTTAGGAATTTATGTCATTCCATGTACTAATAACACTTTAAGGTAACTAACCCACTTTTCCCCATTTTGATCATTTAGTTAGATTAGTTCCCTTAGATTAATTTAGAACAGTACACCAACTTACAATATATTAGATATGTCAGTCATTACCACAGGATTGGTAGCAAACAATCCTCTCAACCATGTATATTTTTGTATAGATATGACGAGTGCATAAATACAGCACAGTCATTTGGCTTGAAAACCTGTTTAAATTCAGCCAACTATTTATTGTACATATTTATTGTTCATCCATTCTTTTTTCTTGAACCATATTTTAACGACTGAACTATTATTTTAAAACCACTGTCGAATGAAAGATGAACGAAAGATGTGTGAATGGGAGGGAGAGAATGAATTAAATAAGGAGAGTGAGAGATTTAGCGGTATTTTTTTCGCCGCAAAATACGACTTGTTGTAATTCGTCTGTGTCAATCTGTGTAAACAATGTGTTGTTGAGATTTTTTTATCTGTGTAGTTGCGATACTTTAATGATAGAGATAGGAAATATATTTTGAGCATCTTGAACCAGGACTGTAGTCATAAATCAGCCTAACACACTCGTTTGTGGCTACAATAAACCGCTTTACGGCGCTCGAAAGAGTACATACACGTAAATTATGAACGCATACACATATTAGTAAGTTAAATACACTTTAGTTAATAGAAAACACGCAACCAACCAGAAAAACTAACACATAAAGTTGCATACATCATTATTTACAAAGAACGATAACTACTCTAACAGGGGACACAATAACATCTCGAAAACCTTAGTGTAACACTTAACTATTTCTTCACTAGCGGAAGCTAAAAAGGTGAAGAGTGGCACATAAAGCATGTATACTAGCTGGAGTAAATATTATATGGAAGCATGAACATTTATTATTCATGTATTGTACTCGTAACAGAGGCAAGTTGTATGGGTTGTCAATTATGGACAATTGGAGGACAGGTCATAAGACATAGGTTCCGGTTCACACAATTCCCAGAAATATAATGAAAGTCTATAGCCAACTGTACTAGTGTGGTGGGCTACTCAATTAGCCAAGTGAAGTAATACAACAGTGTGACGAGGGAAAGGAGAGATCTTGTCCTATCCCCAGAAGAGAAGTAGAAAACTTACGCAGTCTTTGACAAAATTAGACATCCAATTTTTGTTGAGAGTACGACTTGTGTTACACCCACAACGTAAACGTTTGTAACACAACACGGAGGGAAGGAGAGCCTGTCAAAGAGCTACGTAAGAGCTATGAGCTAAGAACAATATAAAGAGAGCTAGAGAAGAGGAAAGTAACATAGCGATCTAGGAAACCAGACAGAAGGGACACAAGCACGAGTGAGAACTATAAATAGTTCTCTAACTGGACACTCGTGTCAACAAGGAGGTTATTGAGTATACGTGAGCTGGGGTTACCCAAGAGACTAGGAAACCCGCATCACGAGAAGTGACCATGCAACACTGGTTACTCTAACCAGGTGACCAGCGTGCTGGAACTCCAAGCACGCAAAGCAGCTAATGCACGAAAAGTCAATTGCTCGTGGCTGAACACGCCACTGAGAGATTCGTCAGACAGTGACTCGACGGCGTAGGGGACGGACTGTATATCCGCTGTGAATACTTTGTTGCTAAGAAGGACAGTATCAATAGTTAGGACTTAAGCTTAGCTTCATTAGTTATTACCATCAACATCATCTTCTCATTACATCTTTACAACATACTATGATGTTTAATACCGATGTGGTATTCCGCTCGCGGAGCTCAAGTACTATCAGCTCCAAATAAAATGTATCCTTTTGTACAACATACGAGATGTCATTTTCGTGTGGTACAAAAGAAGGGAATCCTTGTATGCCTGTCGCAATTGAGTTGTTGACAAGTATGCCGCGGAAGCCTGGACATTGAACAAGCATCTATAAAGTCACATGGAAGCCCTGGAGATGTGGATATACAGACGAATAGGTCGTATTTCATGGAAACAAAAACAATCAAATGCAGAGGTCCTAGAAAAACTGGGAATGAAGAGAGAGTTGATGCAAGAAATAAAGAGGAGACAAGTGAAATATTTTTTTTTCACGTAAAAAGACATGATACCCTTATCAAAATCATACTGGAAGGCAAGGTTGAGGGCAAGCGAGCAAGAAGTAGACAACGATACAAGTGGGAGGATAACATCAAGAGATGGACGAACATCAGCCTGACAGAATGTACAGACAAGGCGAGAGACAGACAGTGTTGGAGATCCACTGCAGCCTACCTTCATTGCGGAGACTGCACTTGATTGATTGATTGATTGAGACAGGGATGTGTAATGTCTCCAGATCTGTTTTCCCTGCACAGTGAAAGTATTTTCAGAAGTATAGAAGGCATGGAAGGAATCATCATTGGGGGACATAACATCAATAATTTTAGATACGTGGATGGTACTGTATTGATTGCTGACAATGAGCAGGATCTGCAAGATTTAATAGATGCGATCGTTGCACGCAGTGAACAACTTGGGTTAGAATTACATTGTAAGAAGGCACAGATTATGGTCGTCACTGAGAAGAAGGAAATGTCACAATGTAATATACAAGTACATGGGAATATGATTAAATAAATGAATCGGTACAATTATCTCGGAACAGTCATAACATCTGATGGGAGATGCCTTGAAGAGATTAGAACAAGAATCGCCATGGCGAAGGCAGCCTTTTACATGAAGAAAAACATACTGACCAATGAAATGATGTAATTTGCAACGAGAAAAAGAGTGTTGAGGTTCTCCAAAGACCCTGTGCTTTTGTATGGATGTGATACGTGGACATGGAGCAGACAAGCAGAATAACATCTGATGGCTTTGGAAATGTGGTTTCTGAGGTGAATGCAAAGAATACCATGGACAGACAGAAAAATTAATGACCAAGTTCTACAAGAAACAAATGAAAACTGAAAGCTAATTAGAGAAATTAGACTTAGACAGTCAAAAGGTTTTGGGTATGTTATGAGAAGAAATTACTTGGAAAACTTTGTGACAACTGGCAAGATCGATGGTAAGAGAACAAGCGGAGAGCAGATAAATAAATACCTGGATGGCTTGGCCACGTTGTATGGTCGAGATAAGAATACTGAGCTGATCCACGGCTCTGGTGATCGAGTGACATGGCAAAACGTGACCCTCCACGCTTACCCGCATGGCACATGATGGTGATGTTGCTCATTATTACATAAACAAGGTAATCAGCGTGGATAAACAATGATTGCGATAACAACAATGTTAACGATAACCGTGATGACTAGCAAGGTTAGCGACAATAACGACTGTAGCGATAATAACACCAATGGTAGCGACAACAATGACAATAGCGATAATAAACCGATGGTAGCGGCAAAAATGACTGTAGCTTCTTCTTCTTCTTCTTTTGTTCACTTGAAATATGTCTATAACTGCGATGTTGTCTCTTGTGTGAATCTAACAGTCGTTTTTAGTCCACTTTGCAGTCCATAGAGTTTATCTTCCACTGTAGCGATAATAACACCGATGGTTTCGTTCGACAACAACAATATTAACTACAACAGCGACTTTAGCGATAACACCGATATTAGCGACAGACAACGATGATAACTACAACAATGACTGTAGCGACAACGCCGATATTAGCGACAGACAACGATGGTAACTACAACAACGACTGTAGCGATAATAAACCGATGGTAGCGACAACAATGACTGTAGCTATAATAACACCGATGGTTTCGACAACAGCGATGGTAACAACAACAGCGACTGTAGCGAAAACACCGATATTAGCGAAAGACAACGATGGTAACAACAACAGCGACTGTAGCACAACACCGAGTATTAACGATAACAGCGATGGTAATGATAACAGCGATAAGAACTGCTACAGTGTAACAGCGAGTATTAATGATATCTGTTTCAGGGGACATGTGATATTCTGTGAGTTATCGGTTCACGGTGTGCTATACATATGTAAATAAGTTAGTCAGTCATTGCTTTCCTTCTTGGCCTCGACCATACAGGTCGGGGATAGTAGGTATTCACCCTATAAAGAAATCCTCTGCCTACAGTGGGGAACTTGAAACTATAACCAACAACTACCTGTCGGTTGAACTCCAGCTCATTGTACCACCTATTAAGTGATTTAATGTTCATCATCATCACATGAATTACCCATAAGCGTGGGCGTTTCACGCTGCCCTGCTATGTAGGCTTATGGGGTTTTCCATCTTGCTCAAAGGCGACCCATAGGCTAGAGGGGGAAAGGGTGTACCTACTATCAAAATGTGCACATATTGCAGCCGTGATTTAAACAGGTGCAACATAATTATGTTAACAACAACAACAACAACAACAACATAAACAAACCTAGAAGACGACCTAAACATGAATCAGTAACAATGTTACATCTCCTTTACAGGACGTTGCCATATTCTCACGACTGATTTTCTATAACATTTTACGTTCAGTAGTTTGCCATTGGTTTGTGAAAGAAAAGTCAACGATGAAGTCCAACTAAATGCCAGTATGAGAATTGAACGCCTTACATCGCCATCAGTGCAACGGAAGTTTAAGAGTGAGCGCACCGACGTCTTATGAATAAGTAGTGCATTCATGAGAAAATACAACTCTTAGAATGGCTCTATTCGTATGGTAAAACATAACACCATTGTGCAATGTCCATCAAACAACACACAGTTATAAACATCGTAGCTGCATGACAACAACATTAATCTGCAAAACCTATACATCAAATGAGATGTCTTGTCTTGCGTATCCTTGTCTATATTCTTCTCTTACGCTGTCGGTTATCTAGTCTTATTTTCGCGAGTCTTGCCTTGCATTGTTTTTTTTTTTTTTTTTTCTCTAGTTTTGTCTTTCGTTGTCTTTTCGTTAGTCTTGTCTTGCATTGTCTTTTCTCTAGTTCTGTCTTTCATTGTCTTTTCTCTAGTTTTGACCTGTTTTGTCTTTTCTCTAGTCTTATCGTCTATTTTTTTTTCTTTTTTTGGTAGTCTTGTTTTATATAAGCAAGTCTTCCATTGTTGTTTCTCTAGTTTTGTTTTCGATGCTTTTGTCTTGCATTGTCTTTTCTTTACTCTTGTCTTTTCTCTAGTTTTCGCGAGTCTTGTCTTGCATTGCCTTTTCTCTATTCTTGTCTTTCATTGTCTTTTCCCTACTCCAGTCTTATATTGATTTTTCTATAGTCTTGTCTTCCATTGCCTTCTCTCTAGTCTTGTCTTTAAGCTATTGAAGATTAAATGGCAAGACAAGATCCCAGACACTGAAGTTCTAGAAAGAGCGTCCATGACCAGTATTCACAGTCTGCAAATGAATAATCAGATTCACTGGGCTGGTAACTTAACTCGCATGCCATATCATAGGCTCCCTAAACAATTTTTTTACGGCGAGCTGCGTTGTGGTAAACGCTAACAACGCGGCCAGAGGAAAAGCTTTAAAGACACTCTCGCTGAAAGCTTTTAGAATTGATCTTGACACCTGGGAGACCGCTGTCAAAGACCGAAATTCGTGGCCTACATCATTATGCAAGGGTGCGGACACTTGTGAAGCAACCAGGACTGCAAGAGCTGTGAAGAAGAGGCTGGACAGAAAATCCACTGCAGGAGATTCTCCTCCTGGAACATCAAGCATTCTTTGGCCACATTGTCAAAGAACATTTCGAGCCAAAATAGGTCTTTTCAGCCATCTTAGAACTCACGGCTACATACTTTCAACCCCACTGGTTGAAATGAATGATCATCATCATTCTTGATGGTCAAACAACACATGCCCGCGACGCATCTTTCAAATGTCTGACCTATCAGATGTCGATGGTACATGGCATGCTTACCGTGTTTGTAACGGGTAACGGGGAATCAGGCTTCGATTCCGGAGAGGGAGCATGAGAAACGGCTACAATATCAAAGGACGGCAGCAGGTGCGCAACTTACTCACTCCCGGCATGGTGACGAAAAATAACAATACGGGACTCTATCGAGACTCCGTAATTGGAATGAGTACACTTCAGACCCTTTAACGAGAATCTATTGGAGAGCAAGTCTGGTGCCAGCAGCCGCGATAATTCCAGCTCCAATAGTGTATATTAAAATTGTTGCAATCAAAAAGCTGGTAGTTGGATCTGGAGTGTTCAAAGCAGGCTGCGGCTGCCTGAATAATGGTGCATGCAATAATGGAATAGGACCTCGGTTCTATTTTATTGGTTTTCGGAACTGGAGGTAATGATTAACAGTGACAAACGGGGGAATTTGTATTGCGGCATTAGAGGTGAAATTCTTGGATCGCCGCAAAAAGCGAAAGCATTTTGAAAAAAAATAATAATGTTGTCATTAATCAAGAACGAAAGTCAGAGTCGTATTAATGATCAAATACCGTCTTAGTTCTGACCATAACCGATGCCGACTAGCAACCTCAGTGGGGTTAAAGCGAAACTGAAACAAAATGGAATATACCTTGGATACTAAATCCATTGCGTATAAAGTCCGAATAATTTGCAAGGTGTCACTACATGCTTGGTCCAGACATATTTTCTACGGCTATAAGCTGAGGGATATGGCTGAACGCTTCTAAGTCAATATTCCCCGGTTTGAAGGTCTGGCCGTTACTCATCCTCTGCCGCATGGAGGTGAAATCAGCAGCAACTGCAGCCTGCCTTGTGCCTTACGTCTGTGAAGACGGAAGTGCCACTACTGAGTGGGCATTAATGATGAAAAAAGCTTCCTAGTCAGTATCTAAAGCTCATTGAGTGAGTGTTATCGAAGGTGGAAAAGCGTCCCATGGGCACGAAATGGAATATTGCTTGGCTAGCAGATTCATTACGTGGAAGATCGAAGCGAAAGCTCTCTGTGTGGATGTTGTCTGCATATTGGTCCCTCCTGGTTTTCGGAGGAGCAGCCTGTGCTGAACGGAGGGCTCAATATACGGAAGTGAGGCTAAGCAACCATATGCAGGACGTGGCAATTCCTTGGGTGAGCCCAGTACCAGAGCGCTATGTGTCGGCTCTGCAATTATGGAAGACTCTTTGGATGGCGGGGAATGTCCATGGTCTGCCCCTGCCTTTCCTTGAGGGCCGACCTGGATGTCTCCGGTTGTTCTAGGTGGGCCAGCTGGGATAACACCACAACTGTAAGAGTCGAGAAAGCGACCCGGACACACGAATCGGAATACAGGTTGGCTAGCAAACCCATTTCGTGGAAAGTCCGAACCGAAAGCTCGCTGGGTGGATGTCATCTGCAGTCTGACCTCTCCTTGTTTGCGTGGGGAGCGGCCTGTATCAAATGAAATGCCCAATATACGAAAGTGAGGCTAAGCAGCCATGTATAGGCCGTGAGGATTCCTTTGGTGATCCCAGTACCAGAGCGCCATGTGTCGGCTCTGTAATTATGGAAGCCTTCTTGGATGGTGGGCCCATTGTCTAGCCTTGCCTTCCCTTGAGGGTTGACGGGGATGTCTTCGGCCGTTCTAATTTGACCAGCTTGAATGTAGATGACACCACAACAGTGAGAGTCAAATATCCGTCTCAGAGTAAGAGTGGAATGTCCCTTGAAACACCCGGGAAGGTTAATCCGTTCAACAAATGTCCGCAAAAGTCTGATGTGTCGGTCAAAAGGCGCAAGAAAATAGTTCTGCTGTAAACAGGCACAACACAATAACGTCAGAGTGAGAGTCTGGGGGAGAAAAAAAACAACTACGGATGAACGCAGAAGAAGAAGAAAGTGTAGTATCTGCACTTGATCTTGCCAAGGCAACTAGTAGAGGCAGTCAATCGAATGACACATAGGGACGTGGGGACCTGATGGGGTGGTTCTGCTACTTGAAGGTCAAGAGAGCCCTTATTTAAGTTTAAAAAAAAAATTCTCGATTAAGGAAAAGCTATTATAAAAAAATTTAAACTTACCCACCTCCATAGGAACATATGTAATTAAAATTTAAATAAGGGATATAGCATTCTAACATTTATTGTTTAAAGGGACGCTACTTAACGCATCAACAGTGTCTTATATGATTTAAATAACTTAATATTTTGTAATAATGTCTTATATAATGTTTATAAAATTAACTAGAGACATATAAAACATAATTGATGTAGTACTAATTTTTCGTTTCTTGTTCAAATTTTATAAACGTCAGGCTTTGTTTTACAAGGATGAGAATTTGATAATGCATTTTTATTATCTCCCTTTATGTTACATTAAATATTGTGTTCTTTCAATTTCTATCAATCGAAGCATATTCTCTACTATTTGTCAGACCTGTCAAAGGCTTATCACACTGAATATCACCTTTTGGTCCCCTTGGCTAAAGTAGAAGTGCAGAATCTGCGCTTGACCCTGCCAGGGCCACATGCAGAGGTGATCGTCAAAATGACACAATGACATCGGACCTTGATGGGTGCCTCAAACCCCTTTCAGAACCACGACCCCTGTAACAAAAGATTCTTAATTTTCAGCACTGTTGATTGTTTTACGGCATTTTGATCTCTCTCTCTCTCTCTCTCTCTCTCTCTCTCTCTCTCTCTCTCTCTCTCTCTCTCTCTCTCTCTCTTTCTCTCTCTCTCTCTCCCTTTCTCTCTCTCTTTCTCTCCCCCCCTCTCTCTCTCTCTCTCTCTCTCTCTCTCTCTCTCTTGCTCTCTCAGAAGACACATCTACCTCTTTCAGTCTCATTCGTAAAATGGGACGCTTGTTGGGTGATACTGTGAATTGTTTAAACTGGAAGAAATTTAGTTTTAGAGAAATTTTCTTTTTAAAAAATAAGGGCTCTCTGTTCCCCCAAGGGCCAGAGCCACCCCATCAGGTTCCCATGTTCCAGTGTGTCATTCGGATGACCGCCTCTGCAGGTGGCTCTGGCAAGATCAAGTGCAGATACTACACATTGATCTTAGCCAAAAATCCGAGGAAGGATAGCATTCATAAATTGATGTATAAATAGCAATTATAGGTGTCCAATTAAAACATGACGGCTTCGTGGCTTAGAGGTTATGACTTTTCTCTGTAATCTCGTATACTCTCGTGGGTAACGTGATGACGGTGAGAATCAGCAGTGGTTCGAATCACATCGGTAACTTACGGGGTATGTGAGCCGGCCGCTCAGAAAGCAATGGCAAACTACTGAGCGTAATCTTGCCAAGAAATCAACATACAGCTGAAAGATGCTGGTGTTGACAGCGATGTCCTGTAAAGGATATGCACACACACACACACACACACACACACACACACACAAATTAAAACATTAAGTGATTTTTCTCAGGACCCACAGGCAAACGTTTCTAGTGCTCTAGTGAGAGTTATTTTTCTTGTAAAATTGAGATAACACATCTGTATTCGAGTGTCTCACTTTAATAAATTACATTTTCGTCCACTGAAATACATTGACAAGAATATTTCGTTAGATTGTTTCACTTTACACAAGCGTAGTGTCTAAAATCTGACCGTTGGTCATGAGTTCGAATCTGCACCGGGGCGGATGTTTACAATTGACCTGAGCTGCCAGGTCGTCCCTGCCTAAAATTGATATCCGGAAATGGCTTGGGAATTAAAGGCGGCAGGTGTGATACGGACCACTTCAACCAAAGAGCACCGATTGGTCGATTCAAAATATGGGTCTGGCGTCATACGCCCATTGAGTCTCAATGTGTGTAAAACTGTCATTCTATTATTATTATTATTATTATTATTATTATTATTATTATTATTATTATTATTATTATTATTATTATTATTGTTGTTGTTGTTTTTATTATTATTATTATTATTATTATTATTATTATTATTATTATTATTATTATTATTATTAGTTTCATTCTACTATCACGTTATTTCTGCGAGCAACATTGGCATGGTTAGGAACTTGCTACCAGATCAACTCAACAAAACACCTCACACACACACACACACACACACACACACACACACACACACACACACACACACACACACACACACACACACATAATTGTGTTGTTTTTATTTTAAAAAGTAATACAAAGAACGAGCAGTTTTCCTCACGATGTTGACATGTTCTTTCTTTTTCGCTACAGCAGCAGCATTCAAAGACACGCAGCTGATGTCGGGGTAACGGGGTAGGGGTATTCCCTATCAAACGAGAAGTAAGGTGCCTCCTTCCCTCCGCTAGCCTACGGGACACCCTTGGGCAAGTTGGAGTACCCGTTTAGCCTCCCGATCAGGATTACGTGAAGCCATGGGTGCAGTTGGTGGATGAGGTTGAAGAGAAGCTGACAGATATAATTTCGGAACAGTTATAACATCTGATGGGAGATGCCTTGAAGAGATTAGTTCAAGAATCGCCATGGCGAAGGCAACCTTTTGCAATATGAAAAACATACTGACCAATAAAAATATGTAATTTGCAACGAGAACAAGAGTGTTGAGGTGTTACATAGAACCTGTGCTTTTGTTTGGATGTGAACCGTGGACAATGAACAAACAGGCTGAAAAATCATCTGAAAGATGTGGAAATATGGTTTCTGAGGAGAATGCAAAGAATACCATAGACAGACAGAAAAACCAATGACAAAATTCTACAAGAAACACATGAAAACCGTCAACTGATTAGAGAAATTAGACGTAGACAGTCATCATATTTTGGTCGCGTTATGAGAAGAAATAAATTGGAGAATGTCGTAATAAGAAGGGAGAATGTCGTCCCTGGGTTGAGGGGAATCAACACCCACATTCTTTTAACCCCATATCTTCTGGATTTCTGTCCACAACACCCCATCAGTCCTTGGATCTCTCTCTCTCTCTCTCTTTCTCTCTTACCACTGGACTATGCCCCCTCTCATTCTTTTCCAAAACATACTACACAACTCCAGCTTCTAAAAAAATTACAAATTAATTTAATAAAGAATAGTGTCAAGTATGTGCAAAGTGTATGTGTAGAATGTCTGCCGTATAATCTAGTGTATATGCAGAATCAGACCGAACAGCTCAGGATCAAAGTCTGCTTCATCACAGTACTGGCCATACAACAGCACCATAGATCAAGTACAGAGGGACCTCACCAAATAATGCGTCTCTCCGGCCAGATGTCGACTTCCTCCAATGACTCTTGGATAGTCCGGATGCCTGGTCACCAATAGTGGATATAGTCCAATATTGACCATGAATCTGACACACACAGCGTAACTAATATGTCACTAAATGTTCCGTGTTCTGATGACACTTGTTCAGTAAAATAATGTTTACTGTCAATTTGAAACTAAATGTTAGTAGTTACTTTCACACCGGAATTCACCAATTGGGAAACACAATGTTAATTTTCAGTTTCTCTGTATAACTACTATTGTTCCTGTTACTGGTGGTATTGTAAATATCTTCACTCTACTATGATGATAACTACCAATGAGGAATCACTCTTAGATGATCATCGGTTCCCGCTCAGCAGAGGCCAGATTCTTGCAAACCCTCTGGATTATTGGCCCAGTGCAAAAGCCGCTGAGTAAAAACTGCCTTCACTGATCGAGCCATAATTTTCTTCTATGACATTTCTGCTAGCTTTTTGGAAAACATAGTGGAACCATATATTTATTCCTGTTTGAAATCGAGACTACTAAATCACACAAAGGATAAATGTCCGCCGATGTAAATCAACATAAGACACTGTAGTCTCTCTCCATAATCAAACTAGGAACATCACACACGTCCTTGTTGCCTCACAACATTTGGTCGACTCCCGCCAAAGTTGTTTATCCAGACTGTTTTAATACTGTGTCTGAATGACGTCACAAATCTGACTAGACACTAGGCGTCGAGAAGCTATTTTTTTATCTCCTTTTCCGACTATATATACACAACCCTCTTTGATCTGGGGAATTTTCCCCCACAACAAAAGATCTTGCCGACTCCCGTCAGAACAGTCTGTCTCCAACATCAAAAGATGGCGGCCGCCTGAAGACGAATGGCGCGACAGTCTTTCATCGATCGACAACTCCAAGAATTTCCGCGACAGAGAACTTGATGACAAGTGGCAAGATCGAGGGTAAGAAAACAAGGGGACGACAGCGAAGTAAATACCTGTATGGCTTGGCCACGCGGTATGGTCGAGACAAGAACACTGAGCTGATCCACGATTCTGGTGATCGAGTGACATGGCAAAACATGGCCGCCAACGCTTACCGGCATGACGCATAATGGTGATGAGCTGATGTTGCTCATTATTACATAAACAATGTAATCAGCGTGGACAAACAATGACTACAATAACAACAATGTTAACGATAACCGTTCTTTATGATAACGATAACACCGATGTTAACGATAACAGGGATAACACAGATGGTAAGAACAACAACGAATGTAGCGATAAGACCGAAGGTGGCGACAACAACGACTTTAGCGATAAGACCGATGGTAGCCTCAGCATCGAGGTAACGACAACAACGACTGTAGCGATAATAAACCGATGGTAGCGACAACAACGATAGTAACGACAACAGCGACTGTAGCAACGACACCGATTTTAGCGACGGACAACGATTTTAACTACAACAACAACTGTAGCGATAACAACGAATATTAAAGATAACAGCGATGATAATGGTAACAGCGATAAGAACTGCTGTAGTGTAACAGTGAGTATTAATGATATCTTGGAGCGATAATAAACCGATGGTAGCGACAACAACGATAGTAACGACAACAGCGACTGTAGCAACAACACCGATGTTAGCGACGGACAACGATTTTAACTACAACAACAACTGTAGCGATAACACCGAATATTAAAGATAACAGCGATGATAATGGTAACAGCGATAAGAACTGCTGTAGTGTAACAGTGAGTATTAATGATATCTGTGTCAGGGGTCATGTGATATTCTGTGAGTTATCGATTCACAGTGTGCTAGACATATGTAAATAAGTTCGTCAGTCATTGCTTTCCTTCTTGGCCTGGAACATACAGGCCGGGGTTAGTAGTATTCACTCTTCACAGATATCCTCTGCCTAGTGTAGCCAACTTGAGACTACAACCAACAACTACCTGTCGGTTGTACTCCAGTTCAGTGTACCATCTATTGAGTGGTTTCATGTTCATCATCATCACATGAATTGCCTATAAGCGTGGACGTTTTATGTTACTCTGCTAGGTAGGTGACCCAAAAGGTGACCCATAGGCTAGTGGGTAACAGGAGGTTCTTTATTTTAAAATATGCAGATATCGCAGCTCTGGTTTAAAAAGGTGCAGCGAAATTATGTCAACAACAACAACAACAACAACAACAACAACAACAACAACAACAACAACAACAACAACAACAACAACAACAACAACAACAACAACAACAACAACAACAACAACAACAACAACAACAACAACAACAACAATAACAACAACAACAACAAGGCCGCAACCACGTGTCGCGGAACCACTGTAAGTTAACGATAAGATGATAGGTTAACAGAGACAGTCTGATTCACAGCTGCAAGTTGTTTGTTACTGACGGCGGTGAGATCAAACAGTACAGCCGTCCTTGAGAATTCCCTGGGAGACGGAAAATATGACGAGGTTATTTTACCGACTCGAAGGATAAAAGAGAGACGGGTGCTGTAGTTGAGATAAGGGAGACAATAATTCTTGTGAAGTGGAGAAATGGATAGTCTGCCCTTGAGACCATCTGGTGTTGTCATCAAAGACGTCACTAGAACAATCCAAGACTGTTTGAAAAACCTAACTTGTTGCAGCGATTGTAAACAAGAGAGTTGATCTAGGCGGACGTGTTTCGCTAGCTCTGTGTGAATTTGGAAAACATCTACCGTGTTTGGGATTAATTAAATTTAATATACACGTGCCTGTCATGGCAAAATGTAGATGTGATTCAGGAGTAAAGCAGTGTTACATAAGGTACTGCATAGATTTTATTTAGGTATAATTAATGTAGGATAGACTGGTGATAGTTAGAGTTAAGGACTTTAACGTAGTGTGTTGCGTTGAGGTTAGGTAGTAAAAGAGTTTCGGCGACTGTAGGCAGCTGCATTGTAAAACTAGCTAGGGTGATATGGTAATTGGCTCTGCTAGTTGGGAATAGGGTAGTGAGGTGATAATTAGCTCTGCTAGTGAGAATAGTGTAGTAGATTGATATTTGGAGAGATTGAGGATGGGTTGGGGGGGGGGATAGGGGAAATGTCCAATGGTAGGATCTTCCATTGGGGGTATATTGGGGTTCTGCACTCTGTCTATTGGTCTTTCCTGGTCTTATCCTGATTCAGACCGAGGTGATGAGCTCCTCTGCTCCATGACAGAGTTTAGTTCGCTGATAGGTATCTGAGCGAGGCCTTAGGCCTACACTCAGCTTGTGGGGTCAGTGTCTAGTGCTCTCACCAGGTGTATTATCTCTCTAACAGGTTCCCCGCCAGTTACGAGGAAGCTCTACACTGGTTTTGATGAAGTTCTACTCCAGTTAGGAAGTACACAAGATGAACAGTCAATGTTTTAATAAGATGAATAATTTCAGAGAAGAAAGTTTATACAATAGCGTTTATGCTGGGCCCATAATCAGGAGGGTCCACCAGAACATGGCTCAGTTGAGCAAAACCATATAAACGATTCCTGTGTGATAGGGTTCACCTAGGATGGGTGATGTTCGTTTCTTACACCACATATCAAATGAACATTAGGGACTAAAAAGGAACACTAAACGTAGCATTCACATGGAGTTGTAGAGTCCAGTGGAATATTACAAGGGGCATTGTGTTTGTGACAATCTAGACAATAGATAGGATCAAGTTTGTTACCAATAACAGTGATAACTAGTTTCACAGTACCGGGATTGGTACACTTAAGAACTATAGGGACTTATAGTATGCAGTGTGTAACCGATCCATGATCAGTGTTAAACTATAGACTGTATCTATTTCGGATGATCATGTATATGGATTACCAAGTAGCTACCAGAGAAAGTCAGCGATTGGCAGGAGAGACACATCGCTCGGTGAGGTCTTTGTGTGCTGAGCTAACGTGCTGTGGTGTAACCTTGCTAGGATGATCTGACTTGGCTCCTAATCTGCTGGTCTGAGTCTACACCCCTTATAGTATACGACACACATTCTTCGCATACACTTCTCACATACATTACACTTTTCTTTTAATAAATTAATTGTTATTAATATTTGGAAGATAAGAGTTGGAGATAGACGTCTGCGTTGTCATGCATCAATACTTCACCAAGTTTTGCAGAGCCAGCCAATCTGCCTGTCCATTCCCCAGCACACCGGTATGCTCCGAAGAAAAGATCCAGGCGATGCTTGCCACCCGTACATCCGAATCGAAGCAAGCCACTCTGCACGAAGCATGCCTGTCCTCATCTTCCTCAGCATGCTTTCTGTGTCAGTTACAAACACGATGTGTGTGTGTGTGTATCGTATTCTCGATCCAGCGGAAAGCTGCAGTTACTACTTATGAATATGTAGTGCATTAATGAGAAAACACAACTCTTAGAAATGCTTTATTTATATGGTAAAACATAACAACATTATGGAATGACCATCACACATCAAACAAGTATAAAACATTGAAGCTATATGAACACAACATTAATCTGCAAAATATATACATCAAATTAGACATCTTGTCTTGCGTATTCTTGTCTATGTTCTTCTCTTGTGTTGTCTTTTCTCTAGTCTTGTTTTCTCAAGTCTTGTCTTGCATTGTCTTTCCTCTAGTCTAGTCTAGCATTGTCTTTGTTCTAGTTGTGACTTTTCTCAAGTTTTAACAAACATTTTTTTTTCTCTAGTCTTGTTTTATGTAGCCATGTCTTCCACTGTCTTTTCTTTAGTCTTGTCTTCCATTGTATTTTCTGTAGTCTTGTCTTGCCATGTCTTCACTGATCCATTCGCCAGCCATGTAGCTAACTACGACGGTTTCCTCAGATTTTTAAATAAAATTAAAAATCCTCGATCATGTTTCAGGCTAAGATCCGGCCGTGTTAAAAAAAAATGCTCCGTATCGATGGAGATTCAAACTCCTGTGCACCAGGTCAGCAGACATGTATGCTAGTCACAGAGCTACCACCACTTCGCAAGGTACTGCTTACACGTAGAACACATTAAGATCCTCGGGAGCTAGAAGTGACGAAGAGTAGACGGGAGACTCTCTCCTTTGTGTAAAATTGAAACCAGAAAATCGGCCCGCAACAAACTCTGTATATGTTCAATATAACGTATTCCCTTGGTAGATTAAAACACAGAAGCTACATCCAATAGGTTGAACGGTTTATTGCCTGGCATATTTCGCTGCAAGGGAACGGGCTTGTTAGAATCAGCGGGGAAAAGAAGATCCTGTTGAGCTTGACTCTAATGCGACTTTGTGAAGACACATGAAGGATGTAGCATATTTAGGAGCGCAAGGGCAATTGAAATACCACTACTTTTATGGTGTCTTTACTTATTCAGTCAGTTGCTCAGTGGTGGAGATTTGCCCGCAACAGACGAGCAATATCTCCTGCGGGCCTATTCTCGCTGGTCGCGAAATCCGCACAATGGAAGGATGGGAAATTTGCTCGCAACAGACGAGCAATATCTCCGGCGATATCTCCGGCAGGCATATTCCCGGTGGTCGGGGGATCCGCACAAGTCAGGTGGGGAGTCTGATGGTAGTACACGCTTTACACAGGTCCGGACACTTCTGATTGACAGATGTACGCGTCCTATGGTCCAGATGCGTACGAGGCCCTCACCTATGGGACTTGGCTGAACGCCTCTAAGTCGGGTCCCTTGAGTTCCAGGGTCTAGCCACCAGTCGCCACCTGCTCCTGGAGGCGAGGTCATGGAGGTTTGACGCTGAGCCGCCAGCGTCTGCAACCTATCTTGTTCCAGACGTATTGGTTACCCATTCCTCAGGGGAATGAACAGGCAGACAGATTGGCTGGCTCTGCAAAACTTGGTGGAGTACTGATGTATGATAAGGCAGACGTGGTTTCGGCTTTGTGGGAGCACGTGTACACCTCGGAGGAGCAAATGGATCACCATGGTCTGGCAAGAATGCGACAGCGTGGAGTGACATGGGGATCTGGCCGATGCTAGACGCTTAGAGGAAAGACGAGACGCACATATAATCAGATTACTACTGGTACTATTGGGGTTGGAACTCTTCACTGGCTTCCGAGGATGGGGCCGGAGCGCTTATGGGAATGCCCCGAATGCTGTGATGTCGGTTCCTAAATCAATCAATCAATCAATCCTCTGGAGTACACAAGGCAAGGCCGAGAGAGAGAGCATGTCGTTTGGGCACCACATGTTTCTCTAAAGCTCTGCCCAGACATTGTGATAGAATTTTGGCCAAATTCCAACTCACATTCTTTGGTCTGTCAAGACTGTAAGGTGCCACTCACATTTCGCTGCATCTCGTCAGGTGCACACTGCAGACGTACAGAACACATGAAGTGCATAATACTTTGGCTGATGCACTTAAAACACATAGTCACATATATTGTTTGAATATGGAACATCAGTTATTCCCACAGTAACCGCACATTCAAAATGAAATCTTACTGTTTGCACAAAAGTTAAGAGGAACGAGTCAACATTACAACCCAGATGCCGGTAATTTAAAGAGTGTTAAAAAGAATTCTTTCGTAAGCTTAATGGGAACGCTGCAGCAAAGTTGCATGTTTTGTTGTGAAAAAAAATTGTCATCAGTCAAGTTGTTTGTTGATTTGTTGCCGGTGTCCAAGTTTAACGTCAGGGTTAAACAAGGCGGAGTTTCTTCTTCAGGCGTGCTTTGAGAGATCCAAGACCTCAATCACTCGTCTCGGATGATTATTGACTCATCGTTTCTATTCGATGCTAATGAAAATCTCTGATGTCCCAGACGGTTCTCTGTGAAATTCTTTGAGGCTGTTACAGCGACATGATCTTCCCACTGTTAAACAAATACAGAATAACAGAGTGAGAATTATAATATGGAATGAAATAACAAAATTTAGATTATAAATGGCACCGACATCATAGTTACTCGCTGAGTTGGAATCTTATGCTTCTCTTATTGTGTTTAAATTCCGGCCTTCATCTTCTTTTGTCCGTTCTTTGTCCTCCATTGGGACATGGTCCTAAACCAACTTGACCCAAGCCCCCCTATCCTTAGTTATACCATGCAGCTCCATCCATGGCCCCCGTATACTATTTATTTCTGTCTTTACTTTTCTTCTCCTTGCGTTATTAGGTCTTCCTGACCCCCTCCCCTCCCCCACCTCACCCTCACCAGCTCCTCCTACCCGTGGATTCCAAGAAACAGACTGTCTAAATATAGCTATCTCAGCTTTTCTCAATGTAAGTGATCAAACATGGCATGTTTAAAGCTTGCTCTTTAAAAACAAATATACAAGACTTCTTGTGCATAGTGGAACATTCTAGCAAAATATTCTTGTCAGTGGATTTCAGAACACAGAAATGTAGTAAACTAAAGGGAGACAATCTAATACAGGGATGCCATCTTATTGTTAAATGAGAAATAGCTCGCATTAGAGCACCAGAAAAGTTTGCTTGTAGATTCTGACAAACATCACTTACTGTTTTAATGGGACACCAATACATTTTGTTTACATCAATTTATGAATACTATCCTTTCTCGGCCTTTTGGCTAAGATCGAAGTGTAGTATCTGCACTTGATCTTGCCAGGGCCACATAGGGACACGGAACCTGATGGGGCGGCTCTGGTTCTTGGGGGACAGCGAGCCCTTATATATAAGAAAAATTCTTGACTAGAGAAATCTTATTTTAAACAGTTAAAAGAACCACATGAAAAGAACCACGTGTAATCAAAATAGTGGAAAGGGACATAACAGTATTACAGTTATTATTTTATGGGGCACTACTCAAAGAAGCATACATGTGTTATGTTATTTAAACAACTGTAGTATTCATAATAATTTGTATAAGACATTTACATACGTTATTTACAGATATTCATTTTATAAATGAAACAATAAGAAATTTAAGTCACTGTCAAAGTGTTTAGAAAAATAATGGCTTTATTTTACATGAATGAGAATTTGGTAATGAATGTTTCTATTTTACCTCGATATGTCATTTTAATGTGTTGTGCTTTTAATGGTTGTTATTTGATATAGGGAACTCAATAAAATTTTTGACAGGCCTGTAAACAGCCAAACATCCTTAAAATCGTCTCTAAGCTTATATGGAATTGTAGAATCTGTGCTTGATGTTGGAATGGCTGCATGTAGAGGCGGTCACCAGAATGACACGATGCGGGTCTTTGATGAGCGGTTCTTACCCTGTTGGGAACCGCGAGCTCTTTAAAATACAAAAAAGATCCATAATATTCAGCACTTTTGATTGTTTCACGGCATTTTGATCTCTCTCTCTCTCTCTCTCTCTCTCTCTCTCTCTCTCTCTCTCTCTCTCTCTCTCTCTCTCTCTTTCTCTCTCTTCTCTTTCTATTTCACCCTCTCTCTCTCTCTCCTCTCTCTCTATTTCTCTCTCTCCTTTCATCTCCCTCATTCTATCTCACTCTCCCCCTCTCTCCATTCTCTCTCCTTCTCTATCCCTATCTCTCCATCCCCCTTCCTTCCTCTCCCCTCTCTCTGTCCCTCTTTCTCCCCCTCCCCTTCTCTCTCTCTCTCTCTCTCTCTCTCTCTCTCTCTCACTCTATCTCTATCTCTCTTAGAAGACACATCTATCTGTTTCAATCTAATTGGTAAGATTTGACACTTGTTGTCACTTTTATGAATGGCCATTGAGTGATACCGTGAATTGTTTAAACTGGAAGAAATCTAGTTTTAGAGAAATTCTTGTTGTTTTTAATAAGGGCTCGCTGTTCCCCCAAGGGCCAGAGCCGTCTCCTCAGGTCCCCACTTCTTTGTGTGTCATTCGGATGACTGCCTCTGCTGGTGGCCCTGATCAGAACCCACAGGCAATCGTTTCTAGTGCGAGTTATTTCTCTTGTAAAATTGAGATATCATTTCTGTATTTGATTGTCTCACTTTAAAATATTACATTTTCGTCCACTGAAATACACTGACAAGAATATTTCGTTAGACGGTTTCACTTTGCCGGTCTCCCTGGCCGAGATGTTAGCAGCTTTCTCCGTAACCCCGAATACTCTCGTGGTTGACGTGGGTGCACGAGAATTGGAAGCGGTTCGAGTCGCGCCAGTGACTTATGAGAGTATGGAGCCGGTCGCTCAGAAAGCAATGGCAAACTACTGAGTGTAATCTTGCCAAGAAATCAACAATCAGCTGATATATGCTGATGTTGACAGCGATGTCCTGTAAAGGATATGCAAAACATTTTGTTTCACCTTACACAAGAAGTTTTATTTTATTATTTTATTTTTTTTGCTTATAAAGTAAGCTTTAAACACGGAAGCCGCGGTAGCGTAGTGTCTAAACACCGACCTGTGGTCATGAGTTCGAATCTGCATTGGGTCGGATGTTTATAATTGACCTGAGCTGCCAGGTCGTCCCTGCCTAAAATGGATATCCGGAAATGGCTTCGGAATTAAAGGTGGCAGGTGGTATACAGACCATATCATCATTCTGTCATGCTGATGTTCGTCCATCTTTTGATGTTATCCTCCCACTTGTATCGTTTTCAACCTCTTGCTCGCTTGCCCTCAACCTTGCCTTCCAGTATGGTTTTTATAAAAGTATCATGTCTTTTAACGTAGCCAAAATATTTCACTTGTCTCCTCTTTATTTCTTTCATCAACTCTCTCTTCATTCCCAGTTTTTCTAGGACCTCTGCAATTGATTGTTTTTGTTTCCATGAAATACGATCTATTCGTCTGTATATCCACATCTCCAGGGCTTCTATGCGACTTTCTAGTTGCTTGTTCAATGTCCAGGCTTCCGAGACATATAGTAGCGTTGAATATACGTAGCATTTGACAATTCTCATTTTTAATGCGTTATTAATCTCTCTAAATGTTAATACTGATTTCATGCTGTTGAAAGCATTTTTGGCCATTCCTATTCTCTTTTTGATTTCCATTTCACTTCTGTCATCATCTGTTATTATATGTCCAAGATAAGAGAAACTTGTTACTTGTTCTAGTATCTGCCCTTTTACTGTGATGTTCATTGATGACCTTTCCTTTTCACTGCTAATTATCATAATTTTTGTTTTTTGGATGTTAATATCTAAGCCTCATTCTGCACTGTACCTGTTTACTTCTTCCACTAGGTCTTGCAACTCTTGCTCAAGTTCTGCTAGTAACACGGTATCGTCAGCATATCTAAGATTGTTTATGATTCTTCCATTGATGCAGAGTCCAGGCATTTCAGCGTGTTTAAAAATTCTTTCTGTGTATAGGTTGAAGAGGCTTGGGGACAGTACACATCCCTGCCGTACTCCTCTTTTTATCTCTGTAGGTGACGAATAGTTATTACCGCATCTAATAGACGCCACTTGTTCCTAGTACAATTTACTAATAAGTCTGATGTCGTTTCCGTCTACTCCTATATCTTGAAGGCACGTAATTAGTCGTTCATGTTGTACTCTATCAAAAGCTTTCTTGTAGTCTATAAAACAAACATATATACTTTTTTGAACTTCTATATATTTTTCAATTAACATCCTCAAACAGATAATTGCTTCTCTCGTGCCGCTGTTTTTGAGGAACCCAAATTGTTCCTCAGCTACTTCCCCATCTATTTTATGTTGAATTCTTTCTTGTATAACCTTGAGTAGTATCCTAATTATGTGGCTCATTAAGCTAATAGTTCTGTAATCCCCACAATCAACAGCTCTTGGCTTCTTCGGTAGTGTGATGAAAATGGATGTTTTCAAGTCCTTGGGGATGTACCCAGTATTATATATATCATTACACAATTCCGTGATAGTTTCAATGCCAAAGCTGGATAAGGATTTTATCATCTCTGTTGTTATTTTGTCAGGACCTGCAGCCTTTCCTTCTTTCATCTTTTTAATAGCCTTTTCTACTTCAGCCGTTAATATTATTAGTCCATCTTGACTATTATATAATGTTGGTCTATTGACCCTGTTGTCCCAGAATAAATCTTCTGTGTACTCTGTCCATCATTTTATAATGTCAGTGTTATTAATTATAATTTCGCAATTTCTTCCTCTGATACAACCGTTTCTTGTTATATTACTTTTCTTCTTTGTAAATCTTTTTATATGTTTATGTAATTCTTTCATATTGTGTTTTATTTCCAGATCCTCCATTTCATTTCAATGTTTCTGCAGGCACTCTTCTTTGGCAACTCTGCACATGTGACGTATTTCTCTATCTATTAATTTATACTCTGGAGTGTTCTTTGCTTTCTTTCTTTGAGACATTTGAGCCGATTGGTCGATTCAAAATATGGATCTGGCGCCATACGCCCATTGAGTCTCAAGGCGTGTACAACTGTCATTCTTTTATTATTATTATTATTATTATTATTATTATTATTATTATTATTATTATTATTATTATTATTATTATTATTATTATTATTATTATTATTATTATTATTATTATTATTGCCGGCTTCCTGGCCTAGAGGTTAGCGACATTTCTCAGTAATCTCGTATACTCTCTAAGTAACGTGACGACGGTGAGAATCAGCAGTGGTTCGAATCGCGTCGGTAACTTACGGGGTATGTGAGCCGGCCATTCAGAAAGCAATGGAAACTACTGAGCGTAATCTTGTCAATAAATCAACAATTAGCTGAAAGATGCTGATGTTGACAACGATGTCCTGTATCCTTTGGTAAGGATGACTCTCATGTCCTTTTCAGGACCCATCCCCCACTGGTCCAAGCCTGACACCCAGCTCACGCCTGTGGCTCCTTGTAGCTGTCAGCATGCGACAGCGACCACCCCCCGGGCAACAGCTGTGAGAGACTGGCTAAACCAGGCGTGGGTAGCCGATTTGGTGTCAAACCAAGCGGTTTGTAATTCCTACCCAGCATGTGAAGACAGGATTCGGCAGACTGCGCGGAAGAAATCATTCCTGATTCAACGGGTAAGACGGCGTTTACCTGCAAAGCGTTGTGGAACGTAATGAGCACGGCAAGGCACGTAGAGCGCCCTGGTCATCCACTGCACCTGTATTCGTCTCCAACCGTCTCGACTTGTCTTGCCACTGGACTCAGATGGACTCAGGCGAGAGAGTGAGGTCGACGAATTGCGCAACTCTTCCTCACTTTAATCCAAGTCATCGCGCAAGTCATTCTTCATCCAACGTCATCCAACGTCCTGTAATGGATATGCAAAACATTAATTAACATCATTATATTATTATTATTATTATTATTATTATTATTATTATTATTATTATTATTATTATTATTATTATTATGACATTTCCGCGATCAACATTGGTATGGTTTGAAAGAGAAAAAAAAACTGGATTACATTTTCCGAGAGGAAATCAGTAAGTAAGTCACAAATGGCTGTAGAAAAATAACTAAATAAAAAAACAACGTGAAACAAGTTTATTTTTATATATAAATTGTCCCTTTATTTATCAACATAATTTCCCCCTACATTGATGCACTTATCCTATAGATTTATCAGTCCTCCCAAACCGGCAACGTAGAACTGTGTACTCTGTTTTCTAAAAAATCGTTTTCACTTCACTTTCAATTTCGGCGTCATTCGCAAAATGTCTCCGGCCAAGGTGGATTTTCAGTAGATTAAAAAGGTGGAAATCGCTAGAGGCTAAGTCGGGGCTGTAAGACGGATGTTCCAGAACTTCCCACCTTAGTTTGTTCATTTTCTCCAGAGTTAATCGAGCAGTATGTGGTCTGGCATTGTCATGAAGAAGCAACACTCCTCTAGTCAACAGTCCTGGACATTTTCTTCGAACTGCATCATGCAGCGTCGATAGAACTTCACAGTACGATTCAGAATTCTCATTGTCACATTTCTTCTTGAAATTTGTTAAGATCACTCCTTGACAATTCCAGATCACTGTCAGCATAACCTTCCCTGCTGATGGCGTAACCTTGAAATTTCGGATACAAGGCGAAGAAGGATGTTTCCATTGCATTGAAGCACGCTTTGATTCGGGCTGGTAGTGATGCACCCATGAGTCGTCCCCAGTAACAATCCTGTTCAGTATGTCTTCTCCTTCATTTTCGTATCGACAGAGATGATGCAAGGACAAGCTAGACCGGTTCATTTTGTGTTCCTCCTTCAATAGTCTGGGTACCCACGTTGAGCACACTTTCTTAAATTTCAATCGATCATGCATTATGCTGTATGCTGAACCATGTGTGCACCCTATTGCAGATGATACGGAGTCTATCGTTACTCGCCTGTCACCTCTAATCATCTTCTTCACCCGCTGCACGGATGCTGCTGTTGCAAATTCAACAGGACGACCAGATCTGATTTCGTCAACAATTTTAGAGCATCCTTCAGAAAATGTTCCTACCCAGCTATGCACCGCTTTACGGGACAAACATTTGTCAACACAAATAGGAAACATTTCCTTATGAATATCCTTTGCAGGCAGTCCTTATGCCCACAAAAAAAGCACAACAGCACGTTGCTGTTTGGTTGTACACTCCGTAAATACAGTCAACATTTTGTTTATGCGCTGCGTATGAGACACCTAGCGCCACATGACGAACGGAAATATAAAGTTCGATGCTGCTAATGACACCCTTAGAAAACACCAACTACATTTTCCTGCTATCCCACATAACTGTGTGACTTACTTATTGACTTGTCTTCGTATCGTCTTTCGTTTCGCTCCTCCAATCCATCCTTGCCTACTGGGCACCCATCGCCTTGATTTCCTACCGGTGCTGTGATGTCATCCATTATGATATTTATTTCTGAATCTTTACATTTCTTCAAAGCAGGCTCCATGACGTCATAAAATCCCCCTATACAATTCTCACTACATTCTCCTGTTTAGGCATATATTTGAATGGCGTTTATGTTAAAATTACCGCCGATTAATTTTACCAATTATACCCTGTCTGACACAACCCAATATCCTTGAACAGATTCTCGCACTAGTGCACTAGAAACGATTGCTTGTAGGTTCTGACAAAAATCACGTAATTTTTGAATGGGACACCTATTATTTCTGTTTAAATACATTTATGAATGCTATCTCTTCTCGGCCTTGTGGCTAAGATTAAAGTTTAGTATCTACACTTGATCTTGCCAGGGCCACCAGGAGAGGCAGTCATCCGAATGACACACAGGAACGTTAGGACCTGATGGGGCGGCTCTGGTTCTTGGGGGAACAGCGAGCCATTATCTATATCTATAAAACAGAGTGTATGTTTGTTTGTGTGTGGGGATTTTTGTATTGGATGCGTTCGATAACGGTACATCCGATTGAGATGAAATTTTCTACACTTCTTCCTTTCATTCATTGGCAACCGACTATAATAATTTCTTAATGTAAAATCTTCGACTTATTTAATAACATTTACTTTTCCATTTTCATTATATAATGTCTATATAGCAGGGGGACTTCACTCTAGAAAAGGTTTTTCAAGGGGCATAACTTTTAATAATATTTCTATATACTTTATAGTCATATTGTTGGACTTACCTGCACTATTGTTAAACTCTTTGTCTATAGTTATTTTTAGGCATATGAGTTATATTAAATAATGATATAATCTTTAAGGTATTTTTAAAGTTTGCATAAAAATAATGCATTATGCATAACATTTTAACCCATCTTTTTCTGCTTACAAAACTTATCAACTGTCATGTCGGTGATTAAAAACAGTTTTCATTAAAAATAATGAATGGTGTGTGGAAGGACATTCTTTTAAGTTACTGTGCGCCAGGAGCTAGGCGAAACCACGCCGGGTCAGATAGATAGACAGATAGTCGGGAACGGAAGCTATATCTATAAAACAGAGTGTATGTTTGTGGGTTTGTGGATCTTGGATGCGTTCGATAACGGTACATCCGATTGAGATGAAATTTTCTACACGTCTTCCTTTCATTCCTGTGCAACCGACTATAATAATTTCTCAATGTAAAATCTTCGACTTATTTAATAACATTTACTTTTCCATTTTCATTATATAATGTCTATATAGCAGGGGGACTTCACTCTAGAAAAGTTATTTCAAGAGGCATAACTTTTAATAACATTTCTATATACTTTATAGTCATATTGTTGGACTTACCTGCACTATTGTTAAACTCTTTGTCTATAGTTATTTTTAGGCATATGAGTTATTCAAAACAATGTTTTCCCGTAGTGAATTTGAATAACGAAGACACAAACAATAGATTGCACGATTTATTGCCTGGCATATTTCGCTGCATCTCGTCAGGTACATACTGCAGAAATCACACAACTTACGTGAAATTAACTAGATAAATCCTTCAAGTTGAAATATACACAATTTCGCACAGTAATGTCACTTATCTACCACGGTAATTTTAAGCTGACTAACATGTCTTTCTGTTTACACAATTCTGGCTTGCGTTGATAGATCATAATTGCTTCTGCAAATTTTAACAAGCGAGTATTTTGTGTTCTAAACAACACGCGAAATGCAGTGTCTCTGGACACAACGTGACCACTGGCGACAATGTGTCTGCCGATTGAAGACGCCGGGAGCTTCCGGTGTGTCGGCTCCTCGCGGCTAGCCACTCCTGTGTGTTGTATCTTGTTGACCCATTGAGGTATGTGTTCTGACACCCGTTTGTTAAGCTGTCTCTCCGTTCGACCAATGTAAACGGCCTGGCATCTACATGTGAATTGGTAAATACAATTGTTTGTGGCGTACAGAGGAACAGGCTCTTTGACTGTTGGTGTAGGAATGGGTACGGTTTTACATCTAATGACTGGAGTTGCCGCACAGAATGTTCGACCTACTGCTGTAGTAAGCCGGTCTTGTAGACGTTGCATTACGTCATCCCCTCGAAAGGTTAGCTGGATGAATACCTTGAGTTTAGGGACTGTAGTTACGTCTGCTTTGGGTTTGGGCTGTTGGCAATGGCGCTTTATAAATCCTGTGGAGTACCCATTCAGGTTTAAGACATTCTTCAGAGTTTCAAATTCCTCTGTCAGTGTGTCCTGGGTGCATATCTTTCTAGCACGGTCAAACAAGGTCCGTACTAAGCCCCGTTTGTACTGGACAGGTGTGAAGCTCTGAAAATTTAGGTATTGGCCAGTCCATGTTTCTTTGCGGTACACCGATCTTTGAATTGTGCCGTCTGCTCTACGTCTCATTAGAATATCTAGGAACGGTAACGCTTCGTTGTGTTCGTGTTCCATAGATAGAGAGATGTTTTTATGCGTCTTGTTCATTGTGGCCTGAAACGATGTTGCTTGTAGCTCGTCTGTGGTGATAATTAGTATATCGTCCACATAACGCCGGTAAAAGGCCAAGTTGTTGATGTCTGAGGATCTCTTTTCTTCAAAGTGTGCCATGAAGATGTCCGCTAGAATAGGACCAAGAGGACTCCCCATGGCCACTCCGTCAATTTGGCGGTATGACTTAGTTAGAAAATTGAATTGGATGTTGGCGGTACATAGTAGTAGTAGCCTCTCCAGAATAGGTGTTGGTATGCCTAATTTTAGTTGTTTGTCTTCAATGCGTTCCCTTATTATTTTCACTGTCTCCTCTAATGGAACGTTAGTGAATAGGGAGGCTATATCCATGGATGCCATGTGTTTGTTATTTATGTCCATAGTATCCAATAATTCCACCAGTTGGAATGTATCTCTGAGTATTTTTGGATCGAAGGACTGTCGTACTGGCTTTAACATTTCGGCTAACCATCTCGCCATTCGGTGTTGTGCAGAGTTAACCATGGACAGGATAGGTCTTAGCGGGATGCCGGGCTTGTGAAGTTTGGGTAGACCGTACATCTGAGGAGTGTGCGAGCCACGTGGTGTGAGCGTTTTTGCAGTGGCCTCACTGATGAGTCCCGCATTCACAAGTGACTGGATCTCTTTCCTCATTATAGCATCCAGGTCCTCCGACTTGTTTACTTTTTTATCTATCCTGAATTTGGATTCATCTGACAATATTACATCCATTTTTCTCTGGTAATCTGACATGTCCATCAGTACTGTACCTCTCCCTTTGTCAGGTTTCAGTATGACGAGGGTTTTGTTAGCCTTTAACGCTTTTAAGGCAGTAAGGTGTTCGTTGGTCAGCGGACACGTCTGTTTAGAGGGTGTTGTGCGATACTGGTGTTCTAAATCTACCAGTTTGGCCTTCAGCCACCCGACCGACTCAGCAGAGGTAGGTGATAACTTGGAGACTTGATCGAACAACATTCCAAACTGTGCTTGCGACTCAACACGGTTGATGTGTTTAGGCTTTATGCAGAATTTTAATCCCTATGCAAGGGCCTCTGTTTCAATGTTGTTGAGTACGTATGACGATAAGTTCCTCACATACTTCTCTGGGTTGTCTAGTAACGACGTTGTTACCTTTTCGGTGCTCAGTGATTTGTTGAGGCGAGCATTCTCTGCGATTTTCACCTTGTACACTGTTTCTGTACAGAATTTAGTCGTCTCAGGTTTTTTCTTGTCCTTTCTTTTGCTTCCCACCAGGGACTGGGTGAAGCCGGGCCGGGTCAGCCAGACAGACAGACAGACAAACAAAGGTCTTTTCTTTTTCTTGTCCGCTTAGTACGGACCTTGTTTGACCGTGCTAGAAAGATATGCACCCAGGACACACTGACAGAGGAATTTGAAACTCTGAAGAATGTCTTAAACCTGAATGGGTACTCCACAGGATTTATAAAGCGCCATTGCCAACAGCCCAAACCCAAAGCAGACGTAACTACAGTCCCTAAACTCAAGGTATTCATCCAGCTAACCTTTCGAGGGGATGACGTAATGCAACGTCTACAAGACCGGCTTACTACAGCTGTAGGTCGAACATTCTGTGCGGCAACTCCAGTCATTAGATGTAAAACCGTACCCATTCCTACACCAACAGTCAAAGAGCCTGTTCCTCTGTACGCCACAAACAATTGTATTTACCAATTCACATGTAGATGCCAGGCCGTTTACATTGGTCGAACGGAGAGACAGCTTAACAAACGGGTGTCAGAACACATACCTCAATGGGTCAACAAGATACAACACACAGGAGTGGCTAGCCGCGAGGAGCCGACACACCGGAAGCTCCCGGCGTCTTCAATCGGCAGACACATTGTCGCCAGTGGTCACGTTGTGTCCAGAGACACTGCATTTCGCGTGTTGTTTAGAACACAAAATACTCGCTTGTTAAAATTTGCAGAAGCAATTATGATCTATCAACGCAAGCCAGAATTGTGTAAACAGAAAGACATGTTAGTCAGCTTAAAATTACCGTGGTAGATAAGTGACATTACTGTGCGAAATTGTGTATATTTCAACTTGAAGGATTTATCTAGTTAATTTCACGTAAGTTGTGTGATTTCTGCAGTATGTACCTGACGAGATGCAGCGAAATATGCCAGGCAATAATTCGTGCAATCTATTGTTTGTGTCTTCGTTATTCAAATTCACTACGGGAAAACATTGTTTTGAAGAATCGCTATGCCGAAGGCAGCCTTTTGCATGATGTAAAACATACTGACCAATGAAATGAAGTAATTTGCAACATGAAAAAGAGTGTTGAGGTTCTCCATGGAACCTGTGCTTTTGTATGGATGTGAAGCGTGGACATGGAGCAGACAAGCTGAATAACATCTGATGGCTTTGGAAATGTGGTTTCTGAGGTGAATTCAAAGATATACCATGGACAGACAGAAAAACCAATGACCAAGTTCTACAAGAAACAAATGTAAACTAAGCTAATTAGAGAAATTAGACGTAGACAGTCAACATGTTTTGGGCATGTTATGAGAAGAAATTACTTGGAGAACTTTGTGACAACTGGCAAGATCAATTGCAAGAGAACAAGCGGGGGCAGAGAAATAAATACCTGGATGGCTTGGCCACGTTGTATGGTCGAGATAAGAACACTGAGCTGATCCACGACTCTGGTGATCGAGTGACATCGCAAAACGCGACCCTCCACGCTTACCCGCATGGCACATGATGATGATGTTGATCATTATTACATAAACAATGTAATGTCAGAACTACGACGGTGTCTGATCGTCCAAACGACTCTGACTTTCGTTCTTGTTTAATGAAAACTATTGTTGTCCCAAATGCCTTCGCTTTTTGCGGAGATCCAAGAATTTCACCGCTAATGCCGCAATACGAATTCCCCCGTTTGTCACTGTTAATCATTACCTCTAGTTCCGAAAACCAACAAAATAGAACCGATGTCCTATTCCATTATTCCATGCACCATTATTCAGGCAGCCGAAGCCTGCTTTGAACACTCCAGATCCAAATACCAGCTTTTTGATTGCAACAATTTTAATATACACTATTGGAGCTGGAATTACCGCGGCTGCTGGCACCAGACTTGCTCTCCAATAGATTCTCGTTAAAGGGTCTGAAGTGTACTCATTCCAATTACGGGGTCTCGATAGAGTCCCGTATTGTTATTTTTCGTCACCGTGCCGGGAGTAAGTAAGTTGCGCGCCTGCTGCCTTCCTTGGATATGGTAGCCGTTTCTCATGCTCCCTCTCCGGAATGGAAGACTGATTCCCCGCTACCCGTTACAAACACGGTTAGGATGTCATGTACCATCGACATCTGATAGGTCAGACATTTGAAAGATGCGTTGCGGGCATGAGTTGTTTGACCATCAAGAATGATGATGATCATTCATTTCAACCAGTGGGGTTGAAAGTATGGATCTGTGAGTTCTAAGATGGCTGATAAGGCCTATTTTGGCTCGAAATATTCCTTGACAATGTGGCCAAAGATTGCTTGACGTTCCAGGAGGAGAATCTCTTGCAGTGGTTTTTCTGTCCAGCCTCTTCTTCACAGCTCTTGCAGTCCTGGTTGCTTCACAAGTGTCCGCACCCTTGCGTAATGATGTACGCCACGAATTTCGGTCTTTGACAGCAGTCTCCCAGGTGTCAAGATCAATTCCAAAAGCTTTCAGTGAGAGTGTCTTTAAAGCGTTTCCTCTGGCCGCGTTGTGAGCGTTTACCTCAACGCAGCTCGCCGTAAAAATTCGGTTAGGGAGCCTGTGATCTGACATGCGAGTTAATTGACCAGCCCAGCGAATCTGATTCTTCATTAGTATGGTGTGGATACTGGGCATGGACGCCCTTTCTAGAACTTTAGTGTCTGGGATCTTGTCTTGCCATTTAATCTTCAGTAACTTAAAGACAAGACTAGAGAGAAGGCAATGGAAGACAAGACTATAGAAAAAACAGTATTAGACAAGAATAGAGAAAAGACAAGAGTAAAGAAAAGACATTGCAAGACAATAGCATCGAAAACAAAACTAGAGAAACAACAATGGAAGACTTGCCTATATAAAACAAGACTACCAAAATAAAAAACAAAAACAAAACAATAGACGATAAGACTAGAGAAAAGACAACACAGGTCAAAACTAGAGAAAAGACAATGCAAGACAAGACTAGAGAAAAGACAATGAAAGACAAGTCTAGAGACAAAAAACAAACAATGCAAGACAAGACTCGCGAAAACAAGACTAGAGAACCGACAGCGTAAGAGAAGAATATAGACAAGGATACGCAAGACAAGACATCTCATTTGATGTATAGGTTTTGCAGATTAATGTTGTTGTCATGCAGCTACGATGTTTATAATTGTGTGTTGTTTGATGGACATTGCACAATGGTGTTATGTTTTACCATACGAATAGAGCCATTCTAAGAGTTGTATTTTCTCATTAATGCACTACTTATTCATAAGCAGTCTGTGCGCTCACTCTTAAACTTCCGTTGCACTGATGCCGATGTAAGGCGTTCAATTCCCAAACTGGCATTAAGTTGGACTTCGTCGTTGACTTTTCTTTCACAAACCAATGGCAAACTACTGAACGAAAAATTTTATAGAAAATCAGTCGGGGGTTGATGGCAAGGTCCTGTAAAGGAGACGTAACATTGTTACTGATTCATGTTTAGGTCGTCTTCTAGGTTTGTTTATGTTGTTGTTGTTGTTGTTGTTGACATAATTATGTTCCACCTGTTTAAATCAGGGCTGCGATATCTGCACATTTTGATGGTAGGTACACCCTTTCCCCCGCTAACCTATGGGTCACCTTTGAGCAAGGTGGAGAACCCCATAAGCCTACCTAGCAGGGCAGCGTGAAACGTCCACGCTTATGGGTAATTCATGTGATGATGATGAACATGAAACCACTTAATAGGTGGTACAATGAGCTGGAGTTCAACCGACAGGTAGTTGTTGGTTATAGTCTCAAGTTCCCTACAGTAGGCAGAGGATTTCTTTATAGGGTGAATACCTACTATCCCCGACCTGTATAGTCGAGGCCAAGAAGGAAAGAAATGACTGGCAAACATAGCTTACCCATGTCCTACCCCTTACCAATGTCCTGTTTTTCGTCATCTCTGTAGTCCTTAACTCTATTCTGTCCCTTGTCCTCTCTATGTCCTGTCTTTATTCTCCCAACACTCTGACACACATGTATAGCTGTCAGAGTGTTGGGGAATAGAGACAGGACATGTTGAGGACAAGGGCAGAATAGAGTCAGGACACAGGAAAGGATACAGTGATGTCATTAACAAAACTTCCACAGGACCACAGGTAAGGGCGCAGTGATGTCATAATACGGGATATCTACAGGACAATAGAGATATTAGAGACAGAACATAGGCGGGGACGCAGAGTTGTCATGAACAGAACATAGACAGGACAAGACCCAAATTGTAAAAGGGGACACAAGTCCACGGGACTCTGTCCTGGATTGACTAGACAGCGTTGCATTGAACGACCGACACAACACGGGCGGACAGCAGTGCGACGTGACTGTTGAGACAGCCCAGTTGTCCCGAGATACACGGTATCCAGTATAACGAGACCAACCGACCAGCGCAAGGAAGCTCAGACGGGGACTCGACGGTTTAGAGCAGTGTTTCCCAACGTGGGGCCCACGCCCCACAGGGAGGCAATTTGACTGTTAAGGGGGGCAATTCGAAAATGGAAGAAATCGGCTGAATATAACAAAACAGGGAGACTTGAGACTGAAGTTAACTAAATTGGAACCTGACATGAGATCTCTTTGCAGCAAGCATCAAGGGCAAGGATCACACTAAATTTAAAAAATAAATAATTACTAATAATTAAAATAATATAGAAAAATCTTTCATTAAAATTATTTTGTACATGAATTTCAGTTCTCCATTATATGTTTTGAAAATTTACTTACTGTGTTTGCTCAATAATTACCTAGATGTGGGAAGGTCAAGGAGGACGGAGGCAGTGTGAGTGAGACAGCGGATAGAGACGGACGTGTGAAGAATAGCGAGAGATAGAACGATCGAACGAGAGAATTGTGACTGATAGCTGAGATGAACGTTGTGTATTGATATTCGAGGAATGTACTAACTGTGATATGTGCGGGATGATGTGAGGCTGTGATTGCGAATGAGCATACGGGCGACAGTGTAAATATCGCCCATGTGAGCTAGCTCGTGGCTGCTGGTGTTGAACGATTGTTTGAGCGTGAAGTGCGACCATGTTGTCAGCCTGTAATATATATTGTAATAAATGTTGTTCAGGAGATAGCTCCTGCGAATTTCCGATTGCATTCATGTGTTATTAGTATATGTGTCGTAGATGTTGTAATTTGCCTGTCCAAGTCCAGTGAGCTAGAAGGAGCAAATAGTTAGGACTCTGACAGGTATAATGGTGTCAGAAGTACACACGAACCACATACCCAAGTAAAACGCATAAAAGAACGCTAGTTATGCAAAGAAGAAGATCAAGTGCATAATTTTCTAAAAAGTTGTAAATCGGAGATTTGTTAACAAAAGCAGAACGAAAATAACATCATTTCTTTCCACAGCAGGTTTCAATTCTACAAAGCGACCGACGTAACCAGAACAGGTCAACGGTAACCAGCACGAGAATCACGTTCCTGTACATCAAGCGTTCGAGTAAACAGCAGATAAAGATAAGTTGATTAATTTTGATTGCTAATTACCCAAATCTGCATTCTTTTATTTTCTTGTGTAAATATCATCATTGGTAGAGGTAAATAGTAATTAACAGAAAATGATGTCAGATGATGAACACAGCCCAGATCAATCACACTTCTGGGGCACAAAACATTACAGAAAGTTTCAAGACTTTTTCGAGGGTACACGGGCACAAGACAAAGCAAAGTGTAATATAAATCATGACCTAATACGTGATTGGACACAGAAATTTGAAAAGAAAAAGCAAGACTACAAAATCCCAAAAGATTATTGGAGTGTATGGTACACAGCACACGTACCAATAAAAGGTAAAAAAAACTATCGGAGATCATACCAGATTTGTCAAGTACTATGAATATTATAAAACAAGAATATTAAAACAGTATGTAAACAAGTTCGATACTCTAAAATTAGAGGTACAAAATTTGAAACCAGCCACAGACAAGTCATTCACCCAGTATATAAGGGAAATAGAAGATTTTTTCAGAAAGCTAACATTTGAAATTAAACATACAGACAACAATCAAGAAGCAATAAATTTCTTATTAATGGAAAAACTAAAAGCAACACTCCCAGCCGAATGCGGAAAATATTTAGAAGAACACAACACAGAACCTATCAAAAACTTACTAGAAAAATGCCGCGAATATTACAACCAAAGTTTGAACCTGGTTAAGAATACTCAACAGAAAAGTACCGTGAAAGCAACGGCATCTTTAGCCACAGATTGTCAAAACAAACCACAGAAAACAAAACCAGTACTGTGCAAACATTGTAGCACTCCACATACAGAAAATGGAATATGCGATAAAAATCCCACGTATCAAGAATACCTAAATACTATTATAGCACAAAAACTGGGGAAGGTAAATCAAAGGAAATATAGAACAAAATGTCATTTTTGCCTTGCTTATGGCCACAGACGTTTCGAATGTGAAGGAGTAACAAGAATACAGAAAGCAAAAGCAAATGCAGCCATAAACATTACAACAGACAGTTCAGCAAAGAACTTAGAAAAAGTAAACATCACAGAGACGAAAACAAGACCAAACACTGCAAATTCAGAACAGACTGAGTTTTACCCAACAGACTTTGTACCATATTTCAATAATGTTGTTAATATCACTCAGCCTCATTCCTTATTTAAAGAGGGCAATACTCAACAAGAAAATGAGGAAATGAACAAAACCTCAAGACTGTCGTTAGGAAAACTAACATTCCATGAGGGATACATTAATGACACAGTATGCACATGTGTACGCGACACAGGGTCCTGTCTTATCGGTCTTCGGAAGACCCTAGCTGATCCTAAAGACTACCTAGATGAGTACATCTATTGCAGAACTGTTTCAGGGACAATAGAGAAATATCCTATGGCATGGGCCAATATAAAATCACCTTTCCTATCAGGCAGAGTAACTTGCGCATTATTAGACAATCCATGCTGTGATTTATTAATTGGAAATGTATTAAATGTAATAGACCACACAGAGTCCACAACCCAGACATGGCAGAAAGTTAACACCACAACAAACACTGCCTTAACTACACCACTCATCATACAACAACATGATGAACAGACCAAAGTACCACACCATACCAACTTGATTACCATCTCACAACAAGAAAAAACAGAAACTGGGGTGTATCAACAAAGAAAAGAAGGTACAGATAACAAGCATTTCACAAGGGCGAGAAAAGATCACAAAACATCATGGTACATACTATACCTCCTGTACCCCCTGTTAACTACACACATGCCCAAGTGCACACAATGGATGGTTCTACTCGCACTACTCATATTAAATGCAAAACAAATGTCTTCACAAACAATTTTATTCACACATGATCATGACGCATCACAGATGATATTACTCATGACAAACCAGCTAACTTTGTTACTTATATCATTGCTGGTGAACCAGAGTTTGTTGTTACCACTGATAAACACTATGTCAAGTCAACTCAGACACATACATATGCTGAACAATGTAAATCATCAGTCGGTGGAATTACTGACAAAAATCAGCAACAAATTACCCTACATATTTTGGAAAATATACACAAATTGCAGAAAAGCATACAAATATGCACGATTACATTTCAAAACTATACATGGTGTATTATTATTATTTGAACTATTGAATGTATACACACATGTACGAGTGCAGGTTTGGAGATAGCACTCAAAATGATCTCAACATGAAATTTGAAAATCCCCACCCTTCGGAAAATTAATTTTAACCGTAACCCACTTTATATCCGTAGATCGAGTAACTCCAGAGTTGCCTTGTCTGCTGTACGACTCCAGCGCTATGATACTAGCACACTCCATTGTACAGACCAACATAAAAGTTCCTTCAACGTGAAAAGTGTCATCGACAGAACAGTAAGACTCAACGTGTGATTTCAGGTATCAAACAGTAAGATATACCAATATTGACTTTGTGTCAAACGAGTATCTATAGAATCCACCTTTTGAAATCGACTAACAACGACAAGAACTTCACAAGTACAGACACTGATTTCTAGTGAACAGTTTAACGAACCAGATGCCAACCTACAAACTATGGCAAAGACAATCACAGACAGACACTCCATGGCCACACTCATAATTATATTTTATATGTGTGAATTCCAGCAATTTTACAGAACAGACTTACAAATTGTCCAAACTTGGTGAAAAGTCTTAATCACTATACAGAAGGAAAGACAATATCATGATATACAGAATACGTCAATAATCGGGTCAGAAAGAAGAAATGCCAAACATTTCAGCACCACAATGAACACTGAACACTGATAGTTTAATTCCGTGTGCATAACTTTCACAGGACAAGAACAGTATCCTATACGTGTATAAAGGCAGCGACGATGAATATTTTATTGTAAATGTATTAACTGTATTACATTCAATGTCTGATTTTATTATTATATTAGTTAGTATTGTTAGAATATGATGTGTACATATAAACGTAAGTACAGTGTGAAAGGTATAATGTGTAATGCTAAGAATCAACGCCTGGCAATCCCAATACGCGAGTGTTACCAAACTTGCTTTCGCGTATGGTGGATAGCCCGACGAATGACGCTTAGCAATAGTGGTACAGAAGTAACATCATAGTATTGTAACAAGAAGGAACATACCAACAGGGTGATGCCAACCAAAGAGATTAATAAGAACTCTCCACAACAGTAAACGAGGTGTACCCAAAAAGGGAAACAACTCACGGTCTGACATAAGATGAGGTAAGGGGGACTATGATATACATGAAGTATATTCGAACCATGACCACAACATTGACATAGCGTGCTCATAAAGAATCGATTAGAGTGCATTAAATAGAGACGAGGAGGACCACGTCTGAATAGAGAGAAAATTTAAGAATGCTGTAAGAGGAAGTTGTAGCCTTATTCGAGGCGTGAATCAATGGAGAATCCTTAAACCAGCATAGCCACAATAACTATGAGATGATAATACACAGTGAATCGATTGAAAACATGAACAGAATGTAATGTCACGGAGTGGGGATTGAAGAATATAACGAGGTATGACGAATAGACCCAACCAGAACAGTTGCCAGACCACGACAAAACCTTGAGAGAAACCTCAGTACTGATAAAGAGAGAACAATATTTAAACTTAATCTCGGAAAAGATCAGAATAAAAAGGGACGCAAGCGTATACTGATGATCATATAATCCCCTGACAAGGTTAGAAAGATGTACCAAGAGTAACAACAGCAGAATGTGTCACATTTCCAAGAGAAAGTGCCACATTGTTTGTGCGGGGGGAGAGTGTCAGGGACTTATATGTAAGCAATAGTGTAAGTGCCGGTATGTAAGCGAGAGTCAGTGTAAGCATAGCTGAGGTCAAGGGCAGTAGGAGACATCACGGCTTGACTAACGGAGGGTCAAGCAAGAAGCCCGTGAACAGACCCACGTGATGTGGGAAGGTCAAGGAGGACGGAGGCAGTGTGTGTGAGACAGCGGATAGAGACGGACGTGTGAAGAATAGCGAGAGATAGAACGAACGAACGAGAGAGTTGTGACTGATAGCTGAGATGAACGTTGTGTATTGATATTCGAGGAATGTACTAACTGTGATATGTGCGGGATGATGTGAGGCTGTGATTGCGAATGAGCATAAGGGCGACAGTGTAAATATCGCCCATGTGAGCTAGCGCGTGGCTGCTGGTGTTGAACGATTGTTTGAGCGTGAAGTGCGACCATGTTGTCAGCCTGTAATATATATTGTAATAAATGTTGTTCAGGAGATAGCTCCTGCGAGTTTCCGATTGCATTTATGTGTTATTAGTATATGTGTCGTAGATGTTGTAATTTGCCTGTCCAAGTCCAGTGAGCTAGAAGGAGCAAATAGTTAGGACTCTGACAATTGCATCAGTTAGATGGTAGTTAACGCAAGATGCGGCCGGCTGATGGTGTGCTTGTATGTCGTGGTTAACACAGCGTACTGAAGCAAATAAACTCATCTTTTCATCGTTCTACGGAGTGTTCCTGAGTGGCTGTTCCTTCGTTTGACTGTGTTGGTCTTTGACGAAAAGACGGTCTTGGCCGTTGGTCCGGTGACCCTCAAAATCAACGAGCTCCTAGAACATAAACTAGTCGACCAGAGCCTGAGAAGAAAGGAGAGGGAGACAGTTATATCCAGTAACAAGTATACCTCAATATAACACCGCTCCGTGGCAATGGTATTCTTTGCATTCACCTCAGAAACCACATTTCCAAAGCCATCAGATGTTATTCAGCTTGTCTGCTCCATGTCCACGCTTCACATCCATACAAAAGCACAGGTTCTTTGGAGAACCTCAACACTCTTTTTCTCGTTGCAAATTACATCATTTCATTGGTCAGTATGTTTTTCTTCATGTAAAAGGCTGCCTTCGCCATGGTGATTCTTGTTCTAATCTCGTCAAGGCATCTCCCATCAGATGTTATGACTGTTCCGAGATAATTGTACCGATTCATTTATTTAATAATATTCCCATTTACTTATATATTACATTGTGACATTTCCTTCTTCTCAGTGACGACCATAATCTGTGCCTTCTTACAATTTAATTCTAACCCAAGTTGTTCATCGCATCTATTAAATTTTGCAGATCCTGCTCATTGTCAGCAATCAATAGTGTACCATCCGCGTATCTAAAATTATTGATGTTATGTCCCCCAATGATGATTCCTTCCATGCTGTCTTTATTTCTGAAAATACTTTCACTGTGCAGGGAAAACAGATCTGGAGACATTACACATCCCTGTCTCAATCAATCAATCAAGTGCCGTCTCCGCAATGAAGGTTGGCTGCAGTGGATCTCCAACACTGTCTGTCTCTCGCCTTGTCTGTACATTCTGTCAGGCTGATGTTCGTCCATCTCTTGATGTTATTCTCCCAGGTGTATCGTTGTCTACCTCTTGCTCGCTTGCCCTCAACCTTGCCTTCCAGTATATAAGAGTATCATGTCTTTTTATGTGGCAGAAATATTTCACTTGCCTCCTCTTTATTTCTTTCATCAACTCTCTCTTCATTCCCAGTTTTTCTAGGACCTCTGAATTTAATTTTTTTTTGTTTCCATGAAATACGACCTATTCTTATGTATATCCACATCTCCAGGGCTTCCATGTGACTTTCTAGCTGCTTGTTCAATGTCCAGGCTTCCGCGCCATACAGTAGCGTTGAATATGCGTAGCATTTGACAATTCTCATTTTTAATGCGTTATTAGTCTCTCTAGATCAGTGTTTCCCAACCTTTTTTGTGCTATGCCCCCCCCCCCCCCCCACCTAACATATACATTATTTTTAATATTAAAAAATTGAAATGTTCACTAAAGAAACTTGAGTGATAGGTTTTAGGAAGAAATCAATAGGTAATTATTGAGCAAACACAGTAAGTAAATTTTCAAAACATATAATGGAGAACTGAAATTCAAGTAAAAAATAATTTTAATGAAAGATTTTTCTATATTATTTTAATTATTAGTAATTATTTATTATTTAAATTTAGTGAGATCCTTGCGCTTGATGCTTGCTGCAAAGAGATTTTATGTCAGGCTCCAATTTAGTTAACTTCAGTCTCAAGTCTGCACGTTTTGTTATATCCAGCCGACTTCTTCCATTTTCGAATTGCCCCCCCTTAACAATAGAATTGCCCCCCTGTGGGGCGTGGGCCCCACGTTGGGAAACACTGCTCTAGATGTTAATACTGATTTAACGCCGTTGAAAGCATTTTTGGCCATGCCTATTCTCTTTTTGATTTCCATTTCACTTCTGCCATCATCTGTTATTATATGTCTAAGATAAGAGAATAAGAATCCTAATGAAACATTGGGACATGGGGACCTGATTGGGCGGTTCTGGCCCTTGGGGGATCAGCGAGCACTTATTTAAAAACAAAGAACATTTCTCTGAAACTAAATTTCTTCCAGTTTAAAGAATTCACGGTATATCACCCAACAAGCGTCCAATTTTACCAATTAGACTGAAACAGGTAGGTGTGTCTTCTGAGAGAGCAAGAGAGAGAGAGAGAGAGAGAGAGAGAGAGAGAGAGAGAGAGAGAGAAAGAAAGAGAGAGAGAGATAGAGAGAGAGAAAGAAAGAAAGAAAGAGAGGGAGAGAGAGAGAGAGAGAGAGAGAGAGAGAGAGAGAGAGAGAGAGAGAGAGAGAGAGATCAAAATGCGGTAAAACAATCAAGTGCTGAAAATTAAGAATCTATTGTTACAGGGGTCGTGGTTCTGAAAGGGGTCGGAGGCACCCATCAAGGTCTTATGTCATTGTGTCATTAGGACGACCGCCTCTGCACGCGGCCCTGGCAAGATCAAGCGAAGATTCTACACCTCTACTTTAGCCAAGGGGATCGAAAGGTGATATTGGGTGTGTAAAGCCTTTGACAGGCCTGACAAAAATGTTTACATGTACATAGATATGGCTACTCTGCTTTTGAAAGAACAAAACACATGTAACATGGAGGGAGATAACAAAACTGCACTATTAAATTTTCAACTATATGAAATAAAACCATTATATTTTACAAAACTTGAAAAAACAGCATAAAATATTATCGCTTCAATTATATCCTATATATCTCCAGTTAATTTTATAAAACGTTTTATAAAAGATTATCATACCTATTACATGTATTTAAATCATATAATACATCTTTGATTATTTCAGTAATGCCCCTTAGAGAAATAAATGTTATAGTGTTATGTCCCTTACCTCCATTTTAATTACATGTGTTCCTATTGAGGTGGATATTGATGACACAATGTGAATGTTGACTAAGTGACAGATAAGAGTGGCTATGGTTGTGTCTAGGGTATGTCCTTGTAAAATGTAATGTTGAACAACAGATTAACCAAGATGCATCCCAACCAAACACCAGTCAGTGAACAAGCGTTAATTTGCGCACATAATATTCCTTTAATTCTGAATTAACACAGACACATGTAACATATAAATCCAGGAACAATAATTCTCTAAGAATATATCTCCATCCCAATGGAACACTTCGAATAACATTGCCTCTCAAGGCTACTAAAATCTCGTCCCACACGACAGGTATACTAGCCTCTCTCTAGGCCCGACTCAAAGTAACCCACTCTGGGTCTCGAATTCCACTCACTATCAATGGAACCCACAGTGCGGAGTTATCTTCCGAACTCCGTCACAATTCTTCACTTTCTCAGACCACGACCTTCTCCTGGTCCGGTCTAAACTCAACTCCCCCTCAGCTCGGAGTTCAAACACTAACTGATCTCCGTCAATCTTTGTCCCTCTCTTTTCAACAATTCTATCCCCCACATTGCTTCACACACAACACACAACCTCACTGCTCCACCTGTCTGCCTCACCAGCTGACTTCTTCTCAGCTCCCCCTTCAATCACTATCTTCTCATTTTCGCCCTCTGGGGGACTTACTATCCGCCCTATTTTATCTCGTGAACTGTGTATATTGTACGGCCACTCACCTTAATGCCAATGACCACAGGCATGTGACACTACCTCCCCCCCCCCCCCTCAAAAGAAAACATCGTTTTCAAATGTTGGGAGACTAAAACTTATTAAATATGTGACCCAGACACATTGCCTGGGTAGCCCTAAGTATGGATGCACCTTACTCTAGCTACCACACTACATAATACATCAAATGCTCATAGTACACTCCCATATTCCCCACACATCAATACATCCAACTTTCTATCTTGTGTACCAATGCATGAACTAATACATCACATAATAGTAATACATCATAGGAAACATCATATATGTGTATCTGCAGGTCTATTAACATCCTCCAAAAAGATACAAGCTATTTGTGTCCCGACCCTGTATCAGGTGGTTATTTTCTTGCCTCAAACCTCCATCTATTTCTGTCGATGCTGTGTCTACCCTTCATATACCCATGCCTCATGTTTCCTATATCTTTAAAACATCTGTTTGCTAATCCTGGTTCCGTGATGTCGTTAACACTCTTTGGAACTGCCTTAACTTTGCAATCTACACATTGTACCGTTACACTGGAGTCTCTGTTTAGTCTGACCTCTTTATTGAATCCTGGCCAATATACCTGGCATCCTGCTCTATGCTGCTTCCGCCTTACTCCTATGTGCCCTGCACCTGCCCTATCCTGAGCTGTTCTAGTATATCGGTCTCTATGTATTAACGGTAATACTATTTGCCCACATGCAGTTCCGCCATCTGAAAACCTGCGAGTGAGAACATTATTCTTCCTTCCAAAGCACCATCTACCCTTCTTTGATTGTCTATGTCTCACTTTACTACATTCTTGGAAACATTTGTCGAGAGTAGTCTCTTGTCTTTGGGATTCCCTACAGCTATATTTGAGATCGATTCTCACCTGCTCAGCTGTCCTATCGTTGTACTCTGTGTCTACTTCAAGTGCCTCTTTTTCTTCAGCTATACTCTCTAATTTAGTTTTTCTTTTGGTAACTACCTCGTTACTATTTCCACTATGTTTTTGGTCCCAATAAACGACTTCCTCTTCTGCACACTCTTTAACTCCTATAACATTTCCTATGATGAGATCTGCCACTGGTGAGTCTAAAACACATGCTGTCACTCTTCCTGTTATGTATGGTGTTTTTACTGTTATCACGGCTATTGGGTAGAATTCTACTGTCCCATTAAATGTTATGGATCTAATCTTTTTTCCTGTATAATCCGAGGGATGCACTAAACTCTTTCTCACCCCGATGGACGTACATCCGGAATCCCTAATTGTTAACGCTGACCTATCATTAACAAACACATGATGCATCTTCAGACTTCCTCCTTCATGGACTGCTGATCCTGCTTTCACTGTATGACCACATATTAAGACTGGCTGACCGTCTTTTTCAAAAAGAGGTTTGCACCCACTACAATCTTCATTGTTCAGCGTCTCAATTACTTGTGCTGCATTTGAGTGCTCTGTTTCTCTCATTCTACATTGATGACTGACATGCCCCTTCCTTCCACATTTGAAACAAGTGATCTCCCTTTTACTGTTGTTCGTTGGTCCATCTGATGGTTGTGCATCACAATCTGCCATTTTGTGTCTCCAGCTCCCACAATTCCAACATCCGGCATAACTATTTGGCCGTCTCTGAAAATTCCCCCTTTTGTATGGGTACCGTCCTGCTCTGCCAAAATAGTTGCCACGGGAACCATTGTCCTTAGGTTCTTGTTCCTCATATCTTTGTGTTAAATCTACACTTTTTGATCTTGGTCTAATAACTGGATTCTGGTCCTGTTTCGTATACGCTGCACAGACTATTTCCTCACTAATAAGTCTACCAATAGAACTGTTTGGATGTGCAGTCATGTAATTTTGCCCTAACTGTGACATTGTGTCTATGTCCTTTGGCTTACGTTCTTCGAAGAAAGCCACTAAATTGGTATTACATGAAGCTAATACTTTGTCTCTTAACACTAAATCTACTAATTTATTAAAATCTTTCCCTACTTCTGCGAGCTCCATCCATTTGTTAAATGTATTCTTTACAGTGTTAACAAAGTCTGTGAAATCTTGATTTGTCTCTGGCACTAACTGTCTAAACTTTGTCCTATATCCATGCTCAGTGAGTTGGAACTTTGTGAGGAGACGCTGACGTAAGATAGTGTAGTTGTTCCTTTCTTCTACAGGTAAATTGAACATGGTGTCTAGTGCCTTACCCGTAAGAAACTCAACAAGTTTCATAGAATATTCCCCCTCTCGAATGCCTAAAGCTTTGGCTGATGCCTCGAACCTGGCCAAATAATTTTCAAGTTGGTCCCGGTCTGTAAAATATGGCAGATTTAATCTCTGTGACGACTGCGACGGTCTTCTGCTTTCCTCACTTTGACCTTTCGAAGATAGTTCTAGTTTTCTTAACTCGATTTCAGTTTGCATCTGACACTTGATCTTCTCTTTCTCAATTTCCATTTCAGCTAACTTTACTTCCTGTAGACGTTTGTTTTCCATTTCAGCTAGTTGTACTTGTGTCTCTGATGTTAGTATTCTCTCTAATCGACGAGTTCACAGATAAACGGAATGACAACAATGTCTATATTGTTCTTGATCAGACGAAGCCTCCCAGAAATCTTCTCTGACACAAAGTGAATGTTGACTAAGTGACAGATAGAGTGGCTATGGTTGTGTCTAGGGCATGTCCTTGTAAAATGTGATGTTGAACAACCGATTAACCAAGATGCATCCCAACCAAACACCAGTCAGTGAACAAGCGTTAATTTGCGCACATAATATTCCTTTAATTCTGAATTAACACAGACACATGTAGCATATAAATCCAGGAACAATAATTCTCTAAGAATATATCTCCATCCCAATAGAACACTTCGAATAACACTACCTCTCACGGCTACTAAATCTCGTCCCACACGACAGGTATACTAGCCTCTCTCTAGGCCCGACTCAAAGTAACCCACTCTGGGTCTCGAATTCCACTCACTATCAATGGAACCCACAGTGCGGAGTTATCTTCCGAACTCCGTCACAATTCTTCACTTTCTCAGACCACGACCTTCTCCTGGTCCGGTCTAAACTCAACTCCCCCTCAGCTCGGAGTTCAAACACTGACTGATCTCCGTCAATCTTTGTCCCTCTCTTTTCAACAATTCTATCCCCAACATTGCTTCACACACAACACACAACCTCACTACTCCACCTGTCTGCCTCACCAGCTGACTTCTTCTCAGCTCCCCCTTCAATCACTGTCTTCTCATTTTCGCCCTCTGGGGGACTTACTATCCGCCCTATTTTATCTCGTGAACTGTTTATATTGTACGGCCACTCACTTTAATGCCAATGACCACAGGCATGTGACAATTGATTTTAATAACTTTTCATAAATCGAGAATTTTTTTTTTAATAAGGGCTCGCTGTACCTCCAAGTACTAGAACCATCCCATCAGAATCCATTACGTGGAAGTCTGAAGCGAAAGCTCTTTGTGTTGATGTTGTCTGCATATTGGTCCCTCCTGGTTTTCGGAGGAGCAGCCTGTGGTGAACGGAGCGCTCAATATACGGAAGTGAGTCTAAGCAACCATGTGCAGGACGTGACTATTCCTTGGGTGAACCCAGTACCAGTGCGCTATGTGTCTGCCCTGCAATTATGGAAGCCTCTTTCGATGGCGGGGAATGCCCATGGTCTGCCCCTGCCTCTCCTTGAGGGCCGACCTGGATGTCTCCGGTTGATCTAGGTGGGCCAGCTGGGATAGGGATAACACCACAACTGTAAGAGTCGAGAAAGCGACCCAGACGCACGAATCGGAATACTGGTTGGCTAGCAAACCCATTTTGTGGAACGTTCGAACCGAAAGCTCGCTGAGTGGATGTCATCTGCAGTCTGACCTCTCCTGGTTTGCGTGGGGAGCGGCCTGTGGCAAATGAAATGCCCAATATACGGAAGTGAGGCTAAGCAGCCAGGTATAGGCCGTGAGGATTCCTTGGGTGATCCCTGTACCAGTGCGTTATGTGTCGGCTCTATAATTATAGAAGCCTTCTGGGACGGTGGGCCCACTGTCTAGCCTTGCCTTCACTTGAGGGTTGACCGGGATGTCTTCGGCATTTCAAATTTGACCATCTCGGATGTAGATGCCACCACATCAGTGAGAGTCAAATGTCCGTCTCAGAGTAAGAGTGGAATTTCCCTTGAAACACCCGGAAAGGTTAACCCGGTCAACAAATGTCCGAAAAAGTCTGATGTGTCGGCCAAAAGGCGCAAGTAAAATAGTTCTGCTGTAACCAGGCACAACACAATAACGTCAGAGTGAGAGTCTGGGGGGAAAAAAACAACAACTACGGATGAACGCAGAAGAAGAAGAAAGTGTAGTATCTGCACTTGATCTTGCCAGGGCAACTAGTAGAGGCAGTCATCCGAATGACACATAGGGACATGAGGACCTGATGGGGAGGTTCTGCTACTTGAAGGTGCAGCGAGCCCTTATTTAAAATTGTAAAAATTCTCGATTCAGGAAAAGTTATTTAAAAATTTTTTTAAAATACCTACCACAATAGGAACATATGTAATCAAAATGGAGATAAGGGACATAACATTCTAACATTTATCGTTTAAAGGGACGTTACTAAAAACATCAAAAGTGTCTTATATGACATAAAAAAACTTAATATTTATAATACATTTTTATAAAATGTGTTTTAAAAATTAACTTTTGATATATAATGCATAACTAAAAAATGCGAATTTTACGTTGCTTTTTCAAATTTTTAAAAATTCATGTCTTGTTTTATAAGGATGAGAATTTAATAACACGTATTTCTTATCTACCTCCATGTAACATTAACTTTGTTCTTTCAATGGTAGTAATAACTTGATTTTTCTGCAATTTCTGTCAGGCCTGTCAAAGGCTTATCGCACTCAATATCACCTTTCGGTCTCCTTGGCTAAAGTAGAAGTGTAGAATCTGCGCTTGACTTTGCCAGGGCCGCATGCAGAGGCGGTCATCCTAATGAGACAATGACATGGGACCTTAATGGGTGCCTCCAACTCCTTTCAGAACCACGACCCCTGTAACAAAAGATTCTTAATTTTCAGCACTTTTGACCTCTCTCTCTCTCTCTCTCTCTCTCTCTCTCTCTCTCTCTCTCTCTCTCTCTCTCTCTCTGTGTGTCTCTCTCTCTCTTGCTCTCTCAGAAGACACACCTGCCTGTTTCAGATTCATTGGTAAAACGGAACGCTTGTTGGTTGATACTGTGAATTGTTTAAACTTTAAACTGGAAGAAATTTAGTTTTAAAGAAATTTTCTTTTTTTAAAAATAAGGGCTCGCTGTTTCCCCAAGCGCCAGAGCCACCTCATCTGGTCCCCATGTCCCAATGTGTCATTCGAATGACTGCCCCTGCAGGTGGCTCTGGCAAGATCAAGTGCAGATACTACACATTGATCTTAGCCAAAAATACGAGAAAGGATAGCATTCATAAATTGACGTATAAATAGCAATTACAGGTGTCCAATTAAAACATTAAGTGATTTTTGTCAGGACCCAAAGGCAAACGTTTCTAGTGCTCTAGTGCGAGTTGTTTCTCTTGTAAAATTGAGATAACACATCTGTATTCGAGTGTCTCACTTTAATAAATTACATTTTCGTCCACTGAAACACATTGACAAGAATACTTCGTTAGACTGTTTCACTATACACAAGAAGTCTTGTCCGTTTTTTGTTTTGTTTTGTTAAACTAAGCTTTAAACATGAAAGCCTCGGAAGCGTAGTGTCTAAAATCTGACCGTTGGTCATGAGTTCGAATCTGCACCGGGGCGGATGTTTACAATTGACCTGAGCTGTCAGGTCGTCCCTGCCTAAAATGGATATCCGGAAATGGTTTGTGAATTAAAGGCGACAGGTGTGATACTGACCATATCACTCAAAGAGCGCCGATTGGTCGATTCAAAATATGGGTCTGGCGCCATCTTGCTACCAGATCAATTAAACAAAACCACACACACACACACACACACACACACACACACACACACACACACACACACTCACACACACACACATAATTCTTGTGTTGATTTTTTTAAAAGGTAATACAAAGAACGAGCAGTTTTCGTCACGATTTTTACATGTTCTTTCGTTTTCACTACAGCAGCAGCATTCAAAGACACGCAGCTGATGTTGGGGTAACGGGGTAGGTGTATCCCCTATCAAAGAAGAAGTAAGCTGCCTCCTTTCCTCCGCTAGCTTACGGGACACCCTTGGGCAAGTTGGAGTACCCGTTTAGCCTCCCGATCAGGGTTACGTGAAGCCATGGGTGCAGTTGGTGGATGAGGTTAAAGAGAAGCCGACAGATGTTATTTCGGAACAGTCATAACATCTGATGGGAGATGCCTTGAAGAGATTAGAACAAGAATCGCTATGGAGTAAGCAATCTTTTGCAAGATGAAAAACATACTAACCAATAAAAGTATGTCATTTGCAACGAGAAAAAAGGTATTCAGGTGTTACATAGAACCTGTGCTTTTGTATGGATGTGAATCGTGGACAATGAGCAAACAGGCTGAAAAACAACTGAAGGATGTGGAAATGTGGTTTCTGAGGAGAATGCAAAGAATACCATAGACAGACAGAAAAACCAATGACCAAATCCTACAAGAAACACATGAAAACCGTAAACTTATTAGAGAAATTAGACGTAGACAGTCATAATTTTTTGGTCTCGTTATGAGAAGAAATAAATTGGAGAACTTGGTGACAACTGGCAAGATCGAGGATAAGAGAACAATGGGACGGCAGAGAAGTAAATACCTGGATGGCTTGGCCACGTGGTATGGTCGAGACAAGAACACTGAGCTGATCTACGACTCTGGTGATCGAGTGACATGGCAAAACATGGCCGCCCACGCTTACTGGCATGGCACATGATGGTGATGAGCTGATGTTGCTCATTATTACATAAACAATGTAATCAGCGTGGACAAACAATGACTGCCATAACAACAATGTTAACGATAACCGTGATAACATAGCGATGGTAACGATAACACCGATGTTAACTATAACAGGGATAACACTGATGGTAAGAACAACAACGAATGTAGCGATAAGACCGATGGTGGCGATAACAACGACTGTAGCGATAATAACACTTTGATAGCGACAACAGCGACTGTAGCGATAAGACCGATGGTAGCGACAACATCGATGGTAACGACAACAACGACTGTAGCGATAATAAACCGATGGTAGCGACAACAACGACTGTAGCGATAATAACACCGATGTTAGCGACAAACATCGACTGTAGCGATAATAACACCGATGTTAGCGACAAACAACGATAGTAACTACAACAATGACTAGCGATAACACCGAATATTAACGGTAACAGCAATGATAACGATAACAGCGATAAGAACTGCTGTAGTGTAACAGCGAGTATTAATGATAACTGGGTCAGGTGTCATGTGATATTCTGTGAGTTATCGATTCACGGTGTGCTAGACATATGTAAATAAGTTAGTCAGTCATTGCTTTCCTTCTTGGCCTCGACCACACTGGCCGGGGATAGTAGGTATCCACCCTATAAAGACATCATCTGTCTAGTGTAGTGAACTTGAGACTATAACCAACCAGCACCTGTCGATTGTACTCCAGCTCATTGTACCATCTATTGAGTGGTTTCATGTTCATTATCTTCACATGAAATGCTTATAATCATGGAGGTTTCAGGATACTCTGCTAGGTAGGCTCATTGGGTACTCCATTTTGCTCAAAGGTGACCCATAGGCTAGCAGGAGGTACTTTAGTTCAAAATGTGCAGATATCGCAGCTATGGTTTAAATAGGTGCAGTGAAATTATGTCAACAACAACAACAACAACAACAACAACAACAACAACAACAACAACAACAACAACAACAACAACATGCACGAGCAAAGAAGCTTACCTAAACATGAATCAGTAACAATGTTACATGTTCTTTACAGGACGTTGCCATCAATCCCCAATTGATTGTCTATACAATTTTACTATCAGTAGTTTGCCATTGCTTCCTGAAAGAGAAGTCAATGTTGACGTGTAACTTAATACCAGTTTAGGGATTGAACAGCTGACGTCGCCATAAGTGCACAGGAAGTTTAAGAGTGAGCGCTCTTATCATTTTGGCTGCTTTGACTGCTAATGCATATGTAGTGCATTAATGAGAAAACACAACTCTTAGAAATGCTTTATTCATATGGTAAAACATAACAACATTATGGAATGACCATCAAACTTCACACAAGTATAAAACATTGAAGCTATATGAACACAACATTAATCTGCAAAATATATACATCAAATTAGATGTCTAGTCTTGCGTATCCTTGTCTATGTTCCTCTCTTGTGTTGTATTTTCTCTAGTCTTGTTTTCGCAAGTCTTGTCTTGCATTGTCTTTCCTCTAGTCTAGTCTAGCATTGTCTTTTCTCTAGTTGTGACTTATCTCAAGTTTTAACATCCATTTTTTTTTCTCTAGTCTTGTTTTATGTAGCCATGTCTTCCACTGTCTTTTCTTTAGTCTTGTCTTCCATTGTTTTTTCTGTAGTCGTGTCTTGCCATGTCTTCACTGATACATTCGCCAGCCATGTAGCTAACTACGATGTTTTTCTCAGATTGGTAAATAAAAGTAAAGAACTCTCGATCAGGTTTTAGGCTGAGCTCCGGCCATGTAAAAAATATGCTCCGTATAAATGGGGATTCAATCATGTGTACAACAGGCAAGCAGACATGTATGCTAGTCACAGAGATACCACCACTCCACAAGGTACTGTTTACATGTAGAACACATTAAGATCCTCGGGAGCTAGAAGTGACGAAGAGTAGACGGGAGACTCTCTACTTGGTGTAAAATTGAAACTAGAAAATAAGCCCGCAACAGACTCTGTATATGTTCAAAATAATGTATTCCCTTGGTGGATTAAAACACAGAAGCTACATCCAATAGGTTGCACGGTTTATTGCTTGGCATATTTCGCTGCATTTCGTCAGGTGCACACTGCAGACTTATAGAACACATGAAGTGAATAATAAACAAACAAACAAACAAACAAACAGACTTTATTTTCAAAGGGTAACAAATTGGGCACGCAGGCCCGTCTTACATTCGGCCCTTACAATGACTAATCTTTCTTTCATCAACAGTGCATAGGAAAAAACATTGTCACATGAATTTTGTAAACATAAACAATGCATATTACTATGTTATGTGACACTTCCACCACCCACCCACACATCCCCCATTCACTCCAACTCCTCCACCCAACCACACACATAACCCACACACACATACATTCCCCCACCCATCCACCACATCCCTACACCTACACATCTCCCCACCCACACATACCTCTCACCCACCACACATCCCATCCACCCACACCCCAAGCACACATACATTCCCCAACCCACACATCCCCCACCCACACACATCCACCCACCTACACACATCTCCCCACCCACTCACATATCCTCTACCCGTCCCATTACCCACCAACAATCACTCACCCACATATCCTCCTCCACCCACACACCTCCAACCACCCAGCCAAACACACATTCCTCAGCCACACATCCCCCTCCCCCCCCACACACACACACACACATCTCCCCGTCAACTCACATATCCCGCACCTACCCACACACAAATTCCGAACCCACCCACATAATCTCCCATCTTCCCCAGCCCACTCACAGATCCCGAGCCCACCTCTACAAACATCCCCCACCATCTCCTAACCTACACACACTTACCCACCCTCATATCCTCTACCCACCCACACATCCTCTACCCACCCATCCCCCAACCAAACATCCCTTAACAACACACCGTTACTCATGTACAATCACCCACCCACACATCCTCTACCCAACCACACATCCTCCACCCACCCATACCCCAGCCACACATCCCTTAACCACACACCCCTACCCATATACACACACATCCCCTCCCACGCACAATCTCCTCACCCATACACACATCCCTTACATACATCCCACCCACCAACACATCCCCCATTCACAAACACACACCTCCCATCCACGCACAACCCACACACACATCACCAATCCATACATCCCTCACCCACTCATCAACACATACATCTCCTATCTACCCACCCACACGCACACACCCCAACCACCCATCTAAACACACATCCCCCACCCTCACACACATCCTTCACGCATCCGCACACCCAACCACACCCCCACCCACCCACACACACATCCTGTATCCACTCCCAGCTCCCCTCCCACACAACACCACACCCACACACATCCCAAAGACACATCCCTCACCCATACGCACATATCCTCACACATCTCCTACCCATCCACACATCCCCAAACTACAATCACCCTCGCTACCCACACATACATCCTCCATCCAGCCACACACACCTCCACCCAGCCAGACATATCCCCCACCCACACACACACATCCTCAAATCCATCACCCACACCCATCACGCACCCCTCCCCCAACCTACACACATCCCCCACACATCTCTCACCCACATACACACTCCCCACCCATCCACCCAAACATCCCACACCCATACACATCCCTCACCCACACACACATCCCCAAACCCACAACCACCCCCACCTGCACACATTTCTCACCCACCACATATCGCCACACCCACATCTCCCCACCCACACATATATCCCCCACCCATCCCATAACCATCAATCATCTACCCACATATCCTCCTCCAGCCACTCACCCACAGCCACCTAGCCAAACACACATCCCCACCCACACACACATCTCCCCACCAACCCATACATCCCGCACATACCCACACACAAATCCCCCACCCACCCACACAATCCCACCCCGCCCACCCACCCTGAACCCCCACCTGCATAATACTTTGGCTGAGACACTTAAAACACATAGTCACGTATATTGTTTGAATATGGACCATCAGTTATTCCCACAGTAACCGCACATTCAAAATGAAATCTTTCTGTTTGCCCAAAAGTTAAGAGGAACTCGTCAAAATTACAGTTTAGTTGCCGGTAATTTAAAATGTTAAAAAGAATTCTTTCGTAAGCTTAACGGGATCGCTGCAACAAAGTTGCATTTTTTGTTTTGGAAAAAAATTGTCATCCGTCAAGTTGTTTGTTGATTTGTTGACGGTGTCCAAGTTTAACGTCAGGGCTAAACAAGACGGAGTTTTTTCTTCAGGCGTGCTTTGAGAGATCCAAGACCGCACTCGCTGGTCGCTCGTCTCGGATGATGATTGACTCGTCGTTTCTATTTGATGCTAATGAAAATCTCTGATGTCCCAGAAGGTTCTCTGTGAAATCGTTTGAGGCTGTTACAGCGACATGATCTTCACATGTGCTATGCGCATTACTCTTGCATGTACAAGAGATACAGCGATGCGCTACCTTCTTGATTTTCCAACCATTGAAGACAGACTACACATTTGCAGAGCACTTGCCTACCTCAGAGAGAGGAAGGTGAAGGGCAGCAGGTTAAAAAGAGGACGGTCGTGGATTGGTCAAGATGAAGACATTCTTCAAAAGGTATGTGCACTTGAGGACTTAGAACCTGGCGAGGAGTGGGTACAAGTGCCAACATATTTCTGTACGTCCTTTTCTGTTGGCATCCAACTAGACAGAAAACGCAGACAAGAAAATCCGGCTGCTGTGGAGGCGGAAGTACAAGCGTTGATTTCCGAGATCTCGATAGGTGGCGATGCTGTCGTCTACACAGATAGTTCGGTCGTCCGATTTGTGAGAAGCTCATGGGCCTTTACGGCTCAGGCCGGAGAGAGAATTGTGAAGGAGGACTCTGGTGCTTTTGTTGAGACCACAAGTAGCCTGACTATGGAATTCATGGCAGTAAGTAAAGCAATAACATGGCTCGAGACACAGACATTCACTAGGGCATGTTTCCTTAGTGACTCAATGAGCATGCTCAAGAGAATAGAGATTGGGTGGGTTCGAAGAGAGTGGTTGCTGTCTCTAGAGCGGTCTAGGCTGGCAAAGATTAGTTTCGTCTTCGTGCCAGGGCATGCGGGAATACAAGAAAATGAGCGGGCTGACAAGCTCGCAGGTAAGAAGGCTACTGTGGAGGTCGGACGCGCCATGGACCAGGCTGTTATTCTAAATGCTCTACGTGGCCAAACAAGAACACTACGCAGGAAGCCAAAGAAGTTTGATAAACCAACACAGAACTGGTGTCGTTAGCCGCTGCACGCTGCGGGATTTGCTGAGGAGGGGATCCGAGCACTTATGGACTAAATGGTTCGACGTGCATTGAGGATGATCTGTCGACTAACTAACTAACTTATGAATAAGCAGTGCATAAATGATAAAATACAACTCTTAAAATTGTTTTATTCATATCGTAAAACATAACATTATGAAATGTCCATCAAACATCATCATCATCATCATCATCATCATCATCATCATCATCATCATCATCATCATCATCAGCATCATCATCATCATCATCATCATCATCATCATCATCATCATCATCATCATCATCATCATCATCATCATCATCATCTTCATCATCATCAACATCATCATTATCATCATCATTATCATCATCTTCATCTTCCACTTCTGCCGTCAAGCGGCGTGGGGAGGAATAATTTGCGTTCCAGCGCCCGGTGGGCGGCACTGGATAGTTTCATTCAGTGTGATTGTACATTGTCTTTGATGTCGTCAATCCATTGTCTTCCTGGGCGTCCTCTTGGTCTTGTCGCAGATGATCTTAGATGTAATCAAACATCGCACAAGTATAAAACATTATAGCTATATGAAAATAACATTAATCTGCAAAACATATACATCAAATGAGATATCTTGTCTTGCGTATCCTTGTCTATATTCATCCCCTGTGCTGTCTTTTCTCTAGTCTTTTTTTTCGCGAGTCTAGTCTTGCATTGTCTTTTCCATTGTCTAGTCTTGCATTGTCTTTTCCATTGTCTAGTCTTGCATTGTCTTTTCTCTGGTCTTGACTAGTAATTTCTTTCCACTAGTTGTGTCTTCTATTGTATTTTCTTTAGTCTCTCTTTTGTGTTTCCTCTAATCTTGTTTTGTATAGGCATGTCTTCAGTTGTTGTTTCTCTAGTTTTGTTTTCGATAATTTTGTCTTGCATTGTCTTATCTTTACACTTGTCTTGCGTTGCCTTTTCTCTAGTCTTGTCTTCCACTGTATTTTCTCTAGTCTTGTCTTCCATTGCCTTTTCTCTAGTCTTGTCTTCTATTGTCTTTTCTGTAGACTTGTCTTCTATTGTCTTTTCTCTAGTCTTGTCTTGCCATGCCCTCACTGATCAATTCGCCAGAGATGTAGCTAACTACGTCGTTTTCCTCAGATCGGTAAGTAAAAGTAAAGAACCATCGGTCAGGTATTAGGCTGAGCTCCGGCCATTAAATAAACAGGCTCCGTATCGATGGGGACTCAAACACATGTACACCAGGCCAGCAGACATGTATGCTAGCCACATCGCAGTAACCCTCTGCAAGGTACTTCTTGCACGTTGTACACATTAAGATCCTCAGGAGCTAGATGTGACGAAGAGTAGACGAGAGACTCTCCTTCATGTAAAATTAAAACTATAACACCTGCCCGCAACCCACTGGTTATATGTTCAAAGCTATGTATTCCATAGGTGAATTTAATCACAGAAGTCACATCCAATATGTTCCTCGGTTTATTGCCTGGCATATTTCGCTACATCTCGTCAGGTGCATGCTGTACAGTTATATATCACATGATGTGAATAAATGAAAAATACTTTGGCTGAAACACTTAAAACACATAGTTACAGATATTGTTCGAATTGTGGAATATCAGTTATTCCCACAGTAACAGCAAATTCAAAATGAAATCTTTCTGTTTGCACAATAACTAAGAGGAACGAGTCGAAATAACAACTCAGTTGCTGGGAATTAAAACGAGGTTAAAAAGAATTATTTAGTAAGCTTAACAGGAACGCTGCAGCAAAGTTGCATTTTCTGTTTTGAAAAAAAAAACAAAAAAAAACTTGTCATCCGTCAAGTTGTTTGTTGAATTGTTGACGATGTCCAAGATTAACGTCAGGGTTAAACAAGGCGTGCTTTGGGAGATCCAAGACCACACTCGCTGGTCGCTCGTCTCTGATGATGATAACTTTGGCGTTTCTATTTGCGTCGCTAATGAAGATCTCTGATGTTGCAAAAAGCGAGGATGTTACAGTAAGTGATCTTCACACTGCTAAACAAATACATACAAGCTGAATCGGAATTACAATACAGAATGAATCAACAACATTTAGATTATAAATGGCACCGACATCATAGTTACTGCCTGAGTTGAGTCTTATGCTTCTATTATTGTGTTTAAACCCGGCATCCATCTTCCGTTGTCCTCTCTTTGTCCTCTATGGGGACATGGTCCTAAACCAACTCGCCCCAAGCCGTCTTATCCTTAGTTATAAAATGCAGCTCCATCCGTCTCCTCCATATACTATTTATTTCTGTCTTTACTTTTCTTCTCCTTGCGGTTTTAGGTCACCCACCCCCCCCCCTCCCCCCAAGCCCCTCACCAGCTCCCCCACTTGTGGATTCCAAGGAGAAGACTGTCTAGACATACCTATCTCAGCTTTTCTCAGTGTAAGTGATCAAACATTGCGTGTTTGAAGTATGCTCTTTAAAAAAAAACATAGACAAAATTTCTTGTGCATAGTGGAACATTCTAACAAAATATTCTTGTCAGGGAATTTCAGAACACGACAATGTAGTAAATTATAGGGATTAAATCTAATACAGTTTTGTCATCTTATTCCATCCATCATGTGCCATGCCGGTAAGCGTGGGCGGTCATGTTCTGCCATCTCACCCGATCACCAGAGTCGTGGATCAGCTCCGTGTTTCTGTCTCGACTATGCCACAAGGCCAAGCCATCCAGGTACTTGCTTCTAGGTCTTCCCCTTGGTCTGTTCCCCTCGATCTTACCAGTTGTCACCAAATTCTCCAATCCATTTCTTCTCATAACATGTCCAAAAAATTTTGACTGTCTACGTCTAATTTCTCTAATCAATTTACGATCTTCATTTGTTTCTTGAAGGACTTGTTCATTGGTCTTTCTGGCTGTCCATGGTATTCTTTGCATTTTCCTCAGAAACCACATCTCTACAGCCATCAGATGTTTTTAAGCCTGACTGCTCATTGTCCACGCTTCACATCCATACAAAAGTACAGGCTCAATGTAGCATCTCAACACTCTCTTTCTCGTTTCAATTGACATCTTTTTATTGGTCAATATGTTTTTCATCTTGCTAAAGGCTACTTTTGCCATGGCGATTCTTGTTCTAATCTCTTCAAGGCATCTCCCATCAGATGTTATTACTGTTCCGAGATAATTGTACCTGCTCACTTGTTGAAGAATATTCCCATTTACTTGTATATTACATTGTGGTATTTCGTCCTTCCTAGTGACGACCATAATCTGTGTCTTTTTACAATTTAATTCTAACCCTTGTTGTTCACTGTGTGTCACAATCGCATCTACTAAATTTTGCAGGTCCTGTTCATTGTCTGCAATCAAGACTGTATCATCTGCATATCTAATGTTATTGATGCATCGTCCCCCAATGTTGATTCCTTCCATATCTTCAATATTTCTGAAAATACTTTCACTGTACAGGGAAAACAGATCTGGAGACATTACACATCCCTGTCTCACACCTCTTTTAATAGGCTGATATTGGCTTACTCATCTTATTGGTAAATGAGAAATAACTCGTACTAGAGGACCAGACCCGTTTTCTTGCAGGTTCTGACAAAAATCACTTAATGTTTCAATGGGACACCTATAATTTTTGTTTACGTCAATTTATTAATGGCTATCCCTTCTTGGGCCGGCTTCGTGGCTTAGAGGTTATGACTTTTCTCCGTAATCTCGTATACTCTCGTAAGTAACGTGACGACGGTGAGAATCAGCAGTGGTTCGAATCGCATCGGTAACTTACGGGGTATGTGAGCCGGCCGCTCGGAAAGCAATGGCAAACTACTGAACGTAATCTTGCCAAGAAATCAACATACAGCTGAAAGATGCTGGTGTTGACAGCGATGTCCTGTAAAGGATATGAAGAAAAAAAAACCTTCTTGGCCTTTTAGTTCAGATCAAAGTATCGTATCTGCACTTGATCTTGTCAGGGCCACCAGCAGAGGCAGTCATTCGAATGACACGCAGGGACGTGGGGATCTGATGGGACGTCTCTGGTTCTTGGGGGAAAAACCAGCCCTTATTTAAAAAATAAATAAAAATAAAAATTATCGATTAAAGAAAAGCTATTTAAAATTTTATTTTAAAAACCACATTGAAAGGAATACATGTAATTAGAATGTTGGCAAGGGACAGAACACTGAAACAGGTATTATTTTAAGGGACTCTACTCAAAGCGACATAAATGTATTATATTATTTAAATACAGTAGTATTTAAAATACGTTTTAAGCCCTTATTTAAAAAATAAATAAAAATAAAAATTATCGATTAAAGAAAAGCTATTTAAAATTTTATTTTAAAAACCACATTGAAAGGAATACATGTAATTAGAATGTTGGCAAGGGACAGAACACTGAAACAGGTATTATTTTAAGGGACTCTACTCAAAGCAACATAAATGTATTATATTATTTAAATACAGTAGTATTTAAAATACGTTTTCAAAATTCTCTTATACAGAATATTTACAATCATTGGCGTCATGTAGTCCGATAATAATTTTAAGTGGTTATCAAAGTTTGAGTAAAAGCCATGGCTTTATCTTACATGCATGAAATTTGGTAATGCATTTTCTATTACTTCTCGATTTTTCACTGTCTCTTTTTTTGTGCTTTAAATGGCAGCGTTATTCCTAATTACTTGAATCTAAAATTTGTGTCAAGCCTGTAAACGGCCAAATATCCTTAATATCTATTACGAGAGAGATCGAGATTATTTCTAGTATTTCTTGTACAGCCTATGAGACATATCAGTGATATTAATTTTGCGGCAGTCATTTCGATTGTCTTCACCGCGTGTAGATCTGTATTAAAGAAAACCTCTGTCACGGTTTATCGAAGATGGAAAATCAAATTGTAAAACGTGTCAAAGTCAACACGAGTGACGGTTTCGAGGGAGGATCGCTCCATCAAGCAAACACACTTGTGTTTTCTATATCAGGATCTTGTATATTTCGGTTCAACTACTCGCTGACGACGAGCGTCTTGATGGGGCCTAGCGGGATCGGTAGGCAAGAGATAAAAATCACTCCCCGGTTAACTGTCTGTACAATTTTACGATCAGTAGTTTGCCATTGCTTCGTGAAAGAAGTCAATGTTGAAGTGCAACTTAATGCCAGTTTAGGGATTGAACGCCTGATCTCGTCATCAGTGCATCGGAAGTTTAAGAGGGAACGCTCTTAAATTTTCAGCCACGCCGAATGGTTATGAATAAGTAGTGCATTAATGAGAAAATACAACTCTTAGAATTACTTTAGCACGAAATGGAATATTGCATGGATAGCAAATCCATTACGTGGAAAGTCTGAATCGAAAGCTCATTGTGTGGGCGTCATCTGCAGACTGCATTCTTCTGGTTTCCGGAGGAATAGCCTGTGGTGAACGGAAGGCCCAATATACGGAAGTGAGGTTAAGCAGCCATGTGCAGGACGTGACGATTCCTTGGGTGAGACCAGTACCAGAGCGCTGTGTGTCGGCTCTGCAAGTATGGAAGCCTCTTTGGATGGCGGGGAATGCCCATGTTCTACCCCTGCCTTCCCTTGAGGTCTGACCGTTATGTCTTCGGCTGTTCTAAATGGGCCAGCTGGGATGGGGGATAACACTTCAACAGTGAGAGTCAAACGTCCTAACGTCCTAACGAAGGTTAACCCGGTCAACATATGCCCGCAGAAGTCGGATGTGTCGGCCTAACGGCGCAAGAACGCAGCTCTGCTGTAAACAGGCACAACGCAATCACGTCCGAAAGAAAAAACTCTCCTGATGAACGCAGAAGACGACGAAGAAGCTTTATTCATATGGTAAACAATAACAACATTATGAAATGACCATCAAACATCACACAAGTATACAACATTGTAGCTAAATGAAAAGAAAACTAATCTGCAAAACATACACATTAAACGAGATGTCTTGTCTTGCACATCTATATTCTTCTGTCTTGCTGTCTTTTCTCTAGTCTTGTTTACGCTAGTCTTGTCTAGCATTGTCGTTTCTCTAGTTTTTTCTTTTCTCTAGTTTTATCTTCTATTGTTTTTTTTCTCCCTGGACTTGTCTTTCATCGTCTTTTCTCTGGTCTTGTCTTACACTCTTTCTTCTAGTCTTGTCTTGCATTGTATTTTTTTTCTCTGGGTTTGACCTCGGGTGTCTTTTCTCTAGTTTTATCTTCTATTGCCCTTTTCTTGTCTTGTTTTATATACGAATGTCTTCCATTAATTTTTCCCTAATTTTGTTTTCGATACTTTTGTCTTGCATTGTTTTTTCTTCACTCTCGTCTTTTCTCGAGTTTAGTCTTCCATTGTCTTTTCTCTTCTATAGTCTTCCATTGTCTTTTCTCTACGCTTGTCTTCCGCCGTCTTTTCTCTAGTCTTGTCTTCCACCGTCTTTTCTCTTGTTTTCCCTTCCATTGTCTTTTCTATAGTCTTGTCTTCCATTGTCTTTCTCTAGTCTTGCCATGCCTTCACTGGTTCATTCGCCAGCGATGTAGCTAACTACGGTAAGTAAAAGTAAAGAACCCTCGATCAGGTTTTAGGCTGAGTCCGGCCATAAAAAAAATAATGCTCCGTATCGATGTGGATTCAAAAACATGTACACAGCAGACATGCAGGCAAGCCACAGTGCTACCACCACACCGCAAGGTTTTGTGTGTTGTGGCACACATTAGGATCCCCAGGAGCTAGAAGTGACGAAGAGTAGACGGGAGACTCTCCTTCGTGTAAAATTGAAACTAGAAAACCTGCCCGCAACAGACTGTGTATATGTTCAACACAATGTATTCCCTTGGTGGATTTAACCACAGAAGCCACATCTAATAAGTTGCACGGTTTATTGCCTGGCATATTTCGCTGCATCTCGTCAGGTGAATACGGCAGAGCTACATATCACATGAAGTGAATAAATGAATAATACTTTGGGCTGAAACACTTAAAACACATAGTTACAGATATTGTTTGAATGTGGAACATCAGTTATTCCCACAGTAACCGCAAAGTCAAATTGAAATCTTTAAGTAAGCTTGCACAAAAGATAAGAAGAACGAGTAAAAGAGTTAAAATAACAACTCAGTTGCCGGGAATTTAAACGGGGTTAAAACAAATTCTTTCGTAAGCTTATCGGGAACGCTGCAGCAAAGTTGCATTGTTTGTTTTGAACAAAAAAAAATGTCATCTGTCAAGTTGTTTGTTGATTTGTTGACGGTGTACAAATTTAACGTCAGGGTTAAACAAGGCGGAGTTTCTTCTTCAGGCCTACTTTGAGAGATCAAAGATCGCTCTCGCTGGTCGCTCGTTTCGCATGATGATTGACTCAGCGTTTTTATTTGCGACGCTAATGAGAATCTTTGATGTCGCAAAAGGGAGAACTCTACCGCCTTATCCTTAGTTATACCATGCAGCTCCATCCATGTCCTCCATATAATCTGTATATCTGTATTTACTTTTCTTCTCCTTGCGTTTTTAGGTCTTCCTGCCCCCTCCCTAGCTCCTCTCTTGTGCATAGTGGAACATTTTAACAAAATATTCTTGTCAGTGAATTTCAGAACACGGAAATGTAGTAAACTATAGTGAGACGATCTAATAAAGGGATATCATCTTACTGATAAATGAGAAATAACTCGCACTAGAAATGTTTGTTTGTAGGTTCTGACAAACATCACTTAATGTTTGGCTAAGATCAAAGTGTAGTATCTGCACTTGATCTTGCCAGGGCCACCAGCAGACGCAGTCATCCGAATGACACACAGGGACGTGGGGACTAGATGCGGCGGCTCTGGCCCTTGGGGAAACAGCGAGACTTTATTAAATAAAAAAAAATTCTGGATTAAAGAAAAGATATTTACCCCCCCCCCCCCACCCCCACCACGAAACACACACATTCGCACGCATTAATATGAACACATGTAATTAGAATAGCGGAAAGAAACATGGCACCTAAGAGTTATTTCAACGGGCATTACTAAAAGCAGCATAATTGTTTTTTGCGATTTAAATAACTGTAGTGTTTATAATAATCTTTTATACAATTTTCATAGAAATTATCTACAGTTATATACAACTTAAATGATGGAATAATAATTTAATAATAATAATAATAAAAAGTCGTCTTTTAGTTTGTATAAAAGTAATGGCTTAATTTTACACGTATGAGAAATTAATAATGCATTTTTTCATTTCCTCTCGATATAACATTAAATTGTTTGTGCTTTCTCTGGCAGTCGTCGTCGTATTCTTTAAAAATTTTTTTTCAGGCCAGTGAAAAGCCAAACATCCTAAGTACCGCCTCCCGGCACCTTGGCTTAGATAGAAGTGTAGAATGTGCGCTTGATCTTCCCAGGGCCACATGCAGAGGAGATCATCCGAGTAACACAATGACTTGGCACCTAGATGGGTGGCTTTGACCCCCTTGGGAAACGCGAGGCATTAAAAATGATCCTTAATATTCAGCACTTTTGATTATTTCACGGCATTTTGATCTCTCTCTCTCTCTCTCTCTCTCTCTCTCTCTCTCTCTCTCTCTCTCTCTCTCTTTCTTTCTCTCTCTCTCTCTCTCTCTCTCTCTCTCTCTCTCTTTATTACACAGACACACACAAACACTCACACTCATTAACTCTCTCTCTCTCTCTCTCTCTCTCTCTCTCTCTCTCTCTCTCTCTCTTTCTCTCACTCATACTCCCTAATTCTCTCACCCACTCTACAGTGATGTACATGTATTCATGTTATAAATTATAACATCAATTGGCATTCAAAATGGTAATATGAACACGAGAATACACAACATATATGGAATAGCATGTTACATGATATGCGTGCGCTTAAATCTCTCTCTCTTTCTCTCTCTCTCTCTCTCTCTTTCTCTCTCTCTCTCACTCTTTCTCTCTCTCTCTCTCTCTTCTCACCAACACACACCCATAGACACTCACAAACAATGCGCGCACACATACACACATTAACAAATCCATTCTTCCACTGTCTCTCTCTCGTTCGCTCACTCTCCCCCCCCCCCTCTCTCTCTCTCTCTCTCTCTCTCTCTCTCTCTCTCTCTCACTCGCAATCACTATTTCACCCATTAAGTCACTCTCTCCATCTTTCATTTACTCAATATCACACTCTCTTTCACTCACTCTCACTCACACACAGACAGACACACATCCTCTCGCTAGTAAATACACACTCCCTCGCATACACACGAAAGCATATACACATACAAACACGAGCATACACACAATATATACACGCAAATACACACATATCCCCACGCACACATACACACATCCACACCCATATACACACATACACACAAATGCACACTCCCTAGCATACACTGCATGCATGCACACAAACACACAAACATGCACATACATACATAAATATATATATATAAATCTTTGTGTATGTATGTATGTATGTATGTATGTATGTATGTATGTATGTATGTATGTCCGTCCTTCACGCGTTCGCGAACGGTCCAACCGATTGAGATGAAATTTTCTACACGTTTTCCTTTCATTCCTGTGCAACCAACTGTGATAGTTTTATCTATCAGCTATCAGCTATTACCTTCCTAAAATTTAATTTTGTAATTACATGACTGAACATAAGAAAATATAAAAATATATGACAAAAAGAGATATAACTTTTAGTATAATTGTTATATCTTAAGTTACGTCCCCTGAGTTTAAATGAGTTGATTGACGATGAATTAAATGAGATGCTCCACATAGATAGATAGATAGATAGATAGATAGATAGATAGATAGATAGATAGATAGATAGATAGATAGATAGATAGATAGATAGATCTCTGCCAGAGCCTGGACGAAGCCGGGCCGGGCAGCTAATATTTGGGCAGCTATATTCAAGGGGACTTAACATAAGAAAAATTATTTCAAGGGTCATAACTTTTAATAACATCACTATTATTTTATGTATAGATTGTTGCATTGTTTTCACAGATTTATAAACTCTTTTCTATAGTTATTTACAGGCATATGAGTTATAATATATAGTGATATAATCTTTAAGGCATTTTCATAAAAATTATCATAAAAGTAATGCATCGATTTAAATAGTGAAAATTTTCTAACACATCTTTTTATGTTTTTAAAACCAGTGTTCATTAAAAATAATGGATTTATTTTAGACAAGTCAGAATTTTATTTCTGTACTTTTTTTCGGAGTGGAACTTTTGAAGTAATCGAAGCATTTGTTTTTTCCGTTCGCTTGGCAGAGAGAAGGTCAGTGCACAATTAAATGGGTATATTCTCGATGTTGTTTTTGTTTAAAAAAAAATGTTGGCCGCGTGTGTGTCAACATCACATTTTTCATTCAATGTTGTGGGTGTGCATAACTTATGCATACCTTACACGCAGCACACCTGTTAAAATGCAGGTTTTTTTTTTTTTTTTTTTTTTGTCTAAAAAAAAGAAGAAGCCTATCCTTTGAAGTACCCAGCATTTACATTTAATAGTTTCAGGTTGCCCTTTTTCTTTTGGCCATGTACCATATTTCAATATCCTCTACTATATATGTAGACAATATTTGTTTGTGTGTGTGCCCTTTATCAGATTCAGATGAAATGCAATAGTTAGTTAAAAATCTAATTTTCTATTTTAGTGAAAGAGAGCACATGGTGTCTGGAAGGACATTCTTAAGTTAATTTTGTGTGTGTTGTTCATACTTTATGCATACCTTACACGCAGCACGCCTGTTAAAATACTGTTAAAATGCGGGTTTGTTTCCCCCTCCCCCCCAAAGATTTATAAACTCGTTGTCTATAGTTATTTACAGGCATATGAGTTATAATAAATAATGATATAATCTTAAAGGCATTTTCAAAGTTTTCATAAAAATAATGCATAATGCATAACATTGTAACCCATCTTTTTCTGCTTAAAGAACTTATCAACTGTCATGTCGGTGATTAAAAACAGTTTTCATTAAAAATAATGAATGGTGTGTGGAAGGACATTCTTTTAAGTTACTGTGCGCCAGGATCTGGGCGAAACCACGCCGGGTCAGATAGATAGATAGACAGACAGATAGTCGGGAACGGGAGCTTATTTGACTACTTATATGAATTAAATGAGATGCTCCCCACCAGGGACTGGATGAAGCCGGTCCGGGTCAGACAGACAGACAGATAGACAGACAGACAGATAGTCGGGAACGGGAGAGCTTATATGACTACGTATATGAATTAAATGAGATGCTCCCCACCAGGGACTGGGTGAAGCCGGGCCGGGTCAGACAGACAGACAGATAGACAGACAGACAGATAGTCGGGAACGGGAGAGCTTATATGACTACTTATATGAATTAAATGAGATGCTCCCCACCAGGGACTGGGTGAAGCCGGGCCGGGTCAGCTAGTATATATATATATACACGCACATACACACATATACACACGCACATACATATAAACACACGCACACATGTACGCACACATAAACACATATATAAACATACTTACACACACAAGCAGACATACAAGAACACATTTACACACACTTACACATACACACCCACACGCACATTCAGACGTGCATACACATACACCCACATAAACACACGCATACACACATATGGACACACGTACACACCAACCCATCCACCCACACTTACTCACACATAAATGCTGCCTCACATAATCTCACCCTCTCACTCACTCATTTACTCTCTAAACCACACTAACTCACTCTCTTACTCGCACAGACAAGTACACAGACACACACACACTCACCCACTCTCTCTCTCACTCATTAACTTCTCATGCACTCTCTCACTCACCCACTGTCTCTCTCTTGCACACTCACTCGCTCTCACACTCACTCACACATATTCTCCCCCTCACTCACTAACTCACTCTCCCTACTCACTCACTCACCCGGTGGCTCTCTAACTCACACTCACTCACTTTCTCACTCTCTCACACAGACAGGTATACACACAACACAACCTCTCTCTCACACTAACTCATTCTCTCACTCAATCTCTCACACATACGTGTACACAGATATTCACTTACTCTTTCACCCTCGCAGGCACACGCGCATACACACTCTTTCACTTTCTCTGTCTCATACTCACTCTCGCACTCACATTCTTTCTCATTCACTGTCTCACCCACTTTCTCACTCACAGTAGGTGAATTATGGAGGCATATAGTCGGTATGAAGTAAGTATTGAAAGAGTTTTGAGAGAGAGAGAGAGAGAGAGAGAGAGAGAGAGAGAGAGAGAGAGAGAGAGAGGGGGGGGGGGCACTAGAAACGTTTGGTTGAAGGTTCTGACAAACATCACTTAATATTATAATGGTTTACCTATGATTTTTGTTTAAATCAATTTATGAATACTATCCCTTCTCGGCCTTTTGGCTAAGATCAGAGTGTAATATGTGAAGGCTGGTCTGGTTTGCAAGATCAGTTCTGCGTATGGCGTTCGTTGTCTCAAATGGAACTTCCCAGCCGACACAAGTTTGTAAGGCAGTTTCGAGAATATGACTGTAGCGCGAAGCCGGAATCACGGTGTGAGCGGGCGAAAAGGGAATTTTTGAAAGATCGTTCGACAAGATCTCGATAAGCCCTCTCTCTCTGTCTCTGTCTCTCTCTGTCTCTCTCTCTCTGTCTTTCTCTGTCTCTCTCTCTGTCTCTCTCTGTCTCTCGCTCTCTCTCTCGCTCTCTCTCTCTCTCTCTCTCTCGATGACTAGTGGGCCTGCAGTAAGTCCTGCCCGGCTTAGCTTGAAAGCTCTTCATTAGGCGTCCAGTAGTTTTGCATGTATCACCGGGTACCGATGGAGTGCGCTGAGCGATTACTACACGCCTGCTTGTGCGTGAATAGTCCATCTGCGCGATAGATATCTGGTTGATCCTGCCAGTAGTCATATGCTTGTCTCAAAGATTAAGCCATGCATATCTAATTTCACACTGTCTCACGGTGAATCCGCGAATGGCTCATCAAATCAGTCGGGGTTCCTTAGATGGCACGATCCTACTTGGATAACTGTGGCAATTCTAGAGATAATACATGCTTGCCAAGCTCCGACTCCCTCGGAAAGTGCGCTTTTATGAGAACAAAACCAATCGTCGTTGCCTTTCGTGGGGCGCGGCGTTCCCACTGGTGACTCTGGATAACTTTGTGCTGATCGCATGGCCTCACGTGCCGGTGACGCATCTTTCAAATGTCTGCCCTATTAAATGTCGATGGTACGTGACATGCCTACCATGTTTGTAACTGGTAACGGGTAATCGGGGTTCGATTTCAGAGAGGGAGCAAGAGAAACGGCTATCATATCCAAGGAAGGCAGCAGGCGCGCAACTTACCCACTCCCGGCAAGGGGAGGTAGTGCCGAAAAATAACAATACGGGACTCTATCGAGTTCCCATAATTTGAATGAGTACACTTTAAACCCTTTAACAAGCATGTATTGAAGGGCAAGTCTGGTGCCAAAAGCCGTGGTAATTCCAGCTCCAGTAGCAAATATTAAAGTTGTTGCAGTTAAAATGCTGGTAGTTGGATCTGGAGTGTTCAAAGCAGGCCTCGATTGCCTGAATAATGGTGCATGGAATCATGGAATAGGACCTCGGTTCTATTTTGTTGGTTTTCGGAACTGGTGGTAATGATTAACAGTGACAAACGCGGGCATTCGTATCGCGGCGTTAGACGTTTAATTTTTGGATCCTCGCAATACGAAATACTGAGAACACAAAAGTAAAAATTCAAAACAATGTTTTCCTGCAGTGAATTTGAAATACGAAGACACAAACAATAGATTTCACGATTTATTGCCTGGCATATTTCGCTGCATATCGTCAGGTACATACTGCTGAATTCACACAACATAAAGTAAATTAACTAGATAAGTCCTTCAAGCTGAAATATGCACATGTTCACACAGTAATGCCAATTGTCTACCATGGTAATTTTAAGTTGACTAACATATCTTTCTGTTTGCGCAAATCTGGCTTGCGTTGATTGATCATTATTGCTTCTGCAAACTTTAACAAGCGAGTATTTTGGGTGTTAAACAACACGCGAAAGGCAATGATTTTGTCAATCATATGGCTACTTTCGAGAATATGCCTACCAATTGAAGACGCGAGGAGCTTCCGGTGTGTCGGCCCCACTCGGCTCGCATCGCCTATATGTCGTATCTTGTGACCCAATGAGGTATGTGTTCTGACACTCTTTTGTTCGGCTGTCTCTCTGTTCTACCGATGTAGAAAGCCTGGCATCAACATGTGAATTGGTTAATACAATAGTTTTTGGCATACAGAGGAACAGGCTCTTTTACTGTTCGTGTGGGAATCGGGGTGGTTCTATACCTAATGACTGGAGTTGCAGCACAGAATGTTCGGCCTAATGCTGTAGTAAACCGGTCTTGTAGACGTTGTATTACATCATCCCCTCGAAAGGTTAGCTGGATGAGTACCTTGAGTTTAGGGACTGTAGTTTCGTCTGGTTTTGGTATTGACATTGGTTATAGTCTCAAGTTTCCTACGATAGGCAGAGGATTTCTTTATAGGGTGAATACCTACTATCCCCGACCTGTATGGTCGAGGCAAAGAAGGAAAGGAATGACTGACAAACTTATTTGCATATGACTAGCACACCGTGAACCGATAACTCTCTGAATATCACATGACCCATGAACAAGATATCATTAACACTCGCTGTTACACTACAACGGTTCTTATCGCTGTTATCGTTACCATCGCTGTTATCTTTAATACTCGGTGTTATCTCTACAGTCGTTGTTGTCGTTACCATCGGTCTTATGGCTACAGTCGTTGTTGTCGTTGTGACGAAACAGGACTAGATACAGTCTGTCCTCTGAATTATTTCCCTTTGGTTGGAATAAGTCGGGTTAGTCTCCCTTGATATGGTGACCATAACTAGGGAATTCCCCGGTAAATAGTCCGTGACGTCACAATTCTGGTGACTTCTAGATTATGCTAAAATGTCCCCGGCCCAGGGCGTACGTGGTTTGTTGGCAGGTTGGACTCACAATTGTTCGGAACTCACGAGGTGTTGGAGTTCTCCCTGATCCTTGGGATACTCGGGGCCCGAGAAATCCTTGTGGCAGCGCCCTTAGCTATCCACAGTCAGTCGCCAGCCGAATTTCGTCAAGGAAGGCCGCAGTAACTCACTGCTAGAAGAGATGTCTTTTTCGCAGTCAGAGCGGACACCTGCAGTCGAGTGATGTGATTTCAAGATCACAGGTAATGTTGAATTACTTTAAGTATTAGCCGTTGTCTGTAAATATACCGCGACGTTTAATCGCCGGCCGAAATAATTATCTCATTGGAGCGCATAAATTGAAGTTCGGCCTATCTGCATTAATAATTAGCCGTAATCAATCGGCTAAGAGTATTGAGGTCAGATGTCTGATAGCTACAAGCGTGTATAAACAGTAGGCCTGAATATGTGTGTTCCATCTGATAATTGAGTAAATCCGATGTTAGTACATCTGATAGAATGTATTTACTGTTAGAGTACAAATTATATGCATTGTTATGGATATGTATGTTATTATCACTGCTATGTGTAAGTAGATTCGGGTAATTTACCAACTGTGTAGCAGATGTGTTACCTATCTGGTTTATTGTTTATATACTCAAGGGCTGTCAGGAAGTTTGACTTCGTTATATTGTGATGCTAGAATCATTTAATAGTGATAAGTTATTGCTTGTTATTATTATTGATGTGTCATTTGCTTGGCTAGAATAGGATGGTAATTTATGTCTTATATCAGTGGTGGTATTATTCCGGGAACAAGGTGGTGTTATTTCATTGGGATGTGCAGGTAAGTATTTGCTGTGTGAAGATGCCAGTGATATTCCACTTAGACAGAAATGGTTTATAATTACCGGATAGCGGTTGATAGAAAGTATTTATGATGCCTGAGGTCATTGCTTGTTTACATGCCTGTCCGCCAGAGTGACCATGCGTGTCCAATCGTGAGTATGCCTAGCCAACCGCCTGGTTATTAGGCATGTCAGACCGACCGTTGTGTCGACCCAAAGCGATCGTGCTTAACCGAAGGTGGAATTAACATACCCGACCGAGAGCGATGCGGCGCTCTGTAATCGAGGCCGTTGCGTCTATGTAGATCCGAACTATGTACAGAACCTGGACTGTCTCTATTATTCTCCTCTTCAAGAAACCTGACTCTGATAATGGAGTAACTGATTCACTGCAGTGAGGAAGTAGTAGTATTCTCTGTGGTAATTGGTCCAGATAAGGGGAACTTGAGATTTAGGAGAGGGGGGCCGGTAGCCTCTCTAAAAAGGATGACGTGGCCTAATTCGCCACGGACCAAGATGCGGTGGACCCACAGTAGCTGTGGGAAAGTGTTTTCGGTGGAGGGTCACCATATCTGTGCTAGACCTGCACAGAATTGACCGTCATGAATGAAGGTCAATTAATAAAGGCCAAACGTTGTTCTGGGACGGAGATCCCAGAACAAAAGCTGTTGCTGTGTTCTGAGTTTGTTAATTAAGTTTAACAATTCCTAGTTATAAGTTATTAATGCTACGTTAATGAATTTTTTTTTTTTTTTTTTTCCGCGTTTCCATCCTGTTTCAGGATATTGCGGTCAACACCAGCATCTTTCAGCTGTCTGTTGATTCCTAGGCTAGATTACGCTCATCAGCACGCCACGACTTTCTGAGCGACCGGCTCCATACTCTCATAAGTCACTTTTGCGATTCGAACCACTGCTAATTCTCGTCGCGTCACGTGACGAGAGTATTCGGGGTTAGCGGAGAAAGCTGCTAACCCCACGGCCACGAAGCCGGTGTTAATGAATTGTGAGGAAGATAATTTATTAATGTTGTGTAGTCATTAATGAGTTAGGTTTAATTAGTTGATCCATGGGTGAAGAGATTGATTAATTGTTGAGCTAGGTAGAAGGAGGGTATGTCTGGCTGGACACCTCCTAGATAATGTAGCCACTACACTGAAAGAGAATTAGGTGTATTTTCTGGTTGATGGATGGTGAAGAAACAGGAGTGGATTAGCACCAGACGAAGGATACTTTGATAGAGTCATACAGTCTACTCTGGTGCTATCGGGCTATCTGTTGCCCAGACGAGTTACTTAACTATACACTGGTGTATTATTGCTTTCTCCTGCAGCCTCATGCCTATACATTGTAATTAAGAGTAGATCGATGATGTTGATGATCACTTATATATATTGTATTATATATATATATATATATTACTGACAGGCATGTATTAATGTGGAGTGTTGTCCTTGTTGTAGTTGAGTACTCACACCAACCCCTCCATGTTTCAGTTTCTGTTATACGTTAGATCCGATGTAGATTCAGGAGCTCAACCATAAGCTCCACGGGACTTGCTAGTTCCAGTGCCAATCAAGATGAGATTTGAGGCGTTACTGGAAGCAGTCATCTTAATCTGCCTACGTCAATACTGGAGAGTCAATTAAGTTGAGATTAGCCCTGTAGGTCTAGGCTAAGACCACCGCCAAGAGTCCGACGAAGTTAGTCAATCGATCCAGATAGGGTCAAAGACTACAGAGTCTATTGGTTCCCGCCAGCGAGGTACTGGTACATGTCTCATTCAATGATAACCTTGGCAATTTCCAGGCAATGAAGTTCAGGTGTTGAAACGAATGTTTACCAGTCATGCCCATGGCCTGTTTATTAAGCTTCCGGCTCGGCTGGGTCGTAATGGGACACATTGTCTAAAGTTAACGGAACCGCAAGGGTGAATCAACAGGTGTGATCCTTTTTTTTTAAAGCCATGAACAGGGTCATATGACAGGTAGCAGAGATTTGACATTCTGGTAAACTGTACAGGTAGTTGATACCTACCGAACTGAGTTGATGGTCAGACTTGGTGGACTGTTAAGGTAGTTAATACCTACCGAATTGTGTAAGATAGCTACATGAGAATATGTTCAGTGTTAACATTCATTTGTCGAGTCATGCAATTGTGACATTGCGGTACTATGGAGCCAGTGTTCCAGTTATAGGTTGCTGATAAGTGTTTCCCAGGAACTGGCGAGACAGAAGAGCAACCAGGCTCTTGTATATACTAGTGTATTGAGATATAGGACGTTTCTTCAGTTGGGGACAGCTAGGATTCTAGGGTCGACCCAGACGTGGAACTTGTGATTTAGTAAGTCATCGAGGGATGATCCTCAATGGTTGGTGGAGTGTCTGTCAGGCATTAGTCCTACGCCTGACCAGCCCGAGATCTGGCTCACCGTGGGAGGAGAAGACTTTGGAAGGGTCTATGCCTTGGAGTTGCTTTACACTGGAGGTTTCTCGGGTGAGTCGTTAACTACGACGGGACAGACTCACGAACTTAAGTCACATGCTCTGTGATGAAGACGGATCATCAGGAGATCTTCTCGTGTACATATTGTCTTCTATCCAGGCTTTCAGCCATCCTTCTCTAAGTTGCAGTTGACGTATTTAGAAATTAAATTTTGCTTTGTTAGCTATGGCTTTGTGTATTAGTATGACTGTTGTCTTGTCCGAGCCCCCTGTGGGTAGGAATCCGTAAGAGGGGAGGGAAAGGTCAGCTGTCCCGGCTTGTGTGGGGCTTTGTAGATGTAAAGTCCTATTGGGGTGGTCGGAGCAAAGGCTGGGGATATTAACTAATGTAACAAACCTGTCCAAGCCCCGGGAGTCTTGTTACAGTCGTTACCATCTGTGTTATTACCGCTTCAGTCGTTGTTGTCGCTACCATCGATCATATGGAATAGAAGAGAAAGCAGCGGCTGCAGCAGGATATAACAATATGAATTGGAAACAAATAGGTATATTAAACTCCTGCGAGAAGAAACGTACTAAACATCAACAACGTTGCACATACCATACAATGAAATCCACGTATCGCGAAATACAGGTGAAAATCCGAAATCAGAAGCACTCAATAAATATATAAAATGAATAATAAACTAATAGAAACTAAAATAAACTACACACAAACGCGTACAATACGACACACAGGATCATATTACTACAGTCGTTGTTGTTACCATTGCTAGTCATCACGGTTATCGTTAACATTGTTGTTATCGTAATAATTGTTTATCCACGCTGATTACTTTGTTTATGTAATAATGAGCAACATCACCATCATGTGCCATGCGTGTACGCGTTTGGCCATGTCACTCCATCTCCAGAACCGTGGATCAACTCAGTGTTCTTTTTTCGACCATACAACGTGGCGAAGCCATCCAGGTATTTATTTCTCTGCCATTAGCTTGTTCTCTTGCCATCGATCTTGCCAGTTGTCACAAAGTTCTCTAAGTTATTTTTTCTCATAACATGCTTAAAATAGTTTGACTGTCTACGTCTAATTTCTCTAATTAGCTTAGTTTCTTCTTCTTCTTCTTCTTCTTCTTCTTCTTCTTCTTCTTCTTCTTCTTCTTCTTCTTCTTCTTCTTCTTCTTCTTCTTCTTCTTCTTCTTCTTCTTCTTCTTCTTCTTCTTCTTCTTCTTCTTCTTTCGTTTGCTTGAAATATGTCTATAACTGTAATGTTTCATGTAGAACTTTGTCACTTGTTATTCTCTCGGCCCATGATATTCTTTTCATTCACCTCAGAAACCACATTTCCAAAGCCATCAGATGTTTTTCATCTTGCCTGCTCCATGTCTACGCTTCACATCCACACAAAAGCACAGGTTCCATGGAGAACCTCAATACTCTTTTTTTCGTTGCAAATTACATAATTTCATTGGTCAGTATGTGGATGATGTCTTGTCTTGCGTATCCTTGTCAATATTCTTCTCTGACGCTGTGGGTTCTCTTGTCTTGTTTTCGTGAGTCTTGATTTGCGTTGATTTTTTTTCTCTCTAGTCTTGTCTTTCATTGTCTTTTCTCTAGACTTGTCTTGCATTGTCTTGTCTCTAGTTTTCACATGTGTTGTCTTTTATCTAATCTTATCGTCTATTTTTTTTTGTAGTAGTCTTGTTTTGCCGGTTTATCACGCAGAGTCTCGTAGCGGGCGAGAGCTGGGAGCGGTTCGACCCCCGCTGGTGACTTGGGAGATAACTGAACCGGCCGCTCAGAAAACAATGGCAAACTACTGAGCGTAATCTTGCCAAGAGATCAACAGACAGCTGAAAGATGCTGCTGCTGACAGCGATGTCCTGTAAAGGATATGCGAATTTAAAAAAAAAAAGTCTTGTTTTATATAGGCAAGTCTTCCAATTTTTTTTTCTCTAGTTTTCTTTTCGATACTTTTGTCTTGCATTGTCTTTTCTTTACTCTTGTCTTTTCCCTCGTTTTCGCGAGTCTTGTCTTGCATTGTCTTTTCTATATATTTGTCTTCCATTGTCTTTTCCCTACTCTAGTTGTCAGAGTCTTGCGTAGAGCAAGATAAGTAGCTCGTTTTCTGGCAAGTGTGAAGCAATATCAAACTATCAAATCACACGAAGTGAATATCCGAAAGTATTATTCACAAGCTTTATTTACGCGCCGCATTTATTCTCGCACAAACATCGCGCAATGACAATCCATAGCAATCATTACGGCATGAACAATATCACTACAATACATAATAATACATGCAAGCAATAAACATCTCACTTACAATTCAAACTATTCAAGCGTTCGAACCAGTCTCCCACTGTCGTACAGGCTAGCTCTCAATGCAGATTCAAACACCACTCGCAGACCCATGCGACCTGTCCGTTCAAACCTCTAAACCCGTCTGCCAGATCTGGCGTTCTACACGCCACACGCCAGTCGGCGCCCACGTCAGCTGGTGTGACCCCTGCACGGTTCACGGGGTGTACTGCTGACCAGCGGTCGTTTAAGCGTCGCTCAATTGCTGTGCTTGGCTGATTATACGGGCGTCGTCGAAGACGCCGCATTCCCTCTGCAGTGTTTAACATCTCTCAGGGTTGCGTGTTGTTATGTTGTCTGGCGTTGGTACAGACAACGCGTCGCAACCTCGGATGTGAGACCTTGACACTCTCCACATCCCGTTTTCATGGAAGGATTTCCTTTCATGTACAATCTATATAGGTGTTATTACACCTGTCAAAGTCGAACATTATACGTTAATAGTTATTATAATTATATACCGGTGACTAGTAAACAATATGTATACAACAATTGTGTTGCACTATGAAGTACAACTGTCAAGTACAATCTATTTAATGTTCATTACCTTGCTGTGACACAGCTAGTCCGGTAGGTATCGCTAAACTGGCCCCTACCTCACAACCAAGAACAAAAATACTAAAATCATCAGGTCAAGCCTTGAGCATCTCCCTCTGAGATAGCTCCATCATCAGACCTCTGTTTGGAGTTTCTAATGAAGGTCAACAGTTTTGGCAATATACTGTCCATATCTAAACAACGTTACATTGACATGTTACATATCAAGCACACATGTTAATGGTTACAATACATAGTTACATATCACCAAAAATTTAGAATAATGTCACCTGGTTATTATAGCAAAAATTTAGGAACAATAATTTATCGTCGTTTACAAGACATAAATTAGTACTACAAATTTATTTCTTAATGTCATAATTTGATACTTATTGACAAATGTGCACAAAAAGTCACGTTTGTAAAGAAGCAATCAAGTTACGATGCTGAGATTACATATTATAAAAATCGACATATACAATTCCGTATATGGACATATTATAAATCACATTTTAATACAATTGTCATGCATTTATAGACTTTTTAGCGTAGTCTACTAACTTTTAATATTAATATGCAAAACAAATATCGGAAGTATACAGCTATACTATTACATGTGTTGTGGTATCATTCACACGACATTAGTCCGTTCTAGATGGATATTATATAAACGGAGTAGTATCAGCTGTTGGATCGTCTCTTCCGTCTTCTGCTCAGATAGTACTGTCACAGTCATCTTTCGTACCTTGTTAAAACGTCTTGGACACCTCGATCTGGATACATTCAGGATTACTTCACGTTGTAGTGGCTTGGTAAGTTCCTGGATCCTATAGTGTTGTCCAGTGACACTTCTCTGTAGTGTCTAGTTGTTACAATATTTATCTATTTACAATAATAATTACATTCTTTCTCATATCTCACAGTTATACAACACATTAATTTACATCATAATGATTCCATTCTTTCACATATCTCACAATTATACACGCTTTCATTCGCATGATAATAATAAGATTCCAAATATGTACATAAGTTATATACATTGGGAGATATAATCTTCCCTATCACATTGGTGTACACAGCGTTACTGACACATTGTCACAATTGGCTGTGGTACTGAGCACTATTTACGTTGCAGTTTTATACACCCTCTGCACTGTGCTCTGGTGTTGACTGGGTATTAGGTTCGTCGTATGGACATCTCGACAAAAGATCTGCAAGACAGTTTTGTGAACCCTTTATATGGTTAATTTCATAGCTATAGTCCTGCAGAAGAAGGGACCATCTTGCCACCTTGCTGTTACTTGGCGTTCCTCTGGTAACAATTGTCAGCGGACTATTATCTGTTTCAATAATGAAATGTTTGCCTAACAAAAATCTAGAAAGTTTAAGTACCGAAAATACCATGGCAAGAGCCTCGAGTTCCGGTGTACTATAATTTCGTTCGCTGGTGTTCAGTTTTCGAGAGACGTAGTATACTGGGTACAAGATTTGGTCGTGTTCTTGGAGAAGCACACCTCCAATGGCTACGGAGCTCGCGTCACATCTTAATCTAAAAGTAATATTCAAATTTGGCAATTTCAGAATAGGTGATTTAGAAAAATATTAAAGAATCTTCGTAAATGCTGGCCTTAAACATTCACTGTTTACAATCACATTGGGGTGTTTATTTGTTAGTAGATCAGTGAAACATTTGGTCAATTCAGAAAAATGAGGAATAAACTGTCTATAATAGTTTAAAAGACCTAACACACTTCGCAACTGTTTCTTAGTTGTCGGAAGCGACAATTTCAAAATTCTGGACATGATGTTATTGTCAGTTGATATAAAGCCATTTGAGATCTTATAACCCAAAAATGAAATGTCCTGAAAGGCTATATCAACTTTGGAAGGTTTTACAGTCAGTCCATGCTGTCTAATCCTGTCAAATGTCTGCTGTAGTGCAGTTATGTGCTCTGTCATGTCCTTTGTGTGTATGCAAATGTCGTCCATGTACCAAATGATGTTAGCTATGTCTGTCAAAAGAATTCTTGTCATTCTAACAAAGGTAGCTGGTGCATTGACTAATCCGAAAGGTAGTTTACACCATTCGTTTAAACCCCACGGTGTGGCAAATGCAGTCAGATGTATACTATCAGGATGTACAGCTATCTGCCAGTAGCCTTTTGTCATGTCAAGTTGGGTGAAATAACGTGAGTCAGATAGTTCAGTCAAGATGTCTTCACAGTTGCTCATCGGTTCTAAATCCAACTGTGTAATGCTGTTAAGTTTACGATAGTCCACACAAAGTCTTATAGTGTTATCCTTTTTGCGTACTAAAACTATTGGTGAACAGAAATGAGATTGTGAACGTCGAATGATATGATTTGCTTCTAAATCAATGATTTCTTGATGAAGTTTTTCTTTATAGTGTATAGGGATGGAATATGGTCTACACTTAATAGGAACGTCAGATGTCAAGATGATTTGGTGTTGCACTAAATCTGTCTGTCCTGGGCTGTCAGAAAAGATCGTCCTGTATTCTTGAATCAGTTGTCTGCAACTGTCAGTCTGTGTCTGCGTTAGTTTAGGATTTACCTTAATGTCCTGTAAGTTGGTCGTCGTGTCAAGAACTGGTGTTGGTATCTCGTCAGTGTCGTTGTCGTCCGTCTGGTCCACTATGGAGGTACTTGCTGCAGTCTCTACTTGGTCGTCTTGCCTGTGATGATATGGTTTGAGCATGTTAATATGGAAAATTTTATGTTTGTCCCTAACTGCAATTTCGTAGTCTACCGTCGAAATTTGTCGTAGTACTTTGAACGGTCCTTGTCATGAGTCAGTTAGGAGATGTCTATCACTTGGCAAAAGAAGAAGAACGTCCTGTCCTGGCGTCAGTGTAATAGTTCTATTTCCTCTGTTAGCATATTGTCGGTAAATAGCTCCTGATTTTTGAAGAGCTTCTTTAGCCAAAATACATGATTTCATAATTCTATCACGCAATGATGTTACATGTTCATATTGTGAAATGGGAATAGGCAAAGTAGTACTTTCAGTCAACATAGATTCATACAGAGATAATGGGCCGCGTGGTTGTGCACCATATAACATTTCGAATGGTGAAAACCCAGTGCTGGAATGGGGCACTTCCCTGTATGCAAACAAAATTGCAGGCAGATAAGTATCCCAATCTTCAGGATGTTCTTGGGTTACCTTAGAGAGCATATGTTTCATATCGCCATTAATCTTTTCCACTATACCGGTCTAATGTGGGTGGTATGGACTGTTGAAGCATTGTTTAACACCCAACATTTTGGTAAAGGCTTGTGTAGCTGAGGAAATAAACTGGCTACCCCGATCTGAAAGGATGGTATCAGGGAATCCTACCCTCGCAAAAATATGAAAGAACACTTCCATGATGTCTTTGGAAGTTATGTTCTTCAATGGAATCGCTTCTGGCCATCGAGTACATAGATCAATGGGTGTTACAATGTACCTATTATCTTTAGATGTTACATGGTTCAGAGGACCAACTGTATCGACCGAGATCTTTTCAAACGGTATACTAGCCAAATCAGTAACTTGCAATTCAGCTTGTGGGTGTTTACCCTTTTTGACAAGCTTCTGACAGATGTCACACGATCCGCAATACTGTTTGGTATCGCTGCAAAACTTTGGCCAATAAAATTGTGTTAGTAACCTTGCTCTAGTTTTAGCATACGCCATGTGTCCTGCAAAGGGTATGTCATGAGCTAGATTCAATGCTTGCTTGCGGTTTTCTAACGGTAGCACTGTTTGTTCGATAGTGCTGGAACCTTTGGTGTAGTCCCGTGTTAGAATTCCGTTCTTGAGAGCAAAGTACCATTGAGCATTCTTTGCTACTCTTGGCTTTTGGCCTACAAGTTTAAAATACTTTTGCAGAGATCGATCGGCTTTTTGAGATGTTATAAACGTCTCCCTAGTTGTATCAGGAGATGTTACAACTGGACTTACTCGTTGTAAAGCCTCTGTCTGATCGATTCGATCTTGCATCTGTGCAGTAGATCTAGTTACTGCATTTACTACATTACAACGATCATTCTCATCACACATTGATGTTACAATCACACAATTACATGTATGTTCTGGCGTAGCCAGGTTGGTATTTTTACATTCATTTACAGGTGGTAATACATCATGAATGATGATTGGTGATGAAGGTGAAATGGTAGTATCAATATTACAACTGACAGTTGATGTAATACTGTCATGTGGCATGTCATTCACTTCAGGAAGGTTTTCAATGATACCATCACAGCAAGGATTGATTAATGCTGCGCATTTAACCTTTCCTGTAAGGAATGGTGTATTTATATATGCCCATGCAAGTGGATATTTCTCTATGTTCCCTGAGAACGTCCTGCATGTGACATATTTACCACTATATTGTGATGGTAAAATGTAATCTCTCTTTACACCAATGAGAGTACTGCCGCTATCACGTAAAACTGTGGCAGCTCTATCATTAACATACCCCTAGTGGATGTTTAGTTTACCTTTGGAGTTTACTACAGAATTGGCGTCCTCACTGGTAACAGGTATAGAATGGCCGCATGTTAACACGCCATCCTCATGAAATTGATCACAAATGGTACATTTTTCATGATGGAACACCTCAATGGAATGTGCTGAGTTTACTGGGTGATCTTGTACACTTTCATCATCTGAAGAAGAATTGTCAAACATGGCTGCATTAGCCTTTCTGGTCATTGACCGGCCTTTACAATTCTTCCGCCAGTGGCCATAAGCTTTACAAAGATAACATTTGGTAACGCTTTTGTAGTTCTTCCTTTCTTTATCTTGCTTAGATATGTAATTATGCAAGTAAGCAGTGTACCCAGGATGTTTGTCGCACATCTCATTCTCATTGTGTGAATAATCGCAATATTTGCAGTGATATAATTTCTCTGCAGCTTGTTTATAAGGTCTTTGTTTGGTATTCGACCCTGCCTGATATTTGCCATATGTAGCCGCTGCGACAAAGTCTGTGCTGGTCAGACTACTAGAGAAACATTGCTTATTGGCTGCAAAATAACCAGAGCCACGACTTTCGATCTGTTGAACGCTTTCACACTGACATTCCAGCAAAAATTTAGAAAAGGGGGGTGGGAGAGATGCGATAATCTTATCTCTCAACATAAGATCAACGAATTTGTCATAACTTCCATTTACTTTGGCTGCTGACAGCCATTTAGAAAAAATATTTTGAATGTCTGAGATGTAATCAGAGAACGTGTGTGTTGGCTTAGGAGACAACTTTCTAAACTGTTCTCTATAACCTGATTCATCTACCAAAAAATGTGACATAATTTTCGCTTTAATGTACAGATAATCTTCTTTCAGGTCATTTGGGATCGACTCTATGACTTTAAGAGGTTCCCCAGAAAGACTTCTTACATATACTATCCCCCATTCAGGTTTTGGAATTTTGTAATGATCCATAACAAATTCAAAATGTTGGGTAAATGCTGCTATGCAATCTTCTGTGTTGTAACTTCTGATCAGACCTAGGCACTTTTTATGAGGTTGATCTTTGTCTGTTTCTCTATTAACTTTATCTTTAGAAGATTCAGCTTTCAGCTGTTCAATTTTCAGTTGTGTTTCTTGCTCTTCTCTCTTACCTTGGGCTAAGATCTCAGCTTGCCGCAATGCAGCTTCTGATTGTGCTTGTTGAAGCTTTAGAGCAGCTTCTGATTGTGCCTGCTGAAGCTTTAAAGAAGCTTCTGATTCTGCCTCTTTACTTTTCAGAGCAGCTTCTGATTGCTTTAGAGCAGCTTCTGATTGTGCCTGTTGAAGCTTTAGAGCAGCTTCTGATTGCTTTAGAGCAGCTTCTGCTTGTGCCTTTGACGCCCTTTCGACCGCTCTCTCATCCCTCTCACTAATTTGCTCTTCCTTCAAAAGATATTCTGCATATTTACTTTCACTCCATGTTCTCAATCCCTCACCAGACATATTCATTTTCAAACCCATTTCAATGAAATCGTTTAAAGAAGACATGATGAACTATAAATATGATGGAATAAATATAAACAAAATTACTTATGATGTTAGTAAGTTACAAATATTTCTAGCACAGTTGATGTTTAAAGCCAGACTAACGAAAGTATAAAGAGGAATGAAAAAAATTTTTATACTCAAGTACTCCTTGGGCAATGTGCTGTTCAGTGGTGCTCGAAATCACACTGGAACGTCTTTCGGGTTGACGCACAAAGAATTTTTGAAGTTCACGAGACTCAGGTAAAGTTGACACAAACAACCTGTACTTTTTAAACTAAACGGAATTAGAACGTTTGTAAATGTATGGTGTGTGTAATGTCACTAAAGTCTGTAAAGGTTTGTTTGTTGTCAAGTATTATTGTTAGTCGTTACCACAATCAACAACTTTCACGCTCACACTAACCCTACTCAGTGACATTCAAGGGCACGGCCGCCATTTTGGATTTTAGGTACAAAATTTGTTGACTTTAGTGATAAGTCTGAAGACGCCTCGGTTGGCTTCAAATAATATCTTCACACTTATACTTTAATGAGATCAACACTATTTAATCGTTACTTTACCTTAATCTATGACTTGCGCACTTCTATCGGCATGTTCACATTCGTTTCTAACTCGGACAAAAACATTTACAAGTTCGCATTTGGTTCAAAACCCGGACGAAAGCCACCACGTTCGCACTTGTCAGAGTCTTGCGTAGAGCAAGATAAGTAGCTCGTTTTCTGGCAAGTGTGAAGCAATATCAAACTATCAAATCACACGAAGTGAATATCCGAAAGTATTATTCACAAGCTTTATTTACGCGCCGCATTTATTCTCGCACAAACATCGCGCAATGACAATCCATAGCAAACATTACTGCATGAACAATATCACTACAATGCATAATAATACATGCAAGCAATAAACATCTCACTTACAATTCAAACTATTCAAGCGTTCGAACCAGTCTCCCACTGTTGTACAGGCTAGCTCTCAATGCAGATTCAAACACCACTCGCAGACCCATGCGACCTGTCCGTTCAAACCTCTAAACCCGTCTGCCAGATCTGGCGTTCTACACGCTACACGCCAGTCGGCGCCCACGTCAGCTGGTGTGACCCCTGCACGGTTCACGGGGTGTACTGCTGACCAGCGGTCGTTTAAGCGTCGCTCAATTGCTGTGCTTGGCTGCTTATACGGGCGTCGTCGAAGACGCCGCATTCCCTCTGCAGTGTTTAACATCTCTCAGGGTTGCGTGTTGTTATGTTGTCTGGCGTTGGTACAGACAACGCGTCGCAACCACGGATGTGAGACCTTGACACTAGTCTTATATTGTTTTTTTTTTTTCTATAGTTTTGTCTTCCATTGCCTTCTCTCTAGTCTTGTTTTTAAACTATTGAAGATTAAATGGAAAGACAAGATCCCAGACACTGAAGTTCTAGAAAGAGCGTCCATGCCCCGTATCCACACTCTACTAATGAAGAATCAGATTCGCTGAGCTGATCACTTAAGTCGCATGTCAGATCACAGGCTCCCTAAACTATTTATTTATGGCGAGCTGCGTTCTGGTAAACGCTCACAACGCGGCCAGGGGAAACGCTTTAAAGACACTTTCGCTGAAAGCTTTTGGAATTGATCTTGACACCTGGGAGACTGCTATCAAAGACCTAAATTCGTGGTGTACATCATTACGCAAGGGTGCGGACACTTGTGAAGCAACCAGGACTGCAAGAGCTGTGAAGAAGAGGCTGGACAGAAAAACCATTGCAGGAGATTCTCCTCCTGCAACGTCAAGCATTCTTTGCCCACATTGTCAAAGAACATTTCGAGACAAATTGCGTCTTATCAGCCATCTTAGAATTCACAGCTCCATACTTTCAATGCCACTGGTTGAAATGAATGGTCATCATCATTCTTGATGGCCCGCGCCATCTTTCAAATGTCTGACCTGTCAGATGTCAATGGTACATGACATGCTTACCGTGTTTGTAACGGGTAATGGGGAATCAGGCTTCGATTCCGGAGAGGGAGCATGAGAAACGGCCACCATATCCAAGGAAGGCAGGAGGCGCGCAACTTTCTCACTCCCGGCACGGTGACGAAAAATAACAATATGGGACTCTATCAAGATCGCGTAATTGGAATGAGTACACTTCAGACCCTTTAACGAGAATCTATTGGAGAGCAAGTCTGGTGCCAGCAGCCGCGGTAATTCAAGCTCCAATAGTGTATATTAAAATTGTTGCAATCAAAAAGCTGGTAGTTGGATCTGGAGTGTTCAAAGCAGGCTTTGGTTGCCTGAATAATGGTGCATGGAATAATGGAATAGGACCACTGTTCTATTTTGTTGGTTTTTGGAACTAGAGGTAATGATTAACAGTGACAAACGGGGGAATTCGTATTGCGGCATTAGAGGTGACATTCTTGGACGATCAGACACCGTCGTAGTTCTGACCATAACCGATGCCGACTAGCAACCTCAGTGGGGTTGAAGCGAAACTGAAACAAAATGGAATATACCTTGGATACTAAATCCATTGCGTATAAAGTCCGAATAATTTGCAAGGAGTCACTACATGCTTGGTCCAGATATAAGCTGTGAGGATTCCTTTGGTGAGCCCAGTACCAGTGCGCTATGTGTCGGCTCTGTAATTATGGAAGCCTTCTTGGATGGTGGGCCCATTGTCTAGCCTTGCCTTCCCTTGAGGGTTGACCGGGATGTCTTCGGCCGTTGTTAACTTGACCAACTGGGATGTAGATGACACCACAACAGTGAGAGTCAAATGTCCGTCTCAGAGTAAGAGTGGAATGACCCTTGAAACACACCGGAAGGTTAATCCGTTCAACAAATGCCCACATAAGTCGGATGTGTCGGCCTAAAGGCGCAAGTAAAGTAGCTCTGCTGTAAACTGGCACAATGCAATATCGTCAGAGTGAGAGTCTGGAAAAAAAAACAACTACGGATGAACGCAGAAGAAGAAGACAGTGTAGTATCTACATTTGACCTTGCCAGGGCAACTAGTAGAGGCAGTCATCCGAATGACACATAGGGACGTGAGGACCTGATGGGGAGGTTCTGCTACTTGAAGGTGTAGCGAGCCATTATTTTTTTTTTAAATCTCTATTAAGAAAAAAATATATAATTTTTTTTAAAATACCCACCTCAATAGGAACATATGTAATTAAAATGGAAGTAAGGGACATAACATTCTAACATTTATTGATTACAGGGACGTTACTGAAAGCATCAAAAGTATCTTATATGAGTTAAAAAACTTAATATTTGTGATTATATTTTATATCACATTTTACATAATTAACTAGAGATACATAAATCCATAATTAATCTCATAACCACTTTATGTTGATTTTCATATTTTGTAAAATTCATGGCTTAGTTTCATAAGTATGAGAATTTAATAATGTATTTTCATTGTCTATCGCAATGTTACATAAAATGTTTTGTGCTTTCAATGCCACTTACTTTCTGAATTTTTGAAATTTTTGTCAGGCCTGTCAAAGGCTTTATACACTCAATATCACCTTTCGGTACCCTTGGCTAAAGTAGAAGTGTAGAATCTGCGCTTGATCTTGCCAGGGCCACATGCAGATGCTGTCATCCGAATGACACAATGACATGAGACCTTGATGAGTGCCTCCGACCCCTTTCAGAACCAGGACTCCTGTGACAAAAGATTCTTAATTTTCAGCACTTGATTGTTTTAAGGTATTTTGATCTCCCTCTCTCTCTCTCTCTCTTTCTCTCTCTCTCTCTCTCTCTCTCTCTCTCTCTCTCCCTCTCTCTCTCTCTCTCTCTCTCTCTCTTGCTCTCTCAGAAGACACACCTACCTGTTTCAGTTTAATTGGTAAAATGGGTCGCTTGTTGGGTGATATGCCGTGAATTGTTTAAACTGGAAGTAATTTAGTTTTAGAGACATTTTCTTTTTGTTTTTAAATAAGTGCTCTCTGATCCCCCAAGGGCCAGAGCCGCCCAATCAGGTCCCCATGTCCCAATGTGTCATTAGGATTCTTATTCTCTTATCTTGGACGTATAATAACAGATGATGGCAGAAGTGAAATAGAAATCAAAAAGAGAATAGGAATGGCCAAAAATTCTTTCAGCGGCGTGAAATCAGTATTAACATCTAGAGAGGTTAATAACGAATTGGTTCCAAATGTTGCTGTATGTAGCCGGGGCGCAGTGTTGGGGTGAGCGCCCAACATTGCTTAAATACGCCAATGGCTCGTAAATACATAACCTATGCAGCAAAAGTCCAACTCCTGGCTTTCACGTGGCGGAACTGTTTCTACTAACAGAAGAAGGGGCGACGGCGAGTTTCTGGCGCCGAAAAATAACCAGTGTGCTCTAGATGTGTATACACATACATGCATGTGCAGACACGTGTGTGCGTGTGTACACATCTAAACTCGAGTGAGACCACAGTCTGCTCTAGCAAAGGAAAGGTGCTGAAGACGGAGGCAACCAGCCAGGAGACGCACCACAGAAATCAGGATGCCACGCAATTACGCAAAATGGAATATGTCGACTACTGCTAAATGTTATGGTGATCGCCCTGCTTTGGCCCCCCAGGCAGGTGCAGTGCCGGACCCTATGTCTCGAAAGGGTCCAACCCCTACTACTGGAGGTCCTTCTCAGATGTCCTGTGGAGCCAGGGGACATGAGAATAGAACGGCTGGCCATACTAAACAAAGACTTAAAATAATGCACTGGAATGTGGAGGGAGTCAGCAACAAAAAACAAAATAAATAGAATTAGAAAACATTCTGGACCAAGAAAAAGTAAGCATATGTTGCTTGCAAGAAACTCACCTCAACGAAAATATAGCCTTCAAATTCAGAGGCTACCAGTGTTACCGATCTGACCGAAAGGACAGGCGAAAAGGTGGGATACTTACCCTTGTAAAAAATAACAACACTGCTTCCCAAATCGAGGTCTACATGGAAGGGGCTGAGTATCAGACACTTAAACTTAAGACAGGCTATACAGACCTACAATTACTAATGTCCAATTACTACTACAATTACTACTGTCCAAGTGACCGCCCACAGGCACTGGACACACTACCATTAACAGAAAAAATGATTGTGTGTGGCGATTTCAACAGCCACTCGCAGAGTTGGGGCTATGATCACATGGACCAGAGAGGAGAGAGACTGGAAGACTGGCAGGATGAGAATAGATTCATCTTGGTTAACAAGCCGTCCGACCCACATACTTTCTACTCGAGATCATGGTACACTAGAACTACACCTGACCTGGCTTTTCATTCACCAGACCTGGAGTGGAACATTACACGAATTGTTGGGAAACAACTTGGTGGCAGTGACCATCGGCCAGTCTTTCTAACTGTAGAAAATGAGCTTGTAAGTGAAAACAGCACCCTCTCAAGGTGGAACTACAAGAAAGCAGACTGGGCAATGTACAAGAATCGTACCATCATATTGGTTATAAACCTGAACACTGAGAAAGACATAATTAAAGTAGTAAAAGAGTGTGGGAAATGCATACTACAGGCAGCGCGAGAAACAGTACCAAGAGGAGCCCGTAAACAATATAAACCCTACTGGAGTAGTGAACTGGAACAGTTGCATAATGATGTGGAAGTGTGTAGAAAGCAAGCAGAGGCCACACCCAGCCAAGAGCACCACAATAAATTCAGCACGCAAAAGCCAAATTCCAAAGGGTTAAGCTGCAGGCTAGACGGAAAAGCTGGCAGGAAAAAACAGAGTCCCTGCACTTTGAAAGAGACACAAGGAAATTGTGGAAACTAATAAACCAACTTAACAATGAGAGCACAGGTAGAAACTCAAAAATTGCACTACATAAAGATGGAAACATCTTAACAAGAAAGCAAGCAGCTGACCATTTTGCGGACTCATTCGCACAAGATAACAATATCAAAATTAGTCCAGAGAAACAACAAGAGATTCGAGAGAAACGGCAACATAAAGGACAGAAGGAAATAGTACATGAGGTTCTGGAGGCACCCATCACAATCAGCGAACTGGAGATAGCCATATCAAAACTGAAAATGAGAAAGTCAACAGGAGCTGATGGTATCTCCAATGAAATGATCAGGAACCTAGGAACAGAGGCCAAAGCAAAGCTGCTGCAAATCTTCAATAACTGTTGGGCCTTAGGCAGTGTTCCACAAGCCTGGAGAGAAGCAATCATGACACCCCTCCTAAAATCAGGGGAAGATAGTCCCATTGCCTCTAGCTACAGACCAATTAGCCTCACCAGCTGTCTCTGCAAAACACTGGAGCGCATCATCAATCACAGTCTTCAGTAGTACATTGAAAGTAAAAACATCCTTGTGCCATAGCAGGCTGGCTTTAGGCAGTGCTACTCTACGGAAGATCAGACGACCTACTTCTCTCAAGAAATTGAGGATGCATTCCAAGAGAAGAAGCTGGTGCTTGCGGCATGGATAGATTTGAATCAAGCCTTTGACAAAGTCTGGAAAGAAGGTCTGATGAATAAACGGAGAAACTGCAAAGTCAATGGAAGAATGTACAAATGGTTGAAAGCATACTTGCACAACAGAAGAGCCCGAGTACAGATAGACGGACTAAAGAGCAAGAAAGTACTACTGCGTCACGGTGTTCCCCAGGGCAGAGTCTTTCCCCCACACGTTTTCTAATCTTCATCAATGATCTCGTTGCTAATCTACCGCATAGAATTAAAGCGGCAATGTACGCCGATGACCTGGTTCTATGGAGCACAAATGAACATGCATCAGTGGCCATCAGATTGCTACAAAGAGCTGTAGACACATTTGTTGCATGGGCAAATAGATGATGTGTCAGCATAAACACTGACAAGTGCAGCACCACCCTATTTACCCTCTCTCCAAAACAAAAGGCAGGGACCATCCAGATAAATGGAACACCCCTAAGAGAAGATAAAGAACCAACATACCTTGGAGTAACATTTGATGGCAGGCTGACATGGAGAAAGTACATCAACAAAGCAGTAGCAAAAGCCAGAAGGAAAATAGCCATCCTGAGAAAGCTAAGTGGAATCACATGGGGAGCCAGTGGGAAAATACTTAGCAAAGTTTATCAACAGAGCATACGACCACACCTGGAATACGGGTCAACTGCGTGGTGTTCGGCATCTAAAACCACACTACAAGAGCTGGACAAAGTGCAAAATCAAGCACTTATAGTCACCACAGGAGGGATGAGATCAACCTCTATAGTGGAAATGGAGAAGATGGGGGAGGACACAAGCACTGAGTGAGCGCAGAGATACGAAAACGCTAATACAAGCAGAAAAGTTCCTCAGCTTGCCAGGCCACCCCATGAAGAACAGATTTGAAAACCTTGCTATGGGGCGGTTGAAAAGAAGTAGATTTATCCACCAGGCCAAACGACTCTGCAGAGAAACCACCGATCTGCCCACCGACTATTCCAGAGCGAACGCCATGGTAATATGAGCATAGACTATTATTACAAATCCAGACAAAAGTGAGAGGAATACTTGACAAGGAAGAACAGAACAGTGTGCAGCGCAGAACAGCCACTCTCAGCTTCCTTGATGAAGAATACCCACAAGACCTCTGGATCCGAGTCTACACAGATGGTTCAGCACAAAATGCTGTTCGAAATGGAGGAGCGGGAGTGTACATAGAATACCCAAATAATACTAGGGATACAGCTAGAGTACCGACAGGAAAGTACTGTCATAACTACGATGCTGAAATTGAGGCAATCAAGATAGCAACAGAGAAATTATTAAAAACCAGCAATGGTACACAACCTGTGGTGCTATTGACAGATGCAAAATCAGTACTCGAGGCGCTCCTGTCTGGAAAATTGCCAGTACTAAAGACACTACTTTCTGAACTTAGCAGTCAGCATAAGGTCACCATTCAGTGGATACCATCCCACTGTGGAGTACCCGGAAACGACAGAGCTGATCAATTGGCTAAGGGAGGAGCCAAAGAAGAACAGCCTGATGTGCCCGTTACATACCACCAAAAGAAAAGAATGATCAAATCAGTCAGAAAGCAACAAAAACCTGCTCAAGATGACTACAGCGTTATGGACAGACCAGAACAAGTCATTATTCTGCGCCTCAGAACAGGGCACAATAGGTTACGCAACCACATGTATACAAAATTCAAGATTGGTGAAACAGCCATGTGTACATGTGGTTTGGCGTCGCAGACAGCAGAGCACATACTCCAAGACTGCCCAAAATATAACATATCTAGGCAATCCTTCTGGCCTAGAGAGACGACAGTGGAAGATAAACTCTATGGACCGCTGTGTGAACTGAAAAAGACAGTTCAATTCATACAAGAGACAGCATTGCAGTTATAGACATATTTCAAGCGAACGAAAGAAGAAGAAGAAATAACGCATTAAAAATGATAATTGTCAAATGCTACGTATATTCAACGCTACAGTATGGCGCGGAAGCCTGGACATTGAACAAGCAGCTAGAAAGTCACATGGAAGCCCTGAAGATGTGGATATACAGACGAATAGGTCGTACTTCATGGAAACAAAAACAATCAAATGCAGAGGTCCTAGAAAACTGGGAATGAAGAGAGAGTTGATGAAATAAAATAAAGAGGAGACAAGTGAAATATTTTTTGTCCACGTAAAAAGACATGATACCCTTATAAAAACCATACTGGAAGGCAAGGTTGAGGGCAAGCGAGCAAGAAGTAGACAACGATACAAATGGGAGGATAACATCAAGAGATGGACGAACATCAGCCTAACAGAATGTACAGACAAGGCGAGAGACAGACAGTGTTGGAGAACTACTGCAGCCAACCTTCATTGCGGGGACGGCACTTGATTGATTGATTGACTGAGACAGGGATGTGTAATGTCTCCAGATCTGTTTTCCCTGCACAGTGAAAGTATTTTCAGAAGTATAGAAGGCATGGAAGGAATCATCATTGGGGGACATAACATCAACAATTTTAGATACTCGGATGGTACAGTATTGATTGCTGACAATGAGCAGGATCTGAAACATTTAATAGATGCGATCGTTGCACACAGTGAAAAACTTGGGTAAGAATTACATTTTAAGAAGACACAAATTATGGTCGTCACTGAGAAGAAGGAAATGTCACAATGTAATTGTCGTGTGTGTAAAGAATGAATGTCGTAGTAGTTATTTGCTCTTCTTTACCACTTTAGTGTCGTCCCTGGAGTGAGGGGAATCAACACCCACATTTCTTTTATTTCAATATCACTATCCTGGAGATATCCAGCAGACTCCGTCCACAACACTCCCTCAATCTGAAGACACCTTCTTCTCACTCTTACTCACCCCTGGATCATGCCCCCTCTCATTCTTCCCCAACATAACATACTTGACAACTCTTGCTTCAACAAATAAAAACAAGAAATTTATTAAAGCAAAGAGTATATGTAGGAGAAGTGTGTGTGTGTATATAAAGTGTAGAATGTGTGACGTATATTCTAAAGTGTCTGCAGACTCAGATCAGTGTTCAGGAGTATAGTCATTCACATCACTGTGCTTAGAACACACTAGCACCATTCAGTCCAGACAAGCAACCTCACCAAGGTGATGCTCCTCCGGTCACGTGAAGACTTCCTCCGTTGTCTCTTGAACCACTAGAATGCTTGGACACCCATGACAAACACTGTCTAATGAGAGTCTTCAATCTGTTTTACACTATGAATTTCCTCTGTTATTTAACCGAATGTTAATTAGAAAATTCTAACACTATTGTCACTGTTACTGGGGAAATCTTACTTGATCTAGTGTCACTGGTTTTAAAGATTCCCCATATTAACAACACAATCTGAAGTTCCCGGTATCAGTATAATATTTATATGACTGTTTCTGGTAGCAGTGTTGTATATGTAGAATATATATAATGTTCTGACTGTTCAGTGATACACCTATCACTTGCTAAAACATAAGTATCATGAGCATATCCTGCTCAGCAGAAGTCAGGTTCCCGCAAACCAACTTGGGTATAAGCCCAATGTAGCGGCCTCTCAACAAATTCTGTCTCTAAATTCTGAGTCATCATCTTCTAAAAATGTGTTAACTTCACTGGTGAAAATCATAGCACACATACGTGGACCTGTAAATGGAACCTGTAGAATAGAGAATGCTATGGTGAGGGCAATTCAGTCCTGGCCGGAATTAGGTGAGTGTAGGCCAATAGCAGCACTCAGATCTATAACAGAGACCCGATCTCTGTCATACGGCCAAATAACTCATCATATGATCTGAGACATGGCAACACCAGGAAAGAATAAAGGAACGGGTAGAAACCCAGCAGATGCCCTACTGGAAGATCCTACCATTTCACATTCCTCTCCTCCCTCTCAACCATCCTTAATCTCTCTAATTATTATTCCACTACATTGTCCTCAACTCCCTGAATAAAATGATATATCACAAAAGCTAGTTGAAGCCACACAATAGAATACTAGTGCCGACGCTCAGATGATACTTTCTAGCACCGCACTTATAGAATATTCTATCACTAATCGTAAAACATTATATCATCACACCTATAATACATTATATCACCGCACTATGATACATTATATTACCGCACTATGATACATTATATTACCGCACATACAGTACTCTATTCCTAATCATACTCTAAGTTAGATATGATTAATAGCCCACCATATGCCTATTCGAGTTGCTAATCGAAACTAGGCGATCACAGACTGGATCTATGTCCGCCGATAACTATCAACAATTTGACACCCTAGCTTCTTTTATAAACCACAACTCGGAAAACTGCATCGCTCCTTCCAACTTCAGAAATCTGGTCAACTCTCTCCACTTGTTTACTGCAACGCTTTTTATATTGGGCTGTGAGTGACGTCACCAAAAAGTCCAGACGCTTACCAGTCCAGAGTCTGGTTCCTCCTCCTGTTCTAGACTAACTGGAGTCAACCCGCGGTCAAATTTGCTTTCATTTGGGGGAAATTCCAGTCTGTCTGGGAACCAGAGAATTCCCCACATCAGAGAATCCATCCCGCCTGTTTTCCAGACTCTCCGTCTGGCACTTCAAATGCCGTCTCCCGCCTCGCAAACAAATGACGCCGTTGTTCGTATCGAGCAACAATTTTGTTAACAAAATGCCGACCGGTGTAGACATTGTAACGTGACGTATTTGTTCCGAACAATCCACATCATACAGATTCGCCGACCAGAGGTAGACATTTTGACGCCATGTATTTTGTTTCCCAGTTAGAAATGCCGACTGTGTAGACAGTTTTAACGACGTATTTTTCTCAGTCTGGACAACATCAAAGAGTCGGTTGTTTTTTCAGACTTATGTTGGGTCTTGTTTGTCATTGATCGAATCTCAAGTTTATTTATGCGACATAGGCCCCCTCCTAAGAGAGTAGTCCGCAACACTTCTTTCTTCTTGGAGATTCGATCCAGATGATCTATTCCTCTTCTTCCGGAGCTGGATGTCTTGATAAGAAGTCCGCTCCAACATTTTCTGCATTTCCTCCTCCAGGGCTTTTTCTTTAGAGAATGGCACTGGGTAAACCTTTTGGCGAACAGGCTCTTGGGTGGTCAAAGTCATCTCGAACTCCACCAACCTCGTTCGTCCTGGTTTATCAGTCAGTATCTCCTTATGAGATTCGAGAACCTGGGTTATGTTTTCCCTCTCCTGGGAAGTCAGATCAGGGTTCACCTGCACATCCTTGTAGGTTTCATGGTGTACCAGGGGATATTCCCTGCCCTCGTTGGTTCCCACTTCTGTCTCCACTGCAACTGCCATTGCCATGAGGTGAGCTGCTTTTTCTCCGGGTCTCTCTTCGTATTTCCGCAAGAGATTGATATGGAAAATCTTCGACTTTCCCCGGATCCGGATCTGATAGTTGGTTCTGGATATCACCCTTTCCATGGGAAATGGTCCTTGCCAACCTATCTCCAGTTTGTTGTTTCCCGTTTGGAGTAGCAACAATACTTTGTCTCCCACCTCTAGAGATCTGTCTTTAGACCTACTGTTGTAGTAAGCCGCATGTCTTTTTCTGGCCTTTTTCAAGTTTTGATTTGCCAGAGTCCATCCCTTGTGAAGTTTTTCTTTCAGTTCCTCCACATATTTGTAAGAAGAGATCACTTCTTCTGACGTCCCCTCTTCAGTCCAACTCCTCAACATGGCTTCCAACGGTCCCTTGATTGGACGACCAAACAGCAACGTAGCGGGGGTAGTCCTGTTGAGCCATGAGTAACTTCCGGATAGGCAAAAAGTGCTGCTGGGATATGTTCATCCCACCTATCAGGTTTTTCCTGTGCCAGTTTCCTGAGCATTGTCATCAACGTGCCGTTGAAACGCTCTACTTGTCCATTGGCTTGAGGGTGGTAAGGGCTGGTATGGATATGGTTAGAGTGGAACACCCTAAATACCTCCTCCATAAGTTTTCCACAAAACAGGGACCCATTGTCCGTCAGTATTAGATCCGGAAAGCCCAATCTGGTAAAGGCCTCCATTAGTGCGTCCGCCACTCTTTTCGAGTCAATTGTGGTCAACGGTATGGCTTCACCCCACATTGTACAGCAATCCACCATGGTGAGTATGTACATGTTCCTCTTCCTAGTCCTAGGAAGTGGACCCACAATATCGATGGCTACCCTCTCGAAAGGAGATTTCATGATGGGCATTTCACCCAAGACCACCGGCGCTGTCCAGTGTTTCGGTGCCGCCCTCTGGAATTCAGGGCATGACTTCACATACCGACGCACATCACCTGTCATTCCCGGCCAATAGTAATGGCAGGAAATTCGCTGCATCATGGCGGCAATACCCATATGCCCACTGAATGAGATGGTATGCCCCATATGAAGAATCTGGGAACCGTGGGCCTTCGGGACCACCAACTGACCATGTAGGTTGTCTCCCCTTCCTGCTCTCCTGTAGAGTATCCTATGCTTCATATAGTACTGCCCCCGTTTGGGTGGATCAGCACTTTTCTGCAGCTTTTTTGTAGCAAGGACGTAGAGTAGCATCCTCACTCTGGGCAGTTCGCAACTCCCCTGGCAGTGGGTTAGTCACATTTGCTTCTGCCTCATCCGTTTTCGTCTGAGAGCGAGTCTGAATTGCTCCCATATTGATTGGCTCCCTGGTCATTCCCAGAAAGACATACCGGCTACCGAGGATTACGGGGAAAATGGGATCGGTCAACACCGCGGCCTTTATGGTGCCGGTGACATATCTTGACCGAATCTCCACTCTGGCAATGGGCAATTTCATGGCTACAGCACTCTTCTGTGCAGGCTGTATCTCCATGGTTTCACCTGTGAATTGTTCTGGGTGTACCAGATCCGCAGAAATCACGGCCTCCCCGTCCAGTCCTGTGTCGTATAAACACTCCACTTGACGACCGTTAACCTCTACCAATTCCACTACAGGTGGTTTTTCCTGGTCTGGAGTCTCTCTCTCGGCCTCGACCTGTTCGGTGGGCTCCACCTTAGATTTCCCGGGGCACACGACGAATTGAGTGTCTCCTGACTTTCCCCTGCAGTCAATAGCATTGTGCGTATTCGACCTGCAGTGTTTGCACCATTTCCCTGTCCTAGATTTTCTAGTGCCGGACTTTATTGAGCTCTCCTGCTGGTGAGCTTCCTTGTCGACCTTGGCATTGTCAGTGTCCACCTGCTTTGAAGTCACTTGACATGCCACGAAGTGAGGGTTCTTAGCCTTTGATTTGCAATCCTTCGTATTGTGAGAATGTGACTTACAAATCGCACACCACTTTTCCGACCATGGTCGTTTTTGTGTAGAGCTCAAAGTGCTCTTGCTTTCCCCCTTCGTCTACTTCAAACTTTCCTCTGAAGTTTTGACATATGGTTCCACCTTCTTAGTTCCCGTGCTCTTGGCTTTCTTCAGGTTATGTTTTTCCTGACTTTTGGTGTTAGTAGAAAGGTTTTCTGCTGCCTCCCCAAGGACCTCGACGAACCGTTCTGCCAATTTCGTCACCATGTCGATTCGTTCCGCCCCTTGTTCTCCCAAGAATGTCCTGAGAGGTTTCGACATTTGCTTCCGCATCTGGTCGACTACCATGAGCTCTTCCAGACTCTCATAGTCATGCGCTAACCCAGCCAAATCCATCCACTTATGGAGATAGGCTTTCAGACGCAGACTATAGGCGGCGAACATCTCCCCCGGTTCTCGTTTCGCTCCTCGAAATTTTTTCCGGAAGGTATGTGACGTAACTTCGAATCGTTTCAGCAGAGCCGTCTTCAACTCGTCATAATTTGTTCTCATGTCCTGGTAGCAGGCGAGAATAAACCTCGTAACCGGTCCCGCGTAATCCCTGGGATAGCTTGAGATTCCATTTGTCACGTTCCAGACCCATAGCAACCGACATAGCCTCAAAGCGTTCAAGGTACTGGTCAATCTTCTCTTTGTCCTCCTCGTAGATCACTAAAGGGAACTTCATAGCATGGTAGCTATGTCCACCTACTGGTGTTGAGCCAGTGAGAGATGAACCTCCCACTGCTCCCTCAGTTTCCCCACTAGATTGCCTCTTGAGCTCAAGTTCCCGTATCCGGTACTCGTGCTCCCTTTTCTGAGCTTCCTGTTCCGCTTCCAATCTCTTAATTGTTCAGTATAATTGTTCATTATAATTGTTTAACTATAATTGTTCACTATATAAGTGTGTGTACGTGTGGGAGCGAAAGAGAGAGAGAGAGAGAGAGAGAGAGAGAGAGAGAGAAAGTGGGTGTCAGAGAGAGGGAGAGAGTGAGTGCGTGTGTGCGCACGTGCATGCGTGTGTGTGGAGAGAGTGATTGAGCGAGAAATGGTGGGGGAATGTGTCAGTGCATGCATTCGTTCGTGTATGTGTGATAGTGAGTGAGGGAGTGTATGCGTGCGTGCATGCGTTCATGTGCATGCGTTCATGTGTATGTGTATGTGTGAGAGAGTATGATTGAGAGAGTGAGTGTGTGTGTGTGAAGGATTGTGTGTTAGAGAGTGAGACAGTGGGAGAGTTGATGTGTTAGTGTGTGTGTGTGTGTGAGCGCGCGCATGCGTGTGAGTGTGTGTATATGAAAGAATACAGAGAGAGAGAGAGAGAGAGAGAGAGAGAGAGAGAGAGAGCTGAGCAGATGCATGCCATGTAACACGCATGTTATGTAACACGCGAATCCATATGTTTGTGTATTCTCATCTGTCATATTATCAGTTAAATACCATTTGATTTTATTATGCATAATATAAACTCATGTTCATTACTGTAGTTTGAGTGAGAGAGTCAGTGAGTATGAATGAGAAACAGAACGAGTGAGCGTGAGAGTGAATGAGTGAGCGGGAGAGTGAATGAGTGAGCGTGAGAGTGAATGAGCGGGAGAGTGAATGCGTGAGAGTGAATGAATGAGCGGAAGAGTGAATGTGCGAGCGTGAGAGTGAATGTGTGTGTGTGTGAGAGAGAGAGAGAGAGAGAGAGAGAGAGAGAGAGAGAGAGAGAGAGAGAGAGAGCATCACTATTTTTACGTCACATACATTTTATGTACACATATTTCTTCATGTTTAACATTTTTATGAGACTGCTCATGACAAGTGTCAGTGTATGTGTGTGAGTAAAGTGTGGGAGTTTGTTCATACTAGTTTCAATACTAACGTGAGACATTTTGTATGTGTCTAGATGTGAGGAAGTGTGAGTGTATGTGGAGGATGTGTGTGAGTGTGGGGATATGTGTGGGTGGGGGTGTGTGGGTGGGGGTATGCGTTTGGATGGGTTGGGGTGTGTGGGTTTTGGTGGGTAGTGGTATTTGTGGGTGTTGGATTAATGTGTGGGGGTGAAAGTAGGGGCGGGGGATGTGTGTATGGGTGGAGGATATGTGTATGGGACGGATGCAGTGGATGTGTGTTTATGTGGGTGGAGATGTGTGGATGGTTTGAGGAAGTATGTGTGGGAGGCGGGGTTGTGTGGGTAGGGGATTGTGTTGGGTGGATTGGGGATGCAAGGGCGGGTGGGGAGAAGTGTATGGTGTGTGGGTTTGAGATATGTGTGCGGTGTGTTGGTGGGGGATGTGTGAATGATGTGTGGGTGGAGGGTATGTTTGTGGTGTGGGGGATGTGTGTGATGGGTGCGGGGAATGTGCGTATGGGTGGGGTATATGTGTGGGTGAGTAGGGGATTGTGGTGGTTGGGGGAAGTATGTTGGGGAGTGTGGGTGGGAGATGTGTGTGTGTGGATGGGGAATGTGTGGGTGGGGGTGTGTGAGTGGCTTAGGGATGTGTAGGTGGGTGAGGGAGTTGTATGTGTCGGGGTGGGGTGTGTGAGTGAGTGGAGGATGTGTGTGGGGGTAGGGGTATTGTGATCCAGAGATGTTTGGTTGGGGGTGGGTGGGTGGGGGTGTGTGGGTGCGTAGTGGAGGATGTATGCGTGAGTGAGTGTGTGTTGGTGGACGGGTAGGGAATGCGTGTGTGGGTGGTGAGAGGTGTGTGGTGTGTTGGTTGGGGATATTGTGTGGGCGAGGTATGTGTGTGTGGGTGGGGGATTTTTGTGGTGTGTGAGTGGGGGTATGTGGGGTGGATGGGTAAGGGTATCTGTGTGGGTGTGGGTGGGAATATTGTGTGGTATCTGGGTGGGGGATATGTGTGTGGTGTGTAAGTGGGGATGTGTTGGTGAGGGATATGTGTGTGTGTGTGGTGCGTGGGTTGGGAATAGTGTGTGGTAGGGGGGTGTATGTGATGTGCGGGTGGGGGATTGTGTGGTGGGGGATTAGGTTAAGGCATGTGTGGGTGGAAGTTGTATGTGTGGGTGGTGGGGTGTGTGTGAGTGGATTGGGGATGTATGGGTGGTTAGGGGGATGTGGGGGGTGGGGTAGGGACATGTCAGTTGGTGGGGATGTGTGTGTATGGTTTGGAGATGTGGATGTGCGATGTGTGGGTTGGTGGGGAATTGTGTGCATGGGTGGGGAATATGTTGTCGATGGAGATGTGGCTAGGGGATGGGTGGTTTGAGGTGTGGGTGGGGAGAGGATGTGTGGGGTAGGATGTGTATGTGGATGGGCGTGGGATGTGTGGGTTGGTGGGGGAATGTTTGTGGGTGGCGAGTGTGTTTTGGTTGGGGGATCAGGGGAGGGCAGTGTGTGTGGGTGGGGGATGTGCGGGAGGGGGATGGGTCGGTTGGTGGGGTATGTATGTGTCCCTTGGTGCGCGTGTGTGTGGGTAGGTGGGGGTGTTGTTTGGGTGGGGTGATGTATGGATAGGTGGGAGATGGGCTTCATAACATGGTAATTAGCCTTGTTTATGTTTACAACATTCATTTCACAATGTTTTTTTTTCTTCCTATGTAAATGTATAATGCTCTTGATGAACGAAAGACGAGTGATTGGAAGGGCCGAATGTAAGACGGGCCTGCGCGCCCAATTTGTGACCCTAATAAAGTTGATTTGATTAAGTTGATTTAGCAGCCTGTTCCGCTTCAAATTTCTTAGCTGCTTGCTCAGCTTTAAATTTCTTAGCTGCTTGCTCAGCTTAAAATTTCTTAGCTGCTTGCTCAGCTTCAAATTCCCTAGCAGCTTTTTCTGCTTCCAGTTTCTTAGCTGCTTGCTCAGATTCAAATTTCTTAGCTGCTTGCTCAGCTTCAAATTGCCTAGCAGCTTGTTCTACTTCCAATTTCTTAGCTGCTTGCTCTAACTCCATCCTTCTCAATTCCAACTCAGCCTTTCGATCTTCCCTTTCTGCTTGACGATACTCCCACTCCACCTCCTGTACGTAATCTGTTAGGGCAGAACCCGACAATCCCATTTCTTCCCCCTTTGCCCTTAGTTCTGCCGTAGTCAGTTTAGGAGTGGCAATTTTTCAGAGAGGTAACTCAGCAGATAGAGTATAGATTATCTCAAAACAAATATATAGATAATGATCAAATACAATTAATCTATATATTTTATAACACACCACACAACACAACACAATCACTCAGTGACAAGAGTAGAATCAGGACCACAGACCTATGCAGACGTGTGAAGTGTGAACAGGTAAGATAATTCCTAACACCTATCCACATTCACTCTAGCTCGATTCTCACTAATAGGATATCTCCATCCTCTAACTAAAGATCCCGTGTCAAAAGATCCCGTGTGAAAAGACCCCACTTATGAAAGATCACGTTGTCTAAAGATCCCTTGTACGAAAGATCCCGCTGTCCAAAGATCACGTTTACGAGCCCCCAATAAATGTCGTGTGTGTAAAAAATGAATGCCGTAGTAGTTATTTGCTCTTCTTTACCACTTTAGTGTCGTCCCTGGAGTGAGGGGAATCAACACCCACATTTCTTTTATTTCAATATCACTATCCTGGAGATATCCAGCAGACTCCGTCCACAACACTCCCTCAATCTGAAGACACCTTCTTCTCACTCTTACTCACCCCTGGATCATGCCCCCTCTCATTCTTCCCCAACATAACATACTTGACAACTCTTGCTTCAACAAATAAAAACAAGAAATTTATTAAAGCAAAGAGTATATGTAGGAGAAATGTGTGTGTATATATAAAGTGTAGAATTTGTGACGTATATATTTAAGTGTCTGCAGATTCAGATCAGTGTTCAGGAGTATAGTCATTCACATCACTGTGCTGAGAACACACTAGCACCATTCAGTCCAGACAAGCAACCTCACCAAGGTGATGCTCCTCCGGTCACGTGAAGACTTCCTCCGTTGTCTCTTGAACCACTAGGATGCTTGGACACCCATGACAAACACTGTCTAATGAGAGTCTTCAATCTGTTTTACACTATGAATTTCCTCTGTTATTTAACCGAATGTTAATTAGAAAATTCTAACACTATTGTCACTGTTACTGGGGAAATCTTACTTGATCTAGTGTCACTAGTTTTAAAGATTCCCCATATTAACAACACAATCTGAAGTTCCAGGTATCAGTATAATTGTCAGAGTCTTGCGTAGAGCAAGATAAATAGCTCGTTTTCTGGCAAGTGTGAAGCAATATCAAACTATCAAATCACACGAAGTGAATATCTTAAAGTATTATTCACAAGCTTTATTTACGCGCTGCATTTATTATCGCACCAACATCGCACAATGACAATCCATCGCAATCATTACGGCATGAACAATATCACTACAATACATAATAATACATGTAAGCAATAAACATGTCACTTACAAGTCAACCTATTCAAGCGTTCGAACCAGTCTCCCACTGTCGTACAGGCTAGCTCTCCATGCAGATTCAAACACCACTCGCAGACCCATGCGACCTGTCCGTTCAAACCTCTAAACCCGTCTGCCAGATCTGGCGTTCTACACGCTACACGCCAGTCGGCGCCCACGTCAGCTGGTGTGACCCCTGCACGGTTCACGGGGTGTACTACTGACCAGCGGTCGTTTAAGCGTCGCTCAATTGCTGTGCTTGGCTGCTTATACGGGCGTCGTCGAAGACGCCGCATTCCCTCTGCAGTGTTTAACATCACTCAGGGTTGCGTGTTGTTATGTTGTCTGGCGTTGGTACAGACAACGCGTCGCAATCTCGGATGTGAGACCTTGACACTCTCCACACCCCTTTTTCATGGACGGATTTCCTTTCATGAACAATCTATATAGGTGTTATTAAACCTGTCAAAGTCGAACATTATACGTTAATAGGTATTATAATTATATACAGGTGACTAGTAAACAATATGTATACAACAATTGTGTTGCACTATGAAGTACAACAGTCAAGTACAATCTATTTAATGGGCATTACCTTGCTGTGACACAGCTAGTCCGGTAGGTATCGGCTAAACTGTCCCCTACCTCACAACCAAGAACAAAAATACTAAAATCATCAGGTCAAGCCGTGAGCATCTCCCTCTGAGATAGCTCCATCATCAGACCTCTGTTTGGAGTTTCTAATGAAGGTCAACAGATTTGGAATTATACTGTCCATATCTAAACGACGTTACATTGACATGTTACATATCAAGCACACATGTTAATGGTTACAATACATAGTTACATATCACCAAAAATTTAGAATAATGTCCCCTGGTTATTATACCAAAAATTTAGGAACAATAATTTATCGTCGTTTACAAGACATAAATTAGTACTACAAATTTATTTCTTAGTGTCATAATTTGATACTTATTGACAAATGTGCACAAAAAGTCACGTTTGTAAAGAAGCAATCAAGTTACGATGCTGAGATTACATCTTATAAAAATCGACATATACAATTCCGTATATGGACATATTTTAACTCACATTTTAATACAATTGTCATACATTTATAGACTTTTTAGCGTAGTCTACTAACTTTTAATATTAATATGCAAAACAAATATCGGAAGTATACAGCTATACTATTACATGTTTTGTGATATCATTCACACGACATTAGTCCGTTCTGGATGGATATTATATAAACGGAGTAGTAGTTGTTACTATCAGCTGTTGGATCGTCTCTTCCGTCTTCTGCTCAGATAGTACTGTCACAGTCATCTTTCGTACCTTGTTAAAACATCTTGGACACATCGATCTGGATACATTCAGGATTACTTCACGTTGTAGTGGCTTGGTAAGTTCCTGGATCCTATAGTGTTGTCCAGTGACACTTCTCTCTAGTGTCTAGTTGTTACAATATTTATCTATTTACAATAATAATTACATTCTTTCTCATATCTCCCAGTTATACAACACATTAATTTACATCATAATGATTCCATTCTTTCACATATCTCACAATTATACACGCATTCATTCGCATGATAATAATAAGATTCCAAATATGTACATAAGTTATATACATTGGGAGATATAATCTTCCCTATCACATTGGTGTACACAGAGTTACTGACACGTTGTCACAATTGGCTGTGGTACTGAGCACTATCTACGTTGCAGTTTTATACACCCTCTGCACTGTGCTCTGGTGTTGACTGGGTATTAGGTTCGTCGTATGGACATCTCGACAAAAGATCTGTAAGACAGTTTTGTGAACCCTTTATATGGTTAATTTCATAGCTATAGTCCTGCAGAAGAAGGGACCATCTTGCCACCTTGCTGTTACTTGGCGTTCCCCTGGTAACAATTGTCAATGGACTATTATCTGTTTCAATAATGAAATGTTTGCCTAAAAGAAACCTAGAAAGTTTACGTACCGAAAATACCATGGCAAGAGCCTCGAGTTCCGGTGTACTGTAATTTCGTTCGCTGGTGTTCAGTTTTCGAGAGACGTAGTATACTGGGTACAAGATTTGGTCGTGTTCTTGGAGAAGCACACCTCCAATGGCTACGGAGCTCGTGTCACATCTTAATCTAAAAGTAATATTTAAATTTGGAAATTTCAGAATAGGTGATTTAGAAAAATACGAAAGAATCTTCGTAAATGCTGGCCTTAAACATTCACTGTTCACAATCACATTGGGGTGTTTATTTGTTAGTAGATCAGTGAAACATTTGGTAAATTCAGCAAAATGAGGAATAAACTGTCTATAATAGTTTAAAAGACCTAACACACTTCGCAACTGTTTCTTAGTTGTCGGAAGCGACAATTTCAAAATTCTGGACATGATGTTATCGTCAGTTGATATAAAGCCATTTGAGATCTTATAACCCAAAAATGAAATTTCCTGACAGGCTATATCAACTTTGGAAGGTTTTACAGTCAGTCCATGCTGTCTAATCCTGTCAAATGTCTGCTGTAGTGCAATTATGTGCTTTGTCATGTCCTTTGTGTGTATGAAAATGTCGTCCATGTACCAAATGATGTTAGCAATGTCTGTCAAAAGAATTCTTGTCATTCTGACAAAGGTAGCTGGTGCATTGACTAATCCGAAAGGTAGTTTACACCATTCGTATAAACCCCACGGTGTGGCAAATGCAGTCAGATGTATACTATCAGGATGTACAGCTATCTGCCAGTAGCCTTTTGTCATGTCAAGTTTGGTGAAATAACGTGAGTCAGATAGTTCAGTCAAGATGTCTTCACAGTTGCTCATCGGTTCTAAATCCAACTGTGTAATGCTGTTAAGTTTACGATAGTCCACACAAAGTCTAATAGTGTTGTCCTTTTTGCGTACTAAAACTATTGGTGAACAGAAATGAGATTGTGATCGTCGAATGATATGATTTGCTTCTAAATCAATGATTTCTTGATGAAGTTTTTCTTTATAGTCTATAGGGATGGAATATGGTCTACACTTAATAGGAACGTCAGATGTCAAGATGATTTGGTGTTGCACTAAATCTGTGTGTCCCGGGCTGTCAGAAAAGATCGTCCTGTATTCTTGTATCAGTTGTCTGCAACTGTCAGTCTGTGTCTGCGTTAGTTTAGGATTTACCTTAATGTCCTATAAGTTGGTCGTCGTGTCAAGAACTGGTGTTGGTATCTCGTCAGTGTCGTTGTCGTCCGTCTGGTCCACTATGGAGGTACTTGCTGCAGTCTCTACTTGGTCGTCTTGCCTGTGATGATATGGTTTGAGCATGTTAATATGGAAAATTTTATGTTTGTACCTAACTGCAATTTCGTAGTCTACCGTCGAAATTTGTCGTAGTACTATGAACGGTCCTTGCCATGAGTCAGTTAGGAGATGTCTATCACTTGGCAAAAGAAGAAGAACGTCCTGTCCTGGCGTCAGTGTAATAGTTCTATTTCCTCTGTTAGCATATTGTCGGTAAATAGCTCCTGATTTTTGAAGAGCTTCTTTAGCCAAAATACATGATTTCATAATTCTATCACGCAATGATGTTACATGTTCTTATGGTGAAATGGGTATAGGCAAAGTAGTACTTTCAGTCAACATAGATTCATACAGAGATAATGGGCCGCGTGGTTGTGCACCATATAACATTTCGAATGGTGAAAACCCAGTGCTGGAATGGGGGACTTCCCTATATGCAAACAAAATTGCAGGCAGATAAGTATCCCAATCTTCAGGATGTTCTTGGGTTACCTTAGAGAGCATATGTTTCATATCGCCATTAATCTTTTCCACTATACCGGTCGAATGTGGGTGGTATGGACTGTTGAAGCATTGTTTAACACCCAACATTTTGGTAAAAGCTTGTGTAGCTGAGGAAATAAACTGGCTACCCCGATCTGAAAAGATGGTATCAGGGAATCCTACCCACGCAAAAATATGAAAGAACACTTCCATGATGTCTTTGGAAGTTATGTTCTTCAATGGAATCGCTTCTGGCCATCGAGTACATAGATCAATGAGTGTTACAATGTACCTATTACCTTTAGATGTTACATGGTTCAGAGGAGCAACTATATCGACCGAGATCTTTTCAAACGGTCTACTAGCCAAATCAGTAACTTGCAATTCAGCTTGTGGGTGTTTACCCTTTTTGACAAGCTTTTGGCAGATGTCACACGATTTGCAATACTGTTTGGTATCGTTGCAAAACTTTGGCCAATAAAATTGAGTAAGTAACCTTGCTCTAGTTTTACCATACGCCATGTGTCCTGCAAAGGATATGTCAGGAGCTAGATTTAATGCTTGCTTGCGGTTTTCTAACGGTAGCACTGTTTGTTCGATAGTGCTGGAACCTTTGGTGTAGTACCGTGTTAGAATTCCGTTCTTGAGAGCAAAGTACCATTGAGCATTCTTTGCTACTCTTGGCGTTTGGCCTACAAGTTTAAAATACTTTTGCAGAGATCGATCGGCTTTTTGAGATGTTATAAACGTCTCCCTAGTTGTATCAGGAGATGTTACAACTGGACTTACTCGTTGTAAAGCCTCTGTCTGATCGATTCGATTTTGCATCTGTGCAGTAGATCTAGTTACTGCATTTCCTACATTACAACGATCATTCTCATCACACATTGATGTTACATTCACACAATTACATGTATGTTCTGGCGTAGCCAGGTTGGTATTTGTACATTCATTTACAGGTGGTAATACATCATGAATGATGATTGGTGATGAAGGTGAAATGGTAGTATCAATATTACAACTGACAGTTGATGTAATACTGTCATGTGGCATGTCATTCACTTTAGGAAGGTTTCCAACGATAACATCGCAGCAAGGATTGGTTAATGCTGCGCATTTAACCTTTCCTGTAAGGAATGGTGTAGTTATATATGCCCATGCAAGTGGATATTTCTCTATGTTCCCTGAGAACGTCCTGCATGTGACATATTTACCACTATATTGTGATGGTAAAATGTAATCTCTCTTTACACCAATGAGAGTACTGCCGCTATCACGTAAAACTGTGGCAGCTCTACCATTAACATACCCCGTTTAGTTTACCTTTGGAGTTTACTACAGAATTGGCCTCCTCACTAGTAACAGGTATAGAATGGCCGCATGTTAACACGCCATCCTCATGAAATTGATCACAAATGGTACATTTTTCATGATGGAACACCTCAATGGAATGTGCTGAGTTTACTGGGTGATCTTGTACACTTTCATCATCTGAAGAAGAATTGTCAAACATGGCTGCATTAGCCTTTCTGGTAATTTACCGGCCTTTACAATTCTTCCGCCAGTGGCCATAAGCTTTACAAAGATAACATTTGGTAATGCTTCTGTAGTTCTTCCTTTCTTTATCTTGCTTAGAAATGTAATTATGCAAGTAAGCAGTGTACCCAGGATGTTTGTCGCACATCTCATTCTCATTGTGTGAATAATCGCAATATTTGCACTGATATAATTTCTCTGCAGCTTGTTTATAAGGTCTTTGTTTGGTATTCGATGATATTTGTCATATGTAGCTGCTGCGACAAAGTCTGTGCTGGTCAGACTACTAGAGAAACATTGCTTATTGGCTGCAAAATAACCAGAGCCAGGACTTTCGATCTGTTGAACGCTTTCACACTGACATTCCAACAAAAATTTAGAAAAGGGGGGGTGGGAGAGATGCGATAATCCTATCTCTCAACATAAGATCAACTAATTTGTCATAACTTCCATTTACTTTGGCTGCTGGCAGCCAGTTAGAAAAAATATTTTGAATTTCTGAGATGTAAGCAGAGAACGTGTGTGTTGGCTTAGGAGACAACTTCCTAAACTGTTCTCTATAACCTGATTCATCTAGCAAAAAATGTGACATAATTTTCGCTTTAATGTACAGATAATCTTCTTTCAGGTCATTTGGGATCGACTCTATGACTTTAAGAGGTTCCCCAGAAAGACTTCTTACATATACTATCCCCCATTCAGGTTTTGGAATTTTGTAAAGATCCATAACAAATTCAAAATTTTGGGTAAATGCTGCTATGCAATCACCTGTGTTGTAACTTCTGATCAGACCTTGGTACTTTTTATGAGGTTGCTCTTTGTCTGTTTCTCTGTTAACTTTATCTTTAGAAGATGCAGCTTTCAGCTGTTCAATTTTCAATTGTGTTTCTTGCTCTTCTTTCTTACTTTGGGCTAAGATCTCAGCTTGCCTCACTGCAGCTTTTGACTGTTTTAAAGCAGCTTCTGATTGTGCTTGTTGAAGCTTTAGAGCAGCTTCTGATTGTGCCTGCTGAAGCTTTAAAGCAGCTTCTGATTCTGCCTCTTTACTTTTCAGAGCAGCTTCTGCTTGTTTCTGTTGCAGGTTTAAAGCAGCTTCTGAGTCTGCCTCTTTACTTTTCAGAGCAGCTTCTGATTGCTTTAGAGCAGCTTCTGCTTGTGCCTGTTGAAGCTTTAATGCCCTTTCGGCCGCTCTCTCATCCCTCTCAATAATTTGCTCTTGCTTCAAAAGATATTCTGCATATTTACTTTCACTCCATGTTCTCAATCCCTCACCAGACATATTCATTTTTAAACCCATTTCAATGAAATCGTTTAAAGAAGACATGATGAACAATAAGTATGATGGAATAAATATAAACAAAATTACTTATGATGTTAGTAAGTTACAAATATTTCTAGCACAGTTGATGTTTAAAGCCAGACTAACGAAAGTATAAAGAGGAATGAAAAAAAATTTTATACTCAAGTAATCCTTGGGCAATGTGCTGTACAGTGGTGCTCGAAATCACACTGGAACGTCTTTCGGGTAGACGCAAAAATTTTTTTTGAAGTTCACGAGACTCAAGTAAAGTTGACACAAACAACCTGTACTTTTTAAACTAAACGAAATTAGAACGTTTGTAAATGTATGGTGTGTGTAATGTCACTAAAGTCTGTAAAGGTTTGTATGTTGTCAAGTATTATTGTTAGTCGTTACCACAATCAACAACTTTCACGCTCACACTAACCCTACTCAATGACATTCAAGGGCACGGCCGCCATTTTGGATTTTAGGTACAAAATTTGTTGACTTTAGTGATACGTCTGAAGACGCCTCGGTTGGCTTCAAATAATATCTTCACACTTATACTTTAATGAGATCAACACCATTTAATCGTTTCTTTACCTTAATCTATGACTTGCGCACTTCTATCGGCATGTTCACATTCGCTTCAAACTCGGACAAAAAAATTTACAAGTTCGCATTTGGTTCAAAACCCGGACGAGCCACCACGTTCGCACCTGTCAGAGTCTTGCGTAGAGCAAGATAAATAGCTCGTTTTCTGGCAAGTGTGAAGCAATATCAAACTATCAAATCACACGAAGTGAATATCCGAAAGTATTATTCACAAGCTTTATTTACGCGCTGCATTTATTATCGCACCAACATCGCACAATGACAATCCATCGCAATCATTACGGCATGAACATTATCACTACAATACATAATAATACATGCAAGCAATAAACATCTCACTTACAAGTCAACCTATTCAAGCGTTCGAACCAGTCTCCCACTGTCGTACAGGCTAGCTCTCCGTGCAGATTCAAACACCACTCGCAGACCCATGCGACCTGTCCGTTCAAACCTTTAAACCCGTCTGCCAGATCTGGCGTTCTACATGCTACACGCCAGTTGGCGCCCACGTCAGCTGGTGTGACCCCTGCACGGTTCACGGGGTGTACTGCTGACCAGCGGTCGTTTAAGCGTCGCTAAATTGCTGTGCTTGGCTGCTTATACGGGCGTCGTCGAAGACGCCGCATTCCCTCTGCAGTGTTTAACATCACTCAGGGTTGCGTGTTGTTATGTTGTCTGGCGTTGGTACAGACAACGCGTCGCAACCTCGGATGTGAGACCTTGACAATAATATTTATATGACTGTTTCTGGTATCAGTGTTGTATATGTAGAATATATATAATGTTCTGACTGTTCAGTGATACACCTATCACTTGCTAAAACATAAGTATCATCAGCATATCCTGCTCAGCAGAAGTCAGGTTCCCGCAAACCAACTTGGGTATAAGCCCAATGTAGCGGCCTCTCAACAACTTCTGTCTCCAAATTCTGAGGGATCATCTTCTAAAAATGTGTTAACTTCACTGGTGAAAATCATAGCACACATACGTGTAAATGGAACCTGTAGAACAGAGAATGCTATAGTGAGGGCAACTCAGTCCTGGCCGGAATTAGGTGAGTGTAGGCCAATAGCAGCACTCAGATCTATAACAGAGATCCGATCTCTGTCATACGGCCAAATAACTCATCATATGATCTGAGACATGGCAACACCAGGAAAGAATAAAGGAACGGGTAGAAACCCAGCAGATGCCCTACTGGAAGATCCTACCATTTCACATTCCTCTTCTCCCTCTCTTGCTGAGGATTTGCTGAGGAGGGGATCCGAGCACTTATGGACTGAATGGTTCGATGTGCAATGAGGATGATCTGTCGACTAACTAACTAACTAACTAACTCCTCCCTCTCAACCATCCTTAATCTCTCTAATTATTACTCCACTACATTGTCCTCAACTCCCTGAGTAAAATGAGATATCACACAAGCTAGTTGAAGCCACACAATAGAATACTAATGCCGACGCTCAGATGATACTTTCTAGCACCGCACTTATAGAACATTCTATCACTAATCATAAAACATTATATCATCACACCTATAATACATTATATCACCGCACTATGATACATTATATTACCGCACTATGATACATTATATTACCGCACATACTGTACTCTATTCCTAATCATACTCTAAGTTAGATATGATTAATAGCCCACCATATGCCTATTCCAGTTGCTAATCGAAACTAGGCGATCACAGACTGGATCTATGTCCCCCGATAACTATCAACAATTTGACACCCTAGTTTCTTTTATAAACCACAACTCGGAAAACTGCATCGCTCCTTCCAACTTCAGAAATCTGGTCAACTCTCTCCGCTTGTTTACTGCAACGCTTTTTATATTGGGCTGTGAGTGACGTCACCAAAAAGTCCAGACGCTTACCAGTCCAGAGTCTGGTTCCTCCTCCTGTTCTAGACTAACTGGAGTCAAACCGCGGTCAAATTTGCTTTCATTTGGGGAAATTCCAGTCTGTCTGGGAACCAGAGAATTCCCCACATCAGAGAATCCATCCCGCCTGTTTTCCAGACTCTCCGTCTGGCACTTCAAATGCCGTCTCCCACCTCGCAGACAAATGACGCCGTTGTTCGTCTCGAGCAACAATTTTGTTAACAAAATGCCGACCGGTGTCGACATTGTAACGTGACGTATTTGTTCCGAACAATCCACATCATACAGATTCGCCGACCAGAGGTAGACATTTTGACGCCATGTATTTTGTTTCCCAGTTAGAAATGCCGACTGTGTAGACAGTTTTAACGACGTATTTTTCTCAGTCTGGACAACATCAAAGAGTCGGTTGTTTTTTCAGACTTATGTTGGGTCTTGTTTGTCATTGATCGAATCTCAAGTTTATTTATGCGACACTAATATACAAGTAAATGGGAATATGATTAAATAAATGAATCGGTACAATTATCTCGGAACAGTCATAACATCTGATGGGAGATGCCTTGAAGAGATTAGAACAAGTATCGCCATGGCGAAGGCAGCCTTTTACATGAAGAAAAACATACCGACCAATGAAATGATGTAATTTGCAACGAGAAAAAGAATGTTGAGGTTATCGAAAGAACCTGTGCTTTTGTATGGATGTGAAGCGTGGACATGGAGCAGACAAGCAGAATAACATCTGATGGCTTTGGAAATGTGGTTTCTGAGGTGAATGCAAAGAATACCATGTGCAGGCTGAAAAATTAATGATCAAGTTCTACAAGAAACAAATGAAAACTGAATGCTAATTAGAGAAATTAGACGTAGACAGTCAAAAAGTTTTGGGTATGTTATGAGAAGATATTACTTGGAAAACTTTGTGACAACTGGCAAGATCGATGGTAAGAGAACAAGCGGAGGGCAGAGAAATAAATACCTGGATGGCTTGGGCACGTTGTATGGTCGAGATAAAAACACTGAGCTGATCCAAGGTTCTGGAGATCGAGTGACATGACCAAACGTGACCCTCCACGCTTATCCGCATGGCACATGATGGTGATGTTGCTCATTATTACATAAACAATGTAATCAGCGTGGATAAACAAGGATTACGATAACAACATTGTTAACGATAACCGTGATGACTTGCGATGGTATCGACAACAAAGACTAGTGGTAATAACACCGATGGTAAAAACAACGAAGACTGTAGCAATAATAACACCGATGGTAAAGATAACAACGACTGTAGCGATAATAACACCGATGATAAAGACAACAACGACTGTAGCAATAAGATCGATGGTAGTGACAACAACGATGGTAAAGACAACAGCGACTGTAGGGATAACAGTGATTGTAGCGACAACAAAGACTGTAGCGATAAGATTGATAGTGGCAACAATCACAACTGTAGTGATAATAACACCGATGATAGCGATAACAACAACTGTAGCGATAAGACCGATGGTAGCGACAACAACGACTCTAGCTATAAAACCTATGGTAGCAACAATATCGATGATAACAAAACAACGACTGTAGCGATAACAGCACCATGCTGGCGACAACAACGACTGTACAGAAAATAACACCGAAAGTAAAGACAACAACGACAGCGGCGATAAGACCGATGGTAGCGATAACTTCGATGGTAGCGACAACAACGACTGTAGCGATAATATGTCGTGTTATATAAGTGTCGTCTCTGGGGTGAGGGGAATCAACACCCACATTCTTTTAACCCTATATCATTATTCTGGAGAATCCACTAGATTTCCGTCCACAACACCCCGTCAGTCACTGGATCCCTCTTTTTTTCTCTCTCTCACCACTGGACCATGCCCCCTCTCATTCTTCTCCAACCCAACATACCACACAACTCTAGCTTCTAAAATTAATACAAATTAATTTAATGAAGAAAAGTGTATGTATGTGCGAAGTGCAGGTGTAGAATGTATGTCGTATACTCTAGTTTCTCTGCAGAATCAGACCGAACAGCTCAGGAGCAAAGTCTGATCATCCCAGTAATGGCCACACAACATCACCATAGCTCAGTACACAATGACCTCACGAAAAGATGTTTCACTCCGGCCAGGTGGGGACTTCCTCCAATAGATCCCTGATAATCCAGATATCTGGTCACCACAAATAGATATAGTCCAATACTGACTCTGAATCTGTCACACACCGTGTAACTAAATGTCATTACAGTTCTGCGATCTAACACCCCCCCCCCCCCCCCTTATATCGTGAAATACGGATCACTGTCAATTGAAACCAAAAAAAAAATGTTCCTTGGTAATTGTCATGGATTTTCACGATCACTATGTTAATGTTAAAGTTCCACAGGAATCCACTAACTGAGAAAACACTATGTTAGGTGTTCCACTTCCCTCTACAATTACTAGTGTTCCTGTTACATGTAGTATGGAAAATAACCTCACTCAACTTTGGTGAACCCTATCTCTGAGGATTAATTCCCAGATAATTATCAGTTCCTACTCATCAGAGCCATGTTCCTGCAGACCCTTTTGATTATGGGCCCAGGGCAAAAGCCGTCGAATAAAACTTGCTTCAATGAATTAGCCATAATCTTTGTCACTGACTTTCCAGCTTGTTCTCTTCGTGAACAGAATGGAACATGGTGAAGAGAGGACGCACCTGGTGAGAGCAACCTGATACTGACCTTTATTAGGTGAGTGCAGGCCGACGGCCGCACTCAGATCTCTAACAGCGAACTAATCTCTGCAATAGGGCAGAGGAAATGTAGCAGAATGAGGGTATTATTAGTATCAGCTAGGTGTGCAAGTCTACAGCACGCTTGAGCATCAATATAGAATAGCTAGAAGGATGCTCAAGTTGTGACGTAGCTGGTAGTTGGGTAGTTACCACCTAGAAGGAGAGAAAGGAAGACAACATCATAATATATTCTGTACTTGGATTTTGTATCATCATGTGAAATTAAAGCCTATTTAGAAACAACACAGAACTTGTTGATCCGTCTGTATGCACACACTGTTATAAGAGGGATCAAATGGTGCCGTGACCAGGTTCAACAATTAGCAAAACAAGAATTGAATCCATGTTTGACTCCGAAGAATGATTAGATACTGTGGATAGCAGTACAATAGTAAAGGGGTGTAAGTGTGTTGAACATTGTCACTGTGGAAACAAAAGACATGGGGTTTTTGAGGGTCCGTAATATATGGACTGTAATAGAATAACGTTGATTGGAAGCAGTCACAGACATGAGTGTAGTGTTGCTGTTGATAACGGCATAAGTAGAGGTTTTAGTAGATATGCCCATAATAAATGGACATTAAGGGGTCGCTGAAAATTTCGGCAAAATTAAGAGAGAATTCTGAGTGAGGTATAGGTGAAGATTAGTTATGTGAGGTGATGGGGAAAGAGGTCTGTAATATATAGACATTTGGGGAGTGAATCTTTGATGGTTGGTGTTTGATGCTGTAGATAGCAGCGTAAACTGTTACCATAATAAGTGGTACTGTAGAAGATATAATTGTTTTAGACTTTATTACATAAAGTCTCAAATGACATAGGGGGGGGGGGGGGTAAAGGTGTGTGTGTGTGAGTTAGCTAAGTGTGGTTTTTTGTGAGAAAGAGTTCTACTTCTTTGAATCTCCGGTGCGCACCGATTCCTTGTCTTTCTATCATGTGCGAGTGTTCTCAGGTTGATTGAAAGTAGAGAATTAGTAAGTAATGTTGGTGATGACAATAGGGAGTTGGTATCAGAAGAGTACAGCGTTTGAAATTTTAAGCGGATTACTTATGAAGAGAAGAAGGAGTGTTTATTTCAAAAAAGATAACCATATGTGTTATGATGTATTGTATAAAGTTGAGATTTAAATGTTATTGAGGATATGTAAATAATATGTGTTACGTTTGAAGAGTCAGAAACGAAGAAGAAGTTCATAGTGGTTTACTATATGACAGGGGGAAGAGTACAATATAGAATATTTGCCTAAAATAGAGTTAGTTTGGGGCGGCTTAGAGAAATTATGGGAGATAAGGAGAGAGGATGTAGGATAAAAGGGGGTTAGGAATAAAGACTTTTGAAGAAGAAAAGTCTTTTTAAAACATAGGGAGGTGTAGCAGAATGAGGGTATTATTAGTATCAGCTAGGTGTGCAAGTCTACAGCACGCTTGAGCATCAATATAGAACAGCTAGAAGGATGCTCAAGTCGTGACGTAGCTGGTAGTTGGGTAGTTACCACCTAGAAGGAGAGAAAGGAAGACAACATCATAATATATTCTGTACTTGGATTTTGTATCATCATGTGAAATTAAAGCCTATTTAGAAACAACACAGAACTTGTTGATCCGTCTGTATGCACACACTGTTATAGAAATCATCACCTCGGTCTGAGTTATGGTAAGACAAGGAAAGAGCAAAAGCAAAATGCAGAAACCCAGTGGACACCCCACTGGAAGATCCTACCATTGGACATTGCCCCTATTCCCCAACCATCTTCAATCTCTCTAAACATCATCCCACTACATTATTCTCAACCAGCTGAGTTAAGTGATATCTTACACTAGCTAGTTTAATAACGCGATTGCCTACTGTTGCCTACACTCCTATATTACAATCTCCTAATGCACACGACTACACTTTATTCCTAAGAATAATCCCATTTGGGTCTAAAACACTCAATTACCATATATTGAATCTGTCCGTAAATTGAGTCTACTCAAACACACAATGGGTAAATGTCCGCCAATATAATTTAACACAAGGCACCGTAGCCTCTCTTTATAATCCAGCCAGAAACAATCAGTTCTGTTATCAGTTATCAGTTGGGGTATCTTCATTGCACTCCGGACATGTCCATAGGTGCTCAGATCCTCCCCCCAGCATATGCATCAGCGTCCGGTGGCTAATAGTGCCAGTTCTGTGTTGGTTGACGAGGCGCTTTGTTTTCCCGATGTACCTCTCGCGTCTGGCTGTGCCGATTCTTACTCCCAAGCCTTTCATCCTGGACAGCGATGTGGATTCACTGACGTCAAAGTCCTCTGTTCTTCCCATACCTTTGAGGACGTTAATAACATCGGCACGATCCATGGGCTGGCCATCTACAGGGGGTGCAGAGCCAGCCAGTTTATCAGCTCGTTCATTTCCCTCGACTCCCGCATGTCCCGGGACGAAGATGAAGGTGACTTAACGCACAACAGACTTCCGAAGTGACTCAGTCCACTGTCTACGTACAGATCCAGCTTCGACCTTCTGAATCATGCTCATTGAATCACTTAGTACACACACGTTGGTATAAAGCTGTGATTCCAGCCATATGAAAGCCTGTGTAACTGCCATCACCTCCATCGTCATGCTGCTCGTGGTCATAGAGTGGGCACCACTGGATTCTTGAACGGTTCGGCCCGCTGAACGGGCTGTAAATACCCACGCACTTCTCTGCTGCTTTACAACAGATCCATCTGTATAGATGAGGACTTCGGGGCTATCCGAGTGTTCATAGATGAGCGCGTTAACCTCTGCATTGACAGCAGCAGGGTTCTGCTCTCTGCACCGTCTGTCGAGTGTGATAATGCAGGAGAAAGTGCACTTAAAAGCTGGAGGCACCGGCACCCATTCCTTGCCGGGGTTGATACTGGTAAGACTGCAGACCTTTCTGACGACAACTTCCGCCCGACCCATCCATGACTTGCCTCTCTTTAGCCTGTCACCATTTTCTCTGAATATAGCGTCATGCAGAGGGTGCTGCTCATCTGCACTTATTTTTAAGTATGCACGAGCTCTCCAGATCTGTGTTCCATTGTCAGGAAGTCAAGGAGGTATTTCATTGCTACACAGCTGGTGTCTCTCGTGCAGCCCAAAACGATGTGCATGGCTTCGTTTTGTACCTTTTCAAGTCTTCCAATCTGTGTAGGGCTGACAGTGAGGATGGCCAGGGCATACTCGATGCGTGAAAGCACAAGTTCTTGGAACAGAAGTATTAGCAGTCTTTGCTCGATATTGGCAGTCGCCATGACTCTCATTGCTAACAAACCTTTTCGAGCCTTCGTTATGACATAATCGACAGGATTTCTGAAGGACAGGCTACGATCAAGCCTCACGCCAAGATATGTCATTGACTGGGTTCTACTCAAAATTCTCCCATCCATTCTTACTGCCGGCAGGTCTGTTTTCACAATATGGTTGTTTAGGGAGAACCATGTAACCGATGCCTTTGCAGGGTTGACAAGGGCGTCGGCATCAGCACACCATGAGGAAATACGATCTAGTTCGCCCTGCATATCATTGGCAACCGCCTGGCTATCTCGACCCTGTCGATACACGAGGATGTCGTCAACGAATGACAGAGTCCTACCCCTCCCGTCCAACTGTTGTTCAGTGATCGGCACCGTATACACGTTGAATAGTACTCGTGACAGTGGTGAACCCTGCGGCAATCCTGGACATATCGTTATCGGCTCAGAAGACCAACTCCCGCATCTTAGCACCACCTTCCTTTGGAGCAGAACTGCAGCTATCCATCGTACAAGGTGAGGGTGCACTTTCAGCCTGAGGAGGGTTTGCACCAAGTGCTCGAAATATACTCTGTTATATGCGTGCCAGAAACATTATACACACACGTCCGTGAAGTTTTCACAACACTTGGTCGACTTCCCAAAAGTTGGTAACCCAGCCAGTTTTAATACGGAGCCTAGATGGCGTCACTCGCGGTCAACAACAGGTGGCCTTCTCATTTCCCTCTCGGGACTGGTTTCCCCGTACATCAAAAGTCCCTCCTGCCTGTGATCTAGAGAAATTCATTTCTCCACTACAAAGATCTAGCCGAATTTCCTCCCCCTCCCCCCAGACAATTTGTCTCCAACTTCGCAAGACTGGTTAAACAACTGTCTATCTCGACCCTGTCGATAGCCCGTAAACAACTGACGCAACAGTCCTTTTCTCTCGATCGACAACACATCAAAGGATGCCAGCGCATGTAGACAAGGCCGCACAGTGTGTCATTGATCGACCCTTCTAAGAATCCTGTGACATAGGCCCCCTCTTAAGAAAGTAGTCCGCATCACTCTTTCCCATTGGAAGTTCGATCCAGATGATTTATTCCTCTTCTTCAGGAGCTGGGTGTCTAGACAGGAAATCAGCTCCAACATTTTCCTTCCCAGGTATATACTCCACCGTGAAATGGTAGGGCTGAAGTATCAACGACCACCGCATCAAACGGGCGATGAGCTTATGAGAAGTGGCCAGGAACATCAGGGGCTGATGATCCGACTGGACCCGAAACTGAACTCCATACCAATAGGGCTGGAATTTTTGCACGGCCCATACGAGAGACAAACACTCTCTCTCAACGGTCGAATAAATCCTCTCAGCCTGGAGAAGCTTCTTGCTTGCGTATGCCACTGGTTTCAAAACCGAAGCGTCATCCTTCCCTTCCTGTAACAAGGCTGCCCCAATTCCAATCCCACTCGCATCCGTTCTCAACACAAATGGCTTGGAAAGGTCGTGGAGCTGTAAAACAAGTTTGCTGACCAAGGCCTCCTTCAACTGACTGTACGCACTCTCGCACTCTGGTGTCCAAATAATTTGATCCGGGAATCCCTTTTTCAAGTTTTCCGTTAATGGAGCGCCCAGTTCAGTGAAATGAGGGATACATTTTTGGTAAAACCCACACAACGAGAGAAAGGATCGCACATCCTTCTTCGTTTTTGGCTTTGGAGCACGTCTGATCTTTTCTAGGTTCTTTTCCTCTGGGACAATTTGTCCTGGAGTGATGGTGTAACCCAGAAATTCCAGAGTCTGGTAACCAATCATGCACTTGGTTGGGCGAGCGGTAAGCCCTGCTTCCCTGAGGAAAACTCTTTCCAAGGATTGCAAATGGTCATCCACACTGTCACTAGCAATCAGTATATCATCCATGAACGAGATAATGGAGGGATCCTGTAAGGGATCTAACAAGGTCCTCATCATGCGTGTAAACACACTAGGTGCATTGCTGAGTCCAAAGGGCATGACCTTAAATTCGTAGTTTCCACTGGGGGTACTGAAAGCTAGCAGGGGTCTAACCTCTGGTTTGACCGGGATCTGATAATAACCCCGACTCAGATCCACTTTTGAGAAGTACCTAGCATTATGGAGCCTAGCGAATAACTGAGTTGGATTCGGCAAAGGTTCCACCTGAAATTGAGTATGACTGTTCAGAAGTCGATAGTCTATACACAACCGGTGTTCTCCACTTGGTTTGCGTAACAAAATCAACCCCGCAGGGTATGGGGATGTGGATGGCGCAATCACGTCATCCTTCAGCAGTTTCTGTATCTCCTCTTCCAGGGCCTTTTATTTAGAGAATGGCACTGGATAAACCTTTTGGCGAACAGGCTTTTGTGTGGTCAAGGTTATCTCGAACTCAATTAACCTCGTTCGTCCTGGTTTATCAGTCAGTATCTGCTTATGAGACTCGAGAACCTGGGTAATCTTCTCCCTCTCCTGGGGAGTCAATCAGGGTTCACCTGCACATCTCTGTAGGTTTCCTGGTGTACCAGGGGATATTCCCTGCCCTCGTTGGTTGCCGTTTCAGTCTCCACTGCAACTGCCATTACCATGAGGTGGGATGCTTTGTCTCCGGGTCTCTCCTCGTACTTCCGCAGGAGATTAATATGCAAAATCTTCGACTTTCCCCGGATCCGGATCTGATAATTGGTTCTGGATATCACCGTTTCCACAGGAAATGGTCCTTGCCAACATATCTCCAGTTTGTTGGTTCCCGTTGGGAGTAGCAACAAGACTTTGTCTCCCACCTCTAGAGATTTGTCTTTAGACCTACGGTTGTAGTAAGCCGCATGTCTTTTTCTGCCTTTCTCAAGTTCTAAGTTGCCAGAGTCCATCCCTTGTGAAATTTTTCTTTTAGTTCCTCCACGTATTTATAAGAAGAGATCATTTCTTCTGACGTCCCCTCCTCAGTCCAACTCCTCAACATGGCTTCCAACGGTCCTTTGATTAGACGACCAAACAGCAATGTAGCGGGTGGTAGTCATGCTGAGCTATGAGGTACTTCCCGATAGGCGAAATGTGCTGCTGGGATAAATTCATCCCACCTATCAGGTTTTTCCTGTGCCAGTTTCCGGAGCATTGTCATCAACGTGCCGTTGAAACGCTCTACTTGTCCATTGGCTTGAGTGTGGTAAGGGCTGGTATGTATATGGTTAGAGTGGAACAGCCTAAACACCACCTCCATGAGTTTCCCACAAAACTAGGACCCATTGTCCAACAGAATCTGATTATGGAAGCCTAATCTGGTAAAGGCCTCCATCAGTGCGTCTGCCACTCGTGTCGAGTCAATTGTGGTCAACGGTATGGCTTCACCCCACATTGTACAGCAATCCACCATGGTGAGTATGTACATGTTCCTCTTCCTAGTCCTAGGAAGTGGACCCACAATATCGATGGCTAACTTTTTCGAAAGGAGAGTTCATGATGAGCATTTCACCCAAGACCACCGGCGCTGTCCAGTGTTTCGGTGCCACCCTCTGGCACTCAGGGCATGACTTCACATACCGACGCACATCACCGGTCACTCCCGGCCAATAGTAATGGCAGGAAATTCGCTGCATGGTGGCGCCAATACCCATATGCCCACTAAATGAGATGGTATGCCCCATATGAAGAATTTGGGAACGGTAGGCCTTCGGACCACCAACTGACCGTGTAAGTTGTCTCCCCTTCCGGCTCTCCTGTAGAGTATCCTATTCTTCATGTAGTACTTCCTCCGTTTTGGTGGAACAGCACTTTCCTGCAGCTTCTTGTAGCAAGGACGTAAGGTTGCATTTTCACTCTGGGCAGTCCGCAACTCCCCCGGCAGTGGGTTAGTGACCATTGTTTCTGCCTGATCCGTTCTTGTCTGAGAGCGAGTCTGAATTGCTCCCATATGGATTGGCTCCCTGGGCATTCCCAGAAAGACATACCAGAACCGAGGATGACGGGGAAAATGGGATCGGTCAATACAGCGGCCTTGATTGTGCCTGTGACATATCTTGACCGAATCTCCACTTTGGCAATTGGCAACTTCGTGGCTACAGCACTCTTCTGTGCAGGCTGTATCTCCATAGTCTCACATTTGAATTGTTCTGGGTGTACCAGATCCGCAGAAATCGCGGCCTCCCCGTCAAGTAAAGTGTTGTATAAACACTCAACTTGTCGGCCGTTAACCTCTATCAATTCCACTACAGGTGGTCTATTCTGGTCTGGAGTCTCTTGCTTGGCCTCGACCTGTTCGGTGGACACCACCTTAGGTTCCTCTGGGCACACGACGAAATGAGAGTCTCCTGACTTAACCCTGCAGTCTTTAGCATTATGTGTGTTCGACCTGCAGTGTTTACACCATTTCCCTGTCCTAGAATTTCTCGTGCCGGACTTTGGTGAGCTCACTTGGTTGTGAGCTTCCTTGACGACCTCAGCATTTTCAGTGGCAACCTCCTTTGGAGCCACTTTACACGCCGCAAAGTGGGGGCTCTTAGTCTTCGATTTGCATTCCCTCGTATTGTGAGAGGGCGACTTACAAATCGAACACCACTTCTCCGACCACGGTCGTTTTTGTGAAGAGCTCGAGGTACCCTTGCTTCCCTCCTTCGTCTTCTCCAAACTCCCCTCTGAAGTTTTAACATATGGTTCCACTTTCTTCGTTCCCGTGCTTTTGGATTTCTTCCGGTAATGTTTCTCCTGACTTTTGGTGTTTGTGGACAGGTTTTTCCCAGCCTCCCCAGGTACCTCGACGAACCGTTCTGCCAATTTCGTCACGATGTCAATACGTTCCGCCCCTTGTTCTCCCAAGAATGTCCTGAGAGGTTTCGACATTTGCTTTCGCAACTGGTCGACTATCATGAGCTCTTCCAGGCTCTCATAGTCATGCGCGAACCCAGCCAAATCCATCCACTTATGGAGATAGGATTTCAGACGCAGACTGTTGGCGGCAAACAACTCTCCCGTTTCGCTGCTCGACCTTTTTTCCGGTAGGTATGTGACGTAACTTCGAAACGTTTCAGCAGAGCGGTTTTCAATTCGTCGTAATTGTTCTCGTGTCCTGGCGGCAGGCGAGAATAGACCTCGTAACCGGTCCCGCGTAATCCCTGGGACAACTTAAGACACCATTTGTCACGATCCAGACCCATACCGACAGACATGGCCTCGAAGCGTTGTAAGTACTGGTCCATCTTCTCTTGTCTTCTTCATAGACAGCCAAAGGAAACTTCATAGCATGGTAGCTATATGCATCCACTGGGGTTGAGCCAGGGAGATAGGACCCTCTTACTGGTCCCTCAGTTTCCCCCACTAGATTGTCTCTTAAGCTCGAGTTCCCGCAATCGTGCTCCCTTTTCTGATCTTCTTGTTCGCTTCCAATCTCTTAGCAGCTTGCTCCGCTTCAAGATTCTTAGCAGCTTGCTCAGCTTCAAGTTTCTTAGCAGCTTGCTCAGCTTCAAGTTTCTTAGCAGCTTGCTCAGCTTCAAGTTTCTTAGCAGCTTGTTCAGCTTCAAGTCTCCTAGCAGCTTGTTCAGCTTCAAGTTCTAACCTTTTAGTGGCTTGCTCAGCTTCTATTTTCTTAGTCTCTAATTCCATTTTGCTTAATTCCATCGCAGCCTTATGATCTTCTATTTCTGCTTGGCGAAAATCTCTCTCCACCTCCTGTATGTAGTCTGTTAGTGCAGAACCCGACAAGCCCATTCCTTCCACCCTTGCCCTTAGTTCTGCCAAATCTAATTTAGGAGTGGCCATATTTCAGAGAAGTGAGTCATCAGGTTGAGTATAAATTTCTCTAAACAATATATAGATATTTACTCGTTAAATTTTATCTATATATTTATCCCCACACAGCACAACACAAAACAATCTCTCAAGGAAAAGAGTAGAATTAAGACTATAGACCTATGTAGACGTGTGAAGTGTGAACAGGCAAGATATGTGTCTTAACTTCTATCCACATTCACCCTAGCTGGATCCTCACTAATATGATATCACCGTCACGTATCGAGACATCCCGTGTCGAGAAATCCCGTGTGAAAAGATCCCGTTGCCGAGAGATCCCGTTGTCAAAAGATCCCGGTGTCGAGAGATCCCGTTGTCAAAAGATCCCGTTGTCGAGAGATCCCATTCTCAAAAGATCCCGTTGTCGAACCCCCAGTAATGTCGTGTTATATAAGTGTCGTCCCTGGGGTGAGGGGAATCAACACCCACATACTTTTAACCCCATATCATTATTCTGGAGAATCCACTAGATTTCCGTCAACAACATAACGTCAGTCACTAGATCCCTCTTTCTCTCTCTCTCTCTCACCACTGGACCATGCCCCCTCTCATTCTTCTCCAACCCAACATACCACACAACTCTAGCTTCTAAAATTAATACAAATTAATTTAATGAAGAAAAGTGTATGTATGTGCGAAGTGCAGGTGTAGAATGTATGTCGTATACTCTAGAGTCTCTGCAGAATCAGACCGAACAGCTCAGGAGCAAAGTCTGATCATCTCAGTAATGGCCACACAACATCACCATAGCTCAGTACACAATGACCTCACCAAAAGATGTTTCACTCCGGCCAGGTGGGGACTTCCTCCAGTAGCTCCCTGATAATCCAGATATCTGGTCACCACAAACAGATATAGTCCACTACTGACTCTGAATTTGTCACACACCGTGTAACTAAATGTCTCTACAGTTCTGCGATCTAACCACCCTTATATCGTGAAATACGGATCACTGTCACTTGAAACCAAAAACAATGTTCCTTGGTAATTGTCATGGATTTTCACGATCACTATGTCAATGTTAAAGTTCCACAGGAATCCACTAATTGAGAAAACACTATGTTAGGTGTTCAACTTCCCTCTACAATTACTAGTGTTCCTGTTACATGTAGTATGGAAAATAACTTCACTCAACTTTGGCGAACCCTATCTCTGAGGATTAACTCCCAGATAATTATCAGTTCCTGCTCATCAGAGCCATGTTCCTGCAGACCCTTTTGATTATGGGCCCAGGGCAAAAGCCGTCGAGTAAAACTTGCTTCAATGAATTAGCCATAATCTTCGTCACTGACTTTTCAGCTTGTTCTGTTCGTGAACGGAATGGAACCTGTTGAAGAGAGAACTCACCTGGTGAGAGCAACCTGATACTGACCTTTATTAGGTGAATGCAGGCCGACGGCCGCACTCAGATCTCTAACAGCGAACTAAACTCTGCCATAGGGCAGAGGAGATCATCACCTCGGTCTGAGTCATGGTAAGACAAGGAAAGAGCAAATACAAAGTGCAGAAACCCAGTGGACACCCCACTGGAAGATCCTACCATTGGCCATTGCCCCTATCCCCCAACCATCCTCAATCTCTCTAAACATCATCCCACTACATTATTCTCAACCAACTGAGTTAAGTGATATCTTACACTAGCTAGTTTAATAACGTGATTGCCTACTGTTGCCGACACACCTATATTACAATCTTCTAATGCACATGACTACACTTTACTCCTAAGAATAATCCCATTTATGTCTAAAACACTCAATTACCATATATTGAATCTGGCCGTAAATTGAGTCTACTCAAACACACAATGGGTAAATGTCCGCCAATATAATTTAACACAAGACACCGTAGCCTCTCTTTATAATCCAGCCAGAAACATTATACACACACGTCCGTGAAGTTTTCACAACACTTGGTTGACTTCCCAAAAGTTGGTTACCCAGCCAGTTTTAATACGGAACTTAGATGACGTCACTCGCGGTCAACAACAGGTGGCGTTCTCATTTCCCTCTCGGGACTGGTTTCCCCGTACATCAAAAGTCCCTCCTGTCTGTGATCTAGAGAAATTCATTTCTCCACTACAAAGATCTAGCCGACTTTCCTCCCCCCAGGCAATTTGACTCTAACTTCACAAGACTCGTTGCCACCCGTAAACAACTGACGCAACAGTCCTTTTCTCTCGATCGACAACACATCAAAGGATGCCGGCGCTTGTAGACAAGGCCGCACAGTGTTTCATTGATCGACCCTTCCAAGAATTCTGTGACATAATAACACCATGTTAACAACAACTACTTTAGAGATAACACCAATGGTAACAACAACAACGACTGTAGCGATAATAACACCTATGGTAGCTCAACAACGACTGTAGCGATAAGACCGATGGTAGCGACAACATCAATGGTAACTACAACAACGACTGTAGCGATAATAAACCGATCGTAGTGACAACAATGACTGTAGCTATAATAACACCGATAGTCTCGACAACAACGATGGTAACAACAACAGCGATTGTAGCGACAACACCGATATTAGCGACAGACAACGATGGTAACTACAACAACGACTGTAGCACAACACCGAGTTGTAACGATTGAACGATGGTAACGATAACAGCGATAAGAACTGCTACAGTGTAACAGCGAGTAATAATGATATCTGTTTCAGGGGTCATGTGATATTCTGTGAGTTATCGGTTCACTGTGTGCTATACATATGTAAATAGGTTATAGTGTGTGTGTTTTTTCTTTTTCTTGCCTCAATATAAAATTCAATATCTCAGTAACCAACTGAGGGAAAATGATGAGATTTAGCATATAACCTTATAATTCTGTCCACCCAACAAAAAATGTTTTGTTCTGGAGATTGTACAGCAGATTTCAATGTTTGTTTATATGCGGTATATATTTTATTGCCCCCGCATTCATTTCATCATTTTAAGAGTATTACCGCTTCACCAAGACACACCCCCGCTGTTTTTTGAAATTTGTCTGCGCGGTTTTCGCTTTTGGCAGACTGAGGGAATTTATATGGGGTAGTTCAGAGGTGTCGTCAAACTGTGGGTTCTTTCATGAAACGTGATTATATAAATAAACTAGCTGGCTCGGCCCGGCTCCTGGCGGGGATCTATCTATCTATCTATCTATCTATCTATCTATCTATCTATCTATCTATCTATCTATCTATCTATCTATCTATCTATCTATCTATCTATCTATCTATCTATCTATCTATCTATCTATCTATCTATCTATCTATCTATCGATCTATCTATCTATCTATCTATCTATCTAATCTATCTATCTGCCTTCCTGCCTGCCTGCCGGCCGAGCCACCCACCCACCCACCCACCGACCGACCGACCGACCCACCCATCCACCCACCCACCCACCCAGTCAGCCAGCCAGCCAGCCAGCCATCCACCTACACACCTACCTTTCTGCCTACCTACCTACCTACCTTTCTGTCTGTCTGTCTGTCTGTCTGTCTGTCTGTCTGTCTGTCTGTTCGCGCTATTAAATATTGATAAAAGTTACTGGAAAAAACGTCAGGACCAGGTGTTGAAAGAGGAAGAGGACTATTGGAGAAAGAATGGATTGAATTTTATGCAACCGAGAGCAATCATCAACCTACTGGAATCGTCCGACACAGATTAAGGTCTGAGCAGATCGCAGACCTTAATCTACGTACACACTTCCTGGGATATTTTGCTCCAACTATTCAGACGAATTGCAGGCCCTAAACATTACAGAATCAGCATCAGCTGATGAAACAAGAAGGAAATGAAAAATAAGGTAAGAAATATATTCCTTCTACTTTCCTGTTAATTTACAAATTATTTACCCCGTGCCTCTGTAAATTCTCTGTCTTTACTAATATTACACATTGCACCCCTCTCGGGATTCTCCGTGGTGAAGTAGTCAAGCCGTCTGACTCGGGCTCCGAAGGTTGTTGTTCGATTCCGAGCCGTGTCCTTCATTTCATGAGTGCATTTTTTCGGAGACTCCCGAGGGTCGTCGCTGGAGCTACGGAGTTCGTGCTTTGTGCGACGCTTTCCACGCTGCGGAAAGAAACTGAGCCATATGGGATAAAAACCCGGTGCAATGGTCCTGTCGATTTTAAGCTAGTTCTTTCATTGCACCCACTCCCATAAGAATCCGGATACGCCTTTGTATGTCATCAGAATTGGCACGTCTCACATTACCGGTAAAAAAAACTTTGTTAGCGAGAAATCACTAGTTGTTAAGCAAAACATCAAAGAAATGTCGCCTACTTTCAATGATTTAAGTTTGACATATGCCTGGATTCACTGACATTAAGGAGAATGACCTTGCTAGTACATAAACAAGTGACCGGGCATGAGAAAGATTAGACGAAAGTTGGAGACAGTGAGGAGAGTGACCGGGCTACGAGAATATCAACCAATCCTGAGAAATAATGATGAGGGTGGGTGCAGAACCCCAGGGTGGACGGGGTGAGAGACAGTTTAGTGTCGTGTGAAGTTAGGGGACATAAAAGACAGTGGAAAACATTGACAAGAGAGTTGGAGCTGAGACCGGCTGCGGGTCGGATCGTGTGGACAGGGGATGTCTAGACTCCGAGCTGTTCGGGAGTCGAAGGATAGGAGCGGAGAGAGCGAGAGCTCCGTCCTGTGGTGTGGTGTGCTCCGAGTTGTGAATGCAGGCCTAAAACCCAGTGAGGGTTGGATAGATAATGGGGGCCTGAACCCAAAGTGGGTTGGATAGATAATGGAGGCCTGAACCCAAAGTGGGTTGGATAGTTAATGGAGGCCTGAACCCAAAGTGGGTTGGATAGTTAGTGGAGGCTAGACCCAGTGTGTGGGTTGTAATGTGTGAGGTCCAGCTGTGGATAGTAGCTGGATAACTGTTTTGTGAATTGGAGATTCACAAGGCCTTGAGAAGGCAGTATTGTGTACTGGTTAAGTTGTGAGGAGGATATTTACATTCTATGGATTATATTGTTTCTGGATATAGAGTTGTGTTCCGTTTGTCCGTGTTCTTTCTGCAATAAAGGATTATGTGCGCCAACTCAATCTTGTTTAATGACTGGTGGATGTGGACTGCGGGGTCGAGTTGTATTATGAGACAGGTGGCTAGCTCAACTTACACTCTGTAGTGACATACAAAGAACATTGAACCCTAGACAACGACTATGTCACTCAATTATTATAAAGAACATTGTGACAAAGTTGTTTTTGGACCTATCAAAGAAATATTCCTCGGGTGGGGGTAAATATAAGACGGCTGGAAAAATTTCATAACGATGCAACAGACAGTTTTCACAATAATTGATCGTGAATGAAGGCAAACAAATGTGGACATACTATAGTCAGTCATTGCTTTCCTTCTTGGCCTCGACCATACAGGTCGGGGACAGTAGGTATTCACCCTATAAAGAAATCCTCTGCCTACTGTAGGGACCTTGAGACTATAACCAACAACTATCAGTCGGTTGAACTCCAGTTCATTGTACCACCTATTAAGTGGTATCATGTTCATCATCATCATCACATGAATTGCCTATAAGCGTGGGCGTTTCACGCTGCCCTGCTAGGTAGGCTTATGGGGTTCTCCACCTTGCTCAAAGGTGACCCATAGGCTAGCCGGGGAAAGGGTGTACCTACCATCAAAATGTACAGATATCGCAGCCCTGATTTAAACAGGTGCAACATAATTATGTCAACAACAACAACAACAACAACATAAACAAACCTAGAAGACGACCAAAACATGAATCAGTAACAATGTTACATCTCCTTTACAGGACGTTGCCATCAACCCCCGACTGATTTTCTATAAAATTTTACGTTCAGTAGTTTGCCGATGGTTTGTGAAAGAAAAGTCAACATTGAAGTCCAACTTAATGCAAGTTTGGGAATTGAACGCCTTACGTCGCCATCAGTGCAACGGAAGGTTAAGAGTGAGCGCACCTACTGCTTATGAATAAGTAGTGCATTAATGAGGAAATACAACTCTTAGAATGGCTCTATTCGTATGGTAAAACATAACACCATTGTGCAATGTCCATCAAACAACACACAATTATAAACATTGTAGCTGTATGACAACAACATTAATCTGCAAAACCTATACATCAAATGAGATGTCTTGTCTTGCGTATCCTTGTCTATATTCTTCTCTTACGCTGTCGGTTATCTAGTCTTATTTTCGCGAGACTTGTCTTGCATTGTTTGTTTGTTTTTTTTTGTTTTTTCTCTAGTCTTGTTTTTCATTGTCTTTTCTCTAGTCTTGTCTTGCATTGTCTATTCTCTAGTTTTGACCTGTGTTGTCTTTTCTCTAGTTTTATCGTCTATTTTTTTTTAAACTCTTGTTTTATATAGGCAAGTCTTCCTTGTTGTTTCTCTAGTTTTGTTTTCGATGCTTTTGTCTTTTCTATACTCTTGTCTTTTCTCTAGTTTTCGCGAGTCTTGTCTTGCATTGTTTTTTCTCTATTCTTGTCTTTGATTGTCTTTTCCCTACTCTTGTCTTATCTTGTTTTTTCTATAGTCGTGTCTTCCATTGCCTTCTCTCTAATCTTGTCTGTAAGCTATTGAAGATTAAATGGCAAGACAAGATCCCAAACACTGAAGTTCTAGAAAGAGCGCCCATGCCCAGTATCCACACTCTCCTAATGAAGAATCAGATTCGCTGGACTGGTTACTTAACTCGCATGCTAGATCACAGGCTACCTAAACGAACTTTTTAACGGTGAGCTGTGTTGTGGTAAACGCTCACAACGCGGCCAGAGGAAACGCTTTAAATACACTCTCGCTGAAAGCTTTTAAAATTGATCTTGACACCTGGGAGACTGCTGTCAAAGACCGAAATTCGTGGCGTACATCATCAAGCAAGGGGGCGGACACTTGTGAAGCAACCAGGACTGCAAGAGCTGTGAAGAAGAGGCTGGACAGAAAAACCACCGCAGGAGATTCTCCTCCTGGAACGTCAAGCATTCTTTGGCCACATTACATTGTCAAAGAACATTTCGAGCCAAAATATGTCTTATCAGCCATCTTAGAACTCACGGCTCCATACTTTCAACCCCACTGTATGAAATGAATGATCATCATCATTCTTGATGGTCAAACAACACATGCCCGCGACGCATCTTTCAAATGTCTGACCTATCAGATGTCAATGGTACATGACATGCTTACCGTGTTTGTAACGGGTAACGGGGAATCAGGCTTCGATTCCGGAGAGGGAGCATGAGAAACGGCGACCATATCCAAGGAAGGCAGCAGGCGCGCAACTTTCTCACTCCCGGCACGGTGACGAAAAATAACAATACGGGATTCTATCGAGACCCCGCAATTGGAATGAGTACATTTCAGACCCTTTAACGAGAATCTATTGGAGAGCAAGTCTGGTGCCAGCAGCCGCGGTAATTCCAGCTCCAATAGTGTATATTAAAATTGTTGCAATCAAAAAGCTGGTAATTGGATCTTGAGTGTTCAAAGCAGGCTTCGGCTGCATGAATAATGGCGCATAGAATAAGGAAATAGGACATCGGTTCTATTTTGTTGGTTTTCGGAATTAGAGGTAATGATTAACAGTGACAAACGGGGGCATTCGTATTGCGGCATTAAAGGTGAAATTCTTGGATCGCCGCAAAAAGCGAAAGCATTTGGGAAAAAAATAGTTTTCATTAAACAAGAACGAAAGTCAGAGTCGTATGAACGATCAGACACCGTCGTGGTTCGGATCATATCCGATGCCGACTAGCAACCTCAGTGGGGTTGAAGCGAAACTGAAACAAAATGGAATATACCTTGGATACTAAATCCATTGCGTATAAAGTCCGAATAATTTGCAAGGTGTCACTACATGCTTGGTCAGACATATTTTCTACGGCTCTCAGCTGAGGGATATGGCTGAACGCTTATAAGTCAAAATCCGCCAGTTGTAAGGGCCGGCCGTTACTCATTCTCTGCTGCATGGAGGTGAGATGCTGAGCCATCTGCTGCCTACCTTGTGCCTTACGCATGTAAAGGAGGCAAGTACCACTACTGTGTGGGCATTAATGATGAAAAAAGCGTCCCAGTCAGTATCTAAAACTCGTTGAGTAAGCGTTATCAAAGATGGAAAAGCGTCCCATTGGCACGAAATGGAATATTGCTTGGCTATCAAATCATTTACGTGGAAGTCTGAAGCGAAAGCTCTCTGTGTGGATGTTGTCTGCATATTGGTCCCTCCTGGTTTTCGGAGGAGCTCAATATACGGAAGTGAGGCTAAGAAACCATGTGCAGGACGTGACGATTCCTTGGGTGAGCCCAGTACCAGAGCGTTATGTGTCGGCTCTGCAATTATGGAAGCCTCTTTGGATGGCGGGGAATGCCCATGGTCTGCCCCTGCCTTTCCTTGAGGGCCGACCAGGATGTCTCCGAATGTTCTAGGTGGGCCAGCTGGAATAGGGATAACACCATAAATGTAAGAGCCGAGAAAGCGACCCAGACGAACGAATCGGAATACAGGTTGGCTAGCAAACCCATTTCGTGGAAAGTCCGAACCGAAAGCTCGCTGAGTGGATGTCATCTGCAGTCTGACCTCTCCTGGTTTGCGTGGGGAGCGGCCTGTGGCAAATGAAATGCCCAATATACGGAAGTGAGGCTAAGCAGCCAGGTATAGGCCGGGACGATTCCTTGGGTGATCCCAGTACCATTGCGCTATGTGTCGGCTCTGTAATTATGGAAATCTTCTTAGATGGAGGGCCCATTGTCTAGCCTTGCTTTCCCTTGAGGATTGACCTGGATGTCTTCGGCCGTTCTAATTTAACCAGCTGGAATGTAGATGACACCACAACAGTGAGAGTCATATGTCCGTCTCAGAGTAAGAGCGGGATGTCCGTTGAAACACCCGGGAAGGTTAATCTGTTCAACAAATGCCCACGTAAGTCGGATGTGTCGGCCTAAAGGCGCAAGTAAAGTAGCTCTGCTGTAAACTGGCACAATGCAATATCGTCAGTGTGAAAGTGGTATGTCCTTCGAAACACCCGGGAAGATTAACCCGGTCAACAAATGTCCGCAAAAGTCTAATGTTTCCGCCAAAAGGCGCAAGCAAAATAGTTCTGCTGTAAACAGGCACAGCACAGTAACGTCAGAGTGAGAGTCTGGAAAACAAAAACAACTACGGATGAACGCAGAGGAAGAAGGCAGTGTAGTATCTGCACTTGATCTTGCCAGGGCAACTAGTAGAGGTTGTCATCCGAATGACACATAGAGCCTTGAGGACCTGATGGGGTGATTCTGCTACTTGAAGGTGCAGAGAGCCCTTATTTAAAAAAAAAAAAAAATTCTCTATTAAGAAAAAGTTTTTTTTTTTTTTTTTTTAAAATACCCACCTCAATAGGAACATATGTAATTAAAATGGAGGTAAGGGACATAACATTCTAACATTTATTGTTTACAGGGACGTTACTGAAAGCATCAAAAGTGTCTTATATGAGTTAAAGAACTTAATATTTGTGATAATAATTTTATAACTTGTTTTACATAATTAACTAGAGATATTTAAGCCATAATTAAGGTAATACTCACTTTTCGTTGATTTTTGATATGTTTTAAAATTCATGGCTTTGTTTCATAAGTATGAGAATTTAATAATGTATTTTTATTGTCTATCTCAATGTTACATAAAATGTTTTGTGCTTTCTATGCTAACGATATCTTGAAAGTTACATGAAATTTTTGTCAGGCCTGTCAAAGGCTTTATACACTCATATCACCTTTCGGTACCCTTGGCTAAAGTAGAAGTGTAGAATCTGCGCTTGATCTTGCCAGGGCCACATGCATATGCGGTCATCCGAATGACACAATGACATGGGACCTTGATGAGTGCCTCCGACGCCTTTCAGAACCACGACCCCTGTAACAAGAGATTCTTAATTTTGAGCACTTGATTGCTTTACGACATTTTGATCTCTCTCTCTCTCTCTCTCTCTCTCTCTCTCTCTCTCTCTCTCTCTCTCTCTCTCTCTCTCTCTCTTTCTCTCTCTCCCTATCTCTCTCTCTCTCTCTCTCTCTCTCTCTCTCTCTCTCTCTCTCTCTCTCTCTTGCTCTCTCAGAAGACACACCTGCCTGTTTCAGTCTAATTGGTAAAATGGGGCGCTTGTTGGGTGATATGCCGTTAATTGTTTAAACTGGAAGAAATTTAGTTTTAGAGAAATTTTCTTCTTATTTTTTTTAATAAGTGCTCGCTGATCCCCCCAAGGGCCAGAGCCGCCCAATCAGGTCCCCATGTCCCAATGTGTCATTAGGATTCTTATTCTCTTATCTTGGACATATAATAACAGATGATGGCAGAAGTGATATAGAAATCAAAAAGAGAATAGGAATGGCCGAAAATTCTTTCAGCGGCGTGAAATCAGTATTAACATCTAGATAGGTTAATAACGAATTGGTTCCAAATGTTGCTGTATGTAGCCGGGGCGCAGTGTTGGGGTGAGCGCCCAACATTGCTTAAATACCGAAATGGCTCGTAAATACATAACCTATGCAGCAAAAGTCTATCTCCTGGCCTTCACGTGGCGGAACTGTTTCTACTAACAGGAGAAGAGGCGACGGCGAGTTTCTGGCGCCGAAAAATAACCAGTGTGCTCTAGATGTGTATATACATACATGCATGTGCAGACACGTGTGTGCGTGTGTACACATCTAAACTCGAGTGAGACCACAGTCTGCTCTAGCTAAGGAAAGGTGCTGAAGACAGAGGCAACCAGCCAGGAGACGCATCACAGAAATCAGGATGCCACGCAATTACGCAAAATGGAATATGTTGGACCCCCAGGCAGGTGCAGTGCCGGACCCTATGTCTCGAAAGGGTCCAACCCCAACTACTGGAGGTCCTTCTCAGATGTCCTGTGGAGCCAGGGGACATGAGAATAGAACGGCTGGCCATACTAAACAAAGACTTAAAATAATGCACTGGAATGCGGAGGGAGTCAGCAACAACAGAATAGAATTAGAAAACATCCTGGACCAAGAAAAAGTAAGCATATGTTGCTTTCAAGAAACTCACCTCAACTAAAATATAGCCTTCAAAATCAGAGGCTACCAGTGTTACCGATCTGACCGAAAGGACAGGCGAAAAGATGGGATACTTACCCTTGTAAAAAATAACATCACTGCTTCCCAAATCGAAGTCTACATGGAAGGGGTTGAGTATCAGACACTTAAACTTAAGACAGGCTATACAGACCTACATCTGATCAATTACTACTGTCCAAATGACCGTCCACGGGCACTGGACACACTACCATTAACAGAACAAATGATTGTGTGTGGCGATTTCAACAGCCAAACGCAGAGTTTGGGCTATGATCACATGGACCAGAGAGGAGAGAGACTAGAAGACTGGCAGGATGAGAATAGATTCATCTTGGTTAACAAGCCGTCCGACACATATACTTTCTACTCGAGATCATGGCACACTACAACTACACCTGACCTGGCTTTTCATTCACCAGACCTGGAGTGGAACATTACACGAATTGTTGGGAAACAACTTGGTGGCAGTGACCATCGGCCAGTCTTTCTAACTGTAGAAAATGAGCTTGTAAGTGAAAGCAGCTCCCTCTCAAGGTGGAACTAGAAGAAAGCAGACTGGGCAATGTACAAGAATCACACCAGCATACTGGTTAGAAACCTGAACACTGAGAAAGACATAATTAAAGTAGTTGAAGAGTTTGGGAAATACATACTACAGGCAGTGCGAGAAACAGTACCAAGAGGAGCCCGTAAACAATATAAACCCTACTATAGTTTTTGAACTGGAACAGTTGCATAAAGATGTGGAAGTGTGTAGAAAGCAAGCAGAAGCCACACCCAGCCAAGAGCACCACAATAAATTCCAGCACGCAAAAGCCAAATTTCAAAGGGTCAAGCTGCAGGCTAGACGGAAAAGCTGGCAGGAAAAAAAACAGTCTCTGCACTTTGAAAGAGACACAAGGAAATTGTGGAAGCTAATAAAACAATTTAACAATGAGGGCACAGGGAGAAACTCAACAATTGCACTACATAAAGATGGAAACATCTTAACAAGAAAGCAAGCAGCTGACCATTTTGCGGACTCATTCGCACAAGATAACAATATCAAAATTAGTCCAGAGAAACAACAAGAGATTCGAGAGAAACGACAACATACAGGACATAAGGAAATAGTACATGAGGTTCTGGAGGCACACATCACAATCAGCGAACTGGACCTAGCCATATCAAAACTGAAAATAAGAAAGTCACCAGGAGCTGATGGTATCTCCAATGAAATGATCAGGAACCTAGGAATAGAGGCCAAAGCAAAGCTGTTGCAAATCTTCAATAACAGTTGGACCTTAGGCAGTGTTCCACAAACCTGGAGAGAAGCAATTATGATACCCCTCCTAAAATCAGGGAAAGATAGTTCCATTGCCTCTAGCTACAGACCAATTAGCCTCACCAGCTGTCTCTGCAAAACACTGGAGCGCATCATCAATCACAGACTGCAGTGGTACATTGAAAGTAAAAACATCCTTGTGCCATAGCAGGCTGGCTTTAGGCAGTGCTACTCTACGGAAGATCAGACAACCTACCTCTCTCAAGAAATTGAGGATGCATTACAAGAGAAGAAGCGGGTGCTTGCGGCATGGATAGATTTGAATTAAGCCTTTGACAAAGTCTGGAAAGAAGGTCTGATGAATAAACTGAGAAACTGCAAAGTCAATGGAAGAATGTACAAATGGGTTAAAGCATACTTGCACAACAGAAGAGCCCGAGTACAGACAGACGGACTAAAGAGCAAGAAAGTACTACTGCGTTAGGGTGTTCCCCAGGGCGGAGTCTTGTCCCCCACACTTTTTCTAATCTTCATCAATGATCTCGTTGCTAATCTACCGCATGGAATTAAAGCGGCAATGTACGCCGATGACCTGGTTCTATGGAGCACAAATTAACATGCATCAGTGGCCACCAGATTGCTACAAAGAGCTGTAGATACATTTGTTGCACGGGCAAATAGATTGTGTGTCAGCATAAACACTGACAAGTGCAGCACCACCCTATTTACCCTCTCTCCAAAACAAAAGGCAGGGACCATCCAGATAAATGGAACACCCGTAAGAGAAGATAAAGAACCAACATACCTTGGAGTAACATTTGATGGCAGGCTGACATGGAGAAAGCACATCAGCAAAGCAGTAACAAAAGCCAGAAGGAAAATAGCCATCTTGAGAAAGCTAAGTGGAACCACATGGGGAGCCAGTGGGAAAATACTTAGCAAAGTTTATCAACAGAGCATACGACCACAGCGGGAATACGGGTCAACTGCGAGGTGTTCGGCATCAAAAACCACACTACAAGAGCTGGACAAAGTGCAAAATCAAGCACTTATAGTCACCACAGGAGGGATGAGATCAACCCCTATAGTGGAAATGGAGAAGATGGGGAGGACATACGCACTGAGTGAGCGCAGAGATACGAAAACGCTAATACAAGCAGAAAAGTTCCTCAGCTTGCCAGGCCACCCTTTGAAGAACAGATTTGAAAACCTAGCTATGGGGCGATTGAAAAGAAGTAGTTTTATCCACCAGGCCAAACGACTCTGCAGAGAAACCACCGATCTGCCCACAGTTGGTATCCCCCTAACAACTAATCCAGAGCGAACTCCATGTAAAGATGAGCATAGACTATTATTACAAATCCAGACAAAAGTGAGAGGAATACTTGACAAGGAAGAACAGAACAGTGTGCAGCGCAGAACAGCCACTCCCAGCTTCCTTGATGAAGAATACCCACAGGACCTCTGAATCCGAGTCTACACAGATGGGTCAGCACAAAATGCTGTTCGAAATGGAGGAGCGGGAGTGTACATAGAATACCCAAATAATACTAGGGACACAGCTAGAGTACCGACAGGAAAGTACTGCCATAACTACGATGCTGAAATTGAAGCAATCAAGATAGCAACAGAGAAATTATTAAATACCAGCAATGGTACACAACCTGTGGTGCTATTGACAGATGCAAAATCAGTACTCGAGGCGCTCCTGTCTGGAAAATTGCCAGTACTAAGGACACTACTTTCTGAACTTAGCAGTCAGCATAATGTCACCATACAGTGGATACCATTCCACTGTGGAGTACCCGGAAACGACAGAGCTGATCAATTGGCTAAGGAAGGAGCCAAAGAAGAACAGCCTGATGTGCCCGTTACATACCAACAAAAGAAAAGAATGATCAAATCAGTCAGAAAGCCACCAAAACCTGCTCAAGATGACTACCACGTTGTGGACAGACCAGAACAAGTCATTATTCTGCGCCTCAGAACAGGGCACAATAGGTTACGCAACCACATGTATACAAAATTCAAGATTGGTGAAACAGCCATGTGCACATGTGGATTGGCGTCGCAGACAGCAGAGCACATACTCCAAGACTGCCCAAAATATAACATATCTAGGCAAACCTACTGGCCTAGAGAGACGACAGTGGAAGATAAACTCTATGGACCGCTGTGTGAACTGAAAAAGACAGTTCAATTCATACAAGAGACAGCATTGCAGTTATAGACATATTTCAAGCGAACGAAAGAAGAAGAAGAAATAACGCGTTAAAAATGAGAATTGTCAAATACTACTTATATTCAATGCTACAGTATGGCGCGGAAGCCTGGACATTGAACAAGCAGCTAGAAAGTCACATGGAAGCCCTGGAGATGTGGATATACAGACGAATAGGTCGTATTTCATGGAAACAAAAACAATCAAATGCAGAAGTCCTAGAAAAACTGGGAATGAAGAGAGAGTTGATGAAAGAAATAAAGAGGAGACAAGTGAAATTTTTTTTTTCCACGTAAAAAGACATGATACCCTTATAAAAACCATACTGGAAGGCAAGGTTGAGGGCAAGCGAGCAAGAGGTAGACAACGATACAAATGGGAGGATGACATCAAGAGATGGACGAACATCAGCCTGACAGAATGTACAGACAAGGCGAGAGACAGACAGTGTTGGAGATCCACTGCATCCTACCTTCATTGCTGAGACGGCACTTGATTGATTGATTGATTGAGACAGGGATGTGTAATGTCTCCAGATCTGTTTTCCCTGCACAGTGAAAGTATTTTCAGAAGTATAGAAGGCATGGAAGGAATCATCATTGGGGGACATAACATCAATAATTTTAGATACGTGGATGGTACTGTATTGATTGCTGACAATGAGCAGGATCTGCAAGATTTAATAGATGCGATCGTTGCACGCAGTGAACAACTTGGGTTAGAATTACATTGTAAGAAGGCACAGATTATGGTCGTCACTGAGAAGAAGGAAATGTCACAATGTAATATACAAGTAAATGGGAATATGATTAAATAAATGAATCGGTACAATTATCTCGGAACAGTCATAACATCTGATGGGAGATGCCTTGAAGAGATTAGAACAAGAATCGCCATGGCGAAGGCAGCCTTGTACATGAAGGAAAACATACTGACCAATGAAATGATGTAATTTGCAACGAGAAAAAGAGTGTTGAGGTTCTCCATGGAACCTGTGCTTTTGTATGGATGTGAAGCGTGGACATGGAGCAGACAAGCAGAATAAAATCTGATGGCTTTGGAAATGTGGTTTCTGAGGTGAATGCAAAGAATACCATGGACAGATAGAAAAATTAATGACCAAGTTCTACAAGAAACAAATGAAAACTGAAAGCTAATTAGAGAAATTAGACGTAGACAGTGAAAAAGTTGTGGGCATGTTATGAGAAGAAATTACTTAGAAAACTTTGTGACAACTGGCAAGATCGATGGTAAGAGAACAAGCGGAGGGCAGAGAAATAAATACCTGGATGGCTTGGCCACGTTGCATGGTCGAGATAAGAACACTGAGCTGATCTACGACTCTGGAGATCGAGTGACATGGCTAAACGTGACCCTCCACGCTTTCCCGCATGGCACATGATGGTGATGTTGCTCATTATTACATAAACAATGTAATCAGCGTGGATAAACAATGATTACGATAACAACAATGTTAACGATAACCGAGATGACTAGCAAGGTTAGCCACAATAACGACTGTAGCGATAATAACACCAATGGTAGCGACAACAATGACAATAGCGATAATAAACCGATGGTAGCGATAATAATGACTGTAGCTTCTTCTTCTCCTTCTTCTTTTGTTCACTTGAAATATGTCTATAACTGCGATGTTGTCTCTTGTATGAATCTAACAGTCTTGTTTAGTCCACTTTGCAGTCCATAGAGTTTATCTTCCACTGTAGCGATAATAACACCGATGGTTTCGTTCGACAACAACAATATTAACGACAACAGCGACTTTCGCGATAACACCGATATTAGCGACAGACAACAATGGTAACTACAACAACGACTGTAGCGATAAGACCGATGGTAGCGACACCATCGATGGTAACTACAACAACGACTGTAGCGATAATAAACCGATGGTAGCGAGAACAATGACTGTAGCTATAATAACACCAATGGTTTCGACGACAACGATGGTAACAACAACAGCAACTGTAGCGACAACACCGATATTAGCGACAGACAACGATGGTAACTACAACAACGACTGTAGCGCTAATAAACCGATGGTAGCGACAACAATGACTGTAGCTATAATAACACCAATGGTTTCGACAACAACGATGATAACAACAACAGCGACTGTAGCGAAAATACCGATATTAGCGAAAGACAACGATGGTAACAACAACAACGACTGTAGCACAACACCGAGTATTAACGATAACAGCGATGGTAACGATAATAGCGATAAGAACTGCTATAGTGTAACAACGAGTATTAATGATTTCTGTTTCAGGGGTCATGTGATATTCTGTGAGTTATCGGTTCACGGTGTGCTAGACATATGTAAATAAGGTAGTCAGTCAGTCATTGCTTTCCTTCTTGGCCTCGACCATACAGGTCGGGGATAGTAGGTATTCACCCTATAAAGAAATCCCCTGCCTACAGTGGGGAACTTGAGACTATAACCAACAACTACCTGTCGGTTGAACTCCAGCTCATTGTACCACCTATTAAGTGATTTAATGTTCATCATCATCACATGAATTACCCATAAGCGTGGGCGTTTCACGCTGCCCTGCTATGTAGGCTTATGGGGTTTTCCATCTTGCTCAAAGGTGACCCATAGGCTAGCGGGGGAAAGGGTGTACCTACTATCAAAACGTGCAGATATTGCAGCCGTGATTTAAACAGGTGCAGCATAATTATGTTAACAACAACAACAACAACAACAACATAAACAAACCTAGAAGACGACCTAAACATGAATCAGTAACAATGTTACATCTCCTTTACAGGACGTTGCCATCAACCCCCGAATGATTTTCTATAAAATTTTATGTTCAGTAGTTTGCCATTGGTTTGTGAAAGAAAAGTCAACATTGAAGTCCAACTTAATGTTAGTTTGGGAATTGAATGCCTTACATCGCCATCAGTGCAACGGAAGTTTAAGAGTGAGCGCACCGACTGCTTATGAATAAGTAGTGCATTAATGAGAAAATACAACTCTTAGAATGGCTCTATTCGTATGGTAAGACATAACACCATTGTGCAATGTCCATCAAACAACACACAATTATAAACATCGTAGCTGCATGACAACAACATTAATCTGCAAAACCTATACATCAAATGAGATGTCTTGTCTTGCGTATCCTTGTCTATATTCTTCTCTTACGATGTCGGTTCTCTAGTCTTGTTTTCGCGAGTCTTGTCTTGCATTGTTTTTTTGTTGTTGTTGTTTTTTTCCCCCTAGTCTTGTCTTGCATTGTCTTTTCTCTAGTTTTGACATGTATTGTTTTTTCTCTAGTCTTATCGTCTATTGTTTTGTTATTTTTTAATTTTTTTTTTATTTTGGTAGTCTTGTTTTATATAGGCAAGTCTTCCATTGTTGTTTCTCTAGTTTTGTTTTCGATCCTTTTGTCTTGCATTGTCTTTTCTTTACTCTTGTCTTTTCTCTAGTTTTCGCGAGTCTTGTCTTGCATTGTCATTTCTGTATTCTTGTCTTTCATTGTCTTTTCCCTACTCTTGTCTTATATTGTTTTTTCTATAGTCTTGTCTTCCATTTCCTTCTCTCTAGTCTTAACTTTAAGCTGTTGAAGATTAAATGTCAAGGCAAGAACCCAGACACTAACGTTCTAGGAAGAGTGTCCATGCCCAGTATCTACACTCTACTAATGAAGAATCAGATTCGGAGGCCTGGTCATTTAACTCGCATGTCAGATCATAGGCTCCCTAAACGAATTTTTTTACGGCGAGTTGCGTTGTAGTAAACGCTCACAACGCAGCCAGAGGAAACGCTTTAAAGACACTCTCACTAAAAGCTTCTAGAATTGATCTTGAGACCTGGGAGACTGCTGTCAAAGACAGAAATTCGTGGCGTACATCATTACTCAAGAGTGCTGCCACTTGTGACGCAACCAGGACTGCAAGAGCTGGGATGAATAGGCTGGACAGAAAAACCACTGCAGGAGATTCTACTCCTGGAACGTCAAGAATTTGTTGGCCACATTGTCAAAGAACATTTCGAGCCAAAATAGGCCTTATCAACCATCTTAGAACTCACGGCTCCATACTTTCAACCCCACTGGTTTAAATAAATATCATCATCATTCTTGATGGTCAAACAACACATGCCAGCGATGCATCTTTCAAATGTCTGACATATCAAATGTCGATGATACATGACATGCCTACCGTGTTTGTAACGGGTAACGGGTAATCAGGGTTCGATTCAGGAGAGGAAGCATAAGAAACGGCTACCATATCCAGTTAAGGCAGCAGGCGCGCAACTTACTCCCGGCACGGTGACGAAAAATAACAATACGGGACTCTATCGAGACCCCGTAATTGGAATGAGTAAACTTCAGACCCTTTAACGAGAATCTATTGGAGAGCACGTCTGGTGCCAGCAGCCGCGGTAATTCCAGCTCCAATAGTGTATATTAAAGTTGTTGCAATCAAAAAAGCTGGTAGTTGGATCTGGAGTGTTCAAAGCAGGCTTCGGCTGCCTGAATAATGGTGCATGGAATAATGGAATAGGACCTCGGTTCTATTTTGTTGGTTTTCGGAACTGGAGGTAATGATTAACAGTGACAAATGGGGGAATTCGTATTGCGGCATTAGAGGTGAAATTCTTGGATCGTCGCAAAAAGCGAAAGCATTTTGAAAAAAAAAAAAAAATAAAGTTGTCATTAATCAAGAACGAAAGTCAGAGTCGTATGGACGCTCAGACACCGTAGTAGTTCTGGCCATAACCGATGCCGACTATAGTCCATTTGTTTTTGTCTGCCCCAATATAACATTCCATATCTCAGTAACCAGCAGAGAGAAAATGATGAGATTTAGCATATAACCTTATCATGATGTCCACCAAACAAAAGAGTTTTTGTTCTGGAGATTGTACAGCAGATTTCAAAGTTTGTTTATATGCGGTATATAATTTACGGGACAGAGATGAAGTGCACATAATTAGAAGTATTACATCTTCACGAGGAACCATGAGCGTTCAATAGTAAATTTTCACGTTTTTCACGGGATTGGCCTAACGAAAAGAGCCTTGAGAAGTGAAACGGGGAGTGTTCATTGGTGTCGCCGTATCTTCAGAGGTGTGTCATTAATGTGGGTCCTTTCATATAAGGCTTCACGTTTAGAAAGTACAAGGGAGGAAGAAATATCATTTGCAAGCAACTGCATTTAGGAGCCACGAGAAGCAGATACCTACGTGAAATAAGGGAAATGCGCAAATACAATTATGACATAGTGTATTTGGATGAAACCTATATCAATGCGAACCACACAAGTGAAAAGGAATGGCAATCAGTGAACGGAAATATAACGCGATATGTGCCCAGTAGTAAAGGACAGCGTTTCGTCATAGCCCATGCTGGTAGTACTCAAAATGGTTTACTACAGAATGCTGGACTCGTGTTGGTATCAAAGCATACAGACAATAGGGGTTATCATAATGAGATGAATGGCAATGTATTTAGCGATTGGTTAGAGAATACAGTGCTTCTATCCCTAGATAGACCGTCTTGTCTAATTATGGACAATGCATCATATCACAATGTAGTTGCCCAAGAAGACAAAATACCAACGGCATTGATGCATGACAAGGCAGGCGTGGTTGCGGCCTTGTGGGAGCACGTGTACACCTCGGAGGAGCAAATGGATCACCATAGTCGGGCAAGAATGAGGCAGCGAGGAGTGACGAGGGGATCTGGCCGAGGCTCGACGCACAGGGGAAAGGCGAGCCGGACATATAATCAGGTTGCTACTGGAATTATTGGTGTTAGAACTCTTCGCTGGCTGTTGAGGATGGGGACTGAGCGCTTATGGGAATGACCCGAATGCTGTGATGTCGGTTTCTAAATCAATGAATCAATCAATCTATTCAAATTGTCTGACGTCAAGATGCTAACTCAGACCACGCTATTAAAAATTGATAAAAGTTGATGGAAAAAAAAGTGAGGACCATGTGTTGAAAGAGGAAGATGACTATTGGAGAAAGGATGGATTGAATTTTATGCAACCGATAGCAGTCATCAACCTACTGGAATCGTCCGACACCGATTAAAGTCTGGGCAGATCGCAGACATTAATCCACATGCACACCTACTGGGATATTTTGCTCCACATATTCAGAAGAATTGCAGGCCTTAAACATTACAGCATCGGCACAATGTCACTGGCAACAGTTTGTATTCCACAGTGATGAATTTTCAATTCCGCAATCCCTCAGCGGTGACAAACAACTGGTATTTAAAAAAAAAAACACACACACACACATACTAAACGCATTGAATACCAACAGAAGAGTAATATTGCTGTGGAAACTGATACATTGTGGCATAACAAGTGAGCAAACACGTTGTCAAATTAGGGGACAACACACGTGCATACGAATCAATCTATAAACGTCAATGAAAAGAGGACCAACATCTTGGTCGTTAAGAAGAAAGCCCACTACAGAGACACTGACAACTATTTTCATAGTGCAAAACAGGTAATCATGTTCCGTCTCTGAACAGTAACAGCAGAGTAGACAATCTTTCACGAAGACTCAAAGCGGGTCTGTCACCCATGTGTATATGTGAACAAACTACACAGACAGCTAAACAGATCCTTAAAAATGGACACATGATGACTAAATTGCGGTATCATTTCTGGTCACTCCATACGCACATTAACGTACAGCTATTTCGAAGCTTTCACGAACTCAATATAAAAAAGCTAAATGCATTCTAGTAACATGGATACTTATGTACAATTATTAACCAGCAGCTGAAGAAATAAGAAGGAAATGAAAAATAAGGTAAGAAATGTATTCCTTATACTTTCCTGTCAATTTACACATTATTTACCCCATGCCTCTGTAAATTCTCTGTCTTTACTAATATTACACATTGCACCCCTCTCGGTAGTCTCCGTGGTAAAGTAGTCAAGCCGTCTGATTCGGACTCCGAAGGTTGTATGTTCGATTCCTTCATTTCACGAGTGCATTATTTCGGAGACTCCCGAGGGTCGTCGCTGAAGCTACGGAGTTCGTGCTTTGTGCGACGCTTTCTGCCCTGCGGAAAGAGACTGAACCATATGAGATAAAAATCCGGTGCAATATAGCCGACCCTGCCGACTTTTAGGCTACATTTTTATTGCACCCACTCCCATACGAATCTGGCTACGCCTTGTACTTGTGTCCTTACCAGAAATAACGTGGTTTACTGTAAGACTAGTTTTCCGTGAAGTTAGCGTGAATTCACTACATTTTCCCCAAAACATCAAAGAAATGTCGCCGCTTTCGATGATTTAAGTTGCTTTTGGACCTATCAAAGACATATTCCTTGGGTGGGGGTAAATATAAGACAGTAGGAAAAATTTCATAACGATGCAACAGACAGTTTTCAAAATAATTGATCGTGAATGACGGCTTTAATTTCCGGACAGACTTTAGCGACCTCAGTGGGATTGAAGCGAAACTGAAACAAAATGGAATATACCTTGGATACTAAATCCATTGCGTAAAAAGTCCGAATAATTTGCAAGGTGTCACTACATGCTTGGTCCAGACATATTTTCTACGGCTCTAAGCTGAGGGATATGGCTGAACGCTTCAAAGTCAATATTCCCCGGTTTGAAGGCCTGACCGTTACTCATCCTCTGCTGCATGGAGGTGAGATGCTAAGCCAGCAGCATCTGCAGCCTACCTTGTGCCTTACGTCTGTGAAGACGGCAAGTGCCACTACTGTGCGGGCATTAATGGTGAAAAAAAAGCGTCCCAGGCAGGAACTAAAGCTCATTGAGTAAGCGTTATCAAAGGTGGAAAAGCGTCCCATTGGCACGACATGGAATATTGCTTGGCTAGCAAATCCATTACGTGGAAGTCTGAAGCGAAAGCTCTCTATGTGGATGCTGTCTGCATATTGGTCCCTCCTGGATTTCGGAGGAGCTGCCTTTGGTGAACGGAGGACTCAATATACGGAATTGAGGCTTAGCACCCATGTGCAGAACGTGACGATTCCTTGGGTGAACACAGTACCAGAGCGCTATGTGTCGGCTCTGCAATTATGGAAGCCTCTTTAGATGGCGGGGAATGCCCATGGTCTGTCCCTGCCTTTCCTTGAGTGAGGGCCGACCTGGATGTCTCCGGTTGTTCTAGGTGGGCCAGCTGGGATAGGGATAACACCACAACTATAAGAACCGAGAAAGCGACCTTGACGCACGAATCGGAATACAGGTGGCTAGCAAACCCATTTTTTGGAAAGTCCGAACCGAAAGCTCGCTGAGTGGATGTCATCTGCAGTCTGACCTTTCCTGGTTTGCGTGGGGAGCGGCCTGTGGCAAATGAAATGCCCAATATACGAAAGTGAGGCTAAGCAGCCAGGTATAGGCCGTGAGGATTCCTTGGGTGATCCCACTACCAGTGCGCTATGTGTCGGCTCTGTAATTATGGAAGCCTTCTTGGATGGTGGGCCCATTGTCTGGCCTTGCCTTCCCTTGAGAGTTGACCGGTATGTCTTCGGCCGTCATAATTTGACCAGCTGGGATGTAGATGACACCACAACAGTGAGAGTTCAATGTCGATCTCAGAGTAAGAGTGGAATTCCCTTGAAACATCCGGGAAGGTTAATCCGTTCAACAAATGTCCGCAAAAGTCTGATGTGTCGGCCAAAAGGCGCAAGTAAAATAGTTCTGTTGTAAACAGGCACAACTCAATAACGTCAGAGTGAGAGTCTGAAAAAAAAAGCTACGGATGAACGCAGAAGAAGAAGAAAGTGTAGTATCTGCACTTGATTTTGCCAGGGCCGCTAGCAGAGGCAGTCATCCGAATGACACATAGGGACGTGGGGACCTGATGGGATGGTTCTGGTACTTGGAGGTACAGCGAGCCTTATTAAAAACAAACAAACAAAATCTCGATTAAAGAAAAGTTATTTTAGAAAATTTTTTAAATACACACCTCAATATGATAATATGTAATTAAAAAGGAGGTAAGGGACATACCATTTATTGTTTCAAGGGACTTTACTTTAAGCATGAAAAGTGTCTTATATGATTTAAATAACTTAATACTTATAATAATGTTTTATAAAAATTGTTATATAGTTCCATTGGCACCTTGCCGTCTTGACAGACAATAGTTTGTGCTCTAAAAAGGCGTAATAACTTTTAACTATGGCGGTAGCGAGTGTGACTGATAAGGCCAATTTGCGCTGTAAATGTCCGTTCACAGTGGGTGCATCTGAACACGTGGTCATTTCCACCATCATGCACCATCTTACGTCTCAAACGCTTGGTGTGTGACTTTTCTGCAATAATTTTCTCCTTTGACTTTATTCCATTTCTGATATTTGCCCTCCATGCAACACGTTCAGCGGCGACTTGCTCCCAATGTGCATTATCAATGCCTGTATCAATCATGTCCCGCTTACACACATCTTTGTATCGTAGTAGAGGCCGACCCTGAGATCTCTTACCCATCTGTAATTCACCAAAAAAGATATCCTTTGGTATTCTACCATCATCCATCCTCCTAAGATGTCCTATCCATCTAAGTCTACGAAGACTGAGCATGGAATAAACTGTCACACAACCTGATCTTTCCAATACTTCAGTATTTGTGATTTTGTCTTGCCACTTCTGACATGATAGAGTAAGACATGTCAACATTGTGGATATGCTTGCAGATCTACAAATTGATGGGAAAGACATTAGACTTATAAAAAACATATATTGGAAACAACAAGCTGCCATAAGAATTGATAATGAAGTAGGACAATACCAACCTATTAAGAGAGGTGTTAGGCAGGGATGTGTAATGTCTCCAGATCTTTTTTCCTTATACAGTGAAAATATTTTCAGAAATGTAGAAGACCTAAATGGAATCAGCATTGGAGGACGAAACATAAATAACATTAGATATGCAGATGATACAGTATTGATTGCAGACAATGCACAGGATCTGCAACAATTAGTAGACGCTGTGGTTGTACACAGTGAGCAGCTGGGGTTGGAATTAAATTGTAGGAAGACACAGGTTATGGTCGTCACTAGGAAGAACGAAGTACCACAATGTAATATACAAGTAAATGGGAATATTCTTCAACAAGTGAATCGGTTCAATTATCTCGGAACAGTCATAACATCTGATGGCAGATGCCTTGAAGAGATTAGAACAAGAATCGCCATTGCGAAAGTAGCCTTTAGCAAGATGAAAAACATTCTGACCAATAAAATGATGTCAATTGAAACGAGAAAAAGAGTGTTGAGGGGATACATAGAGCCTGTTCTTTTGTATGGATGTGAAACTTGGACAATGTGCAGTCAAGCTGAAAAACATCTGATGGCTGCAGAAATGTGGTTTCTGAGGAAAATGCAAAGAATACCATGGACAGATAGAAAAACCAATGACCAAGTACTACAAGAGACAAATGAAAATCGTAGATTGATTAGAGAAATTAGACGTAGACAGTCAAAATTTTTTGGACATGTTATGAGAAGAAATGGACTGGAGAACTTGGTGACAGCTGGCAAGATCGAGGGGAACAGACCAAGAGGAAGACCGAGAGGAAAATACCTGGATGGCTTGGCCACATGGCATGGACGAGACAGGAACGCTGAGCTGATCCACGACTCTGGTGATCGAGTGAAATGGCGAATCATGACCGCCCACGCTTTCCGGCATGGCACATGATTGATTGATTGACTTGCCACTTAATACCAAGAATTTTTCGCAGACACCGCATATGAAAGCTGTTTAAATTGTTCTCTTGGTGTGAGTAAGTTGTCCAGGTTTCACTGCCATAGAGAAGAGTACTAAGGACATAGGCTTGATAGACAAGGACTTTTGTTTTGGCAGTAAGCTTCCTGTTCTCCCAGACTCTTTTTCTTAACCTGTTCATTGTTGTTGCTGCCTTACCAATCCGGATGTTGATTTCCTGATCTAGGGATAATTTGCTATTTACCACTGATCCTAGATATGTAAAATGGTCTACTATCTCTAGTTCGGCGTCGTCAATAAAGATTGATGGTACCCCATGTTCACCTTGTGACATAATCTGTGTCTTCTTTTTGCTAATTGTTAAACCAAATTCAGAACAAGCATTGGAGAATGCAGATAGTAGACATTGCAATTCTTCCTCAGAGTGGGTCGTAACTGCAGCATCATCTGCAAAAAGCAACTCTCTGATCAGTACCCTCCTAATTTTGGTCTTAGCCTTCAATCTCTGAGCATTGTAGAGGCCGCCATCTGAGCGTGAGTGAATGTATATACCACCATCCTGATCACGAAATGCATATTTCAGTAGAAGTGAAAAGTATATTCCAAAGAGGATGGGAGCTAGTACACAACCTTGCTTAACTCCACTCTTGATTTCAAATTCTTCAGAAGTTGCACCATCAAATTTGATTATACCCTTCATGCCTGTGTGGAACGATTCCACAATGGACAGAAGAGTTGGTGGGCAGCCAATCTTCTTTAGTGCCTTGAACAGACCCTCACGACTGACCAAATCAAATGCCTTTGTGAGGTCGATGAAGGCAATAAACAGTGGTTGATTCTGTTCACGGCATTTTTCTTGCATTTGTCGAAATGAGAATATCATATCAGTGGTAGACCGGTTCTGTCGAAAGCCACACTGTGATTCGGGGTAGACTTGATCTTCTAGGACGTGAAGTCTGCGCAGAACAATTCTGGCAAATACTTTTCCAACAATACACAGAAGTGAGATACCCCTATAGTTGTTACAGTCGCTCCGATCACCCTTGTTCTTGTACAGCGTTATGATGTTTGAATCTTTGAAATCCTGTGGGACTTGTCCTTCACGCCAGCATAGCTCTATTAGCTGGTGGATCTGTAGAGTGAGTGTGTCTTGCCCACTCCTGATAACCTCTATTGGAATCCCATCCTTACCTGGAGCCTTGCCAGATGCAAGTTCATTTATAGCACACTTAACTTCTGTTATGGTGGGAAGTGTGTCCAGGTGGTCAAGAGTTGGTAGAGCCTCTATGGCGTTAAGGGCATCATCCGCTAGTTTGGTCTCACTTGAGTAAAGCTCCAAATAGTGCTCTACCCATCTGTCCATCTGCTGTTTCTTATCAGTGATGACTTCTCCAGTCAAGGTTTTCAGCGGTGCACTTCTTTTGATCACTGGACCACAGGCTTTCTTTATTCCTTCATACATGCTTCGTATGTCTCCCTTATCACTTGCGATTTGAATGGACTCACATAACTTGATCCAATAATCATTTGCACACTGCCTAGCAGCCTTTTGCACATCCTTCCTAGCTTGCCTTAGCTCACTCAGAGTGTTACGCGTTGGTCTTTCCTTGTTTCTTAAGAGAGCTTTCTTCTTCTTATCAATCAAGGGCTGCAGAGTCTCGCTGTTGGCCGCAAACCAGTCCTGCCTCTTATGATCCACAGTGCCGTAAACCCCTACGGCAGTTTTATAAAGAGTTTCCTTAATTTGACCCCACTTTTCATTTACTGTACAATTTTCTGGTGTATCAGTGAAAGCGTCTTCAAGTTGCTGTTGAAACTGAAAGCACTTTTCAGGATCATGAGTGTTAATAATATTAATCCTGGGGCTATATTTGTGTTTAGCTGTGTAGATTCTCTTTGGTCTCAGTCTAACTCTTGCAACAACCAAAGAATGATCTGTATCACAGTCAGCACTGTGGTAACTACGAGTCAATGATATATGGTTCAGATGTTGTCTCCGTGTGATGATGAAGTCCAGCTGGTGCCAATGGCCGGATCTTGGATGTTTCCATGTGACCTTATGCATCTCTTTTGTTTTAAAAAAAGAGTTTGTAATACATAGGTCATTACTGGTGCAATGCTCCAGCAGCCTTTGCCCATTTTCATTCATGCGACCGATGTTGTATTTTCCAAGGGACACTGGCCATGAACTCGAGTCCTTGCCCACACGAGCATTGAAATCACCGAGCATATAAATGTAGTCAGATTTTGGAACTGCCTTGATCACGGAGTCTAACTCCTCATAGAACAAATACTTCACATCATCAGAGGAATCGAGTGTCGGTGCATATGCAGTAATAATGGTGGCAAACCCACAAGAGGTTGCCAAGCGCAGGGATAATAGTCTTTTATTTCCTCCTGCTGGAATTTCAATCATTCCCAGTAGCGAATTCTTCACTGCAAAGCCCACACCGTGTTGCCTTTTTTTCTGCCTGCCCTCTACCCTTCCAGAAAAAGGTGTAGTTGTTTTCCCTGAGTGACCCTTCCTCAGCGAGGCGAGTCTCCTGCAGGCCAGCAATATCAATGTTAAGACGATTGAGTTCGGCATCAATCACAGCCGTTTTTCTCACATCGTCAGTATTGGTCAAGTCAGTGGAAAATCCTGGACACATGGTTCTCACGTTCCTGGTTGCAAGCCGTAGCTTGAGGTTTCTATTTTTATTTTTGTTTGTACCTGGTGCATTGGTTTTACAGCCTGCGATTCAGATTTTGTCCTAGCCCCAAGCACCCATTGAAGCAGGCAGGCTGTGGCGGATCAGCACCCAATTGGCTGGGGGCTGCCCAGCTTGAGGCGGGCGGTAGCTGATCAGTGACACCTATAGGTGTCTCCCACCGTCAGAGGCAACGCGTGGCGCCCCATGTCTACGCCAACTGACAAGGACTTATAACCCGTAACAGTTGCCTCTCGCTTTGATTCCGAGACCAGTTAAGACCAGGGATGGAGTTATTGCCTCTCCATAGCACAAAGCCTGGGCTAAAATATAGAGATCATGTGTTGCCCATGCAGCATGATCCCTCTCTCGGCCTGCCTAGTTCACTCCAGAGGAAAGGTAACACCCCTACATCTGGAACAAGACAAGCTGCAGAAGCTGCCGGATCAGCAAAGCAATGCTCTAACTGTCCGCCTGTCGGAGCTTCGATCCTAGACCAGTCGCCAACCAAGGCTTAGGGCCTGGTCTGCCCTGCCATGACAATTTTGTCTTTAGCTTGCATTTCCTCGCACCAGGGTAAGGCTTGTACCCTCCCAATTGCGCTCTTCCGCCCGAAGCCGTTGGCACAATGTGGGGTGTCGGGTTTGGTAAGCGCCGCCCAACGTTCGGCGCTAACAGAAACCAGGTAGTACCGTCTACTGTTATACGGTAGCTCAGTCATATCTGACTAAGACCTGACTGTGTATATAGTTAAATAAGATATATATAAATTATAATTAATTCCCTAAAATTTTATGCCGATTTTTCAAATATTTTAAAATTCATGGCTTTTGTCCGTATGAAAATTTAATAATGCATTTCTTTTATCTATCTCAATGTTAAATTAAAATGTTTTGTTCTTCCAATGGCAGTGTATCGCAGTTACTTTTTGGAAATTTTTGTCAAGTCTGTCAAAGGCTTAACACACTCAATATCACTTTTCGGTCCCCTTGGTTAAAGTGGAAGTGTAGAATCTGCGCTTGACCTTGCCAGGCCAGGGCCGCATGCAGAGGCGGTCGTCCTAATGACAAAATGACATGGGACCTTGATGGGTGCTTCCGACCCCTTTCAGAACCACGACCCCTGTAACAAAAGATTCTTAATTTTCAGCACTTTTGATTATTTATTTTGATCTCCCCTTCTCTCTCTCTCTCTCTCTCTCTCTCTCTCTCTCTCTCTCTCTCTTTCTCTCTCTCTCTCTCCCTCTCTATCTGTCCTCTATCTACCTCTCCACTCTATCTTTGTCACCATTCTCTCTCTGTCCCTTTCTCTGTTGTCCTCTCTCTCTCTCTCTCTCTCTCTCTCTCTCTCTCTCTCTCTCTCTCCATCTATCTCCCTCTATCTCTCTCCTCCTCTCTCTTCAGGAAAGAGCAGTGCGTTTAATTAATGGTGAAAAGCTTAGCGACAATTCTAACCTACATAAACGTCTTAAGTTACTGCCACTCCACAAACGCCTACTATTTAATCAGGCTAAACTAATTCACAAAATCCTATTTCAAAATGCTCCAAGCTAGCTTTGGCCATTGTTTAAATATAATGCAAGACATAGCGAACGACTACATATACTTTATGTCTCTAAACCTAGGTTAGACTTATATAAAACAAGCTTAGCATACTCTGCCGCTCAGTTGTGGAACAATCTTCCACAAGCACAAGAAATCAATGACACCACCAATCATTATACATACAGTCGCAACCTGTTTGAACACTACCTCAGTACAGACTACATCCCCCCCCCCCCCCCCTGTCAGAGTCTCACATGGAGTCGGTAGGAACATAAAGATAAAAGGAATTAGAGAAGGGACATAACCCCAATACAAGGGAGACACACTCGAATGCTCGAACAATCTAGAGCCTTCGAGAAGGATAGGTCAGTTCGCCTACAGTTCCGTGGACACAGGTGGAACCCGCTTACCGCGTGCCAGGACCTGTTCCACGAGAAGCTCGAGGAGAGTTACAGCCCGTGTCCCATCGAGACACGTTAGAGGGCAGACGGCGTCTGGACATCGAAGAAGCAACAGGGCTTAACATAAGGGGGACTTGATGGATTGAACCCAAGTGTATTTAGGAGTGTTACTCATGAGATAGATACATGATAGAGTTTGTTGTAATGATTATGTATGATTGCTTTGTTATGAACTCCTGTGATATTATTCGCAAGGTAGCTGGCTGCGAAAACCATTCTTCGCCAGCTTACTGTAAATAAATTATATCAGATAGTATCAGAATGGAGTTTGTTGCCTGTATGAACCCGAGTTTCATTTCCCTAGGTCTCTAGGACGTTGACACCCCCCCCCCCCCCCCATTAACAAACCACACAAAAAAAAAAAAAACATAAAAAAAAGTCAATAATGAAGGTAAATTATCTCAAACGACAACTAGCCAAAAAACATTCCCATATGTATGGCACGTTACACCTTCCTTAGGTATTTATAATGCCCATGTTAAACATTGCCTCAGTGAGTCATGTATTATTGATTAATTTTCATGCGTTTTAATGCCTACTTTTCTTTGTTGTTAAAGATTTGCTTCATAAGTGATGTTGAATAAAAGAATATATGAGAGGAAAGAAAGAAGAAGGGCAGAATGTCAGATGGGCCTGCGTTCCCAATTCTTAACCCTTTGAAAATAAAATTGTTCGTTCGTTCCCACTCACTCTTTCTCTCCCCCCCCCCCCTCTAACTCTATCTCACCCTCTCCCTCCCTCTCTCTAGCCATCTCTCTGTGAAAGATACACATACCTGTTTCAATATAATTGGTAAAATCAACACTAATTGTTACTTTTATGTATGGTCAATGAGTGATACTGTGAATTGTTTAAATTGGAAGAACTCTACTTTTATAGACCAAAACCCCACCCAAAAAAGGGGGGGGGGGAGGGGTCGTTAATTAAAAATTTCTCTAATTAGTTTACGATTTTCATATGGTTCTTGTAGGACTTGGTCATTGATTTGTCTGTCTCTCCATGGTATTCTTTGCATTATCCTCAGAAACAACATTTCCACAGCCATCAGATGTTTTTCAGCTTGACTGCTCAATGTCCCCGCTTCACATCCATATAAAAATAAAGGCTCTATGTAGCACCTCAACACTCTTTTTCTGGTAGCAATTGATATCTTTTCTTAGGATAGGTCAGTATGTTTTTCATCTTGCAAAATGCTACCTTCGCCATGGCGATTCTTGTTCTAATCTCTTTAAGGCATCAGATGTTATGACTGTTCCGAGATAATTGTACCGATTCGCCTGTTTAAGAATATTCCCATTTATTTGTATATTACATTGTGGTATTTTGTGTTTCATAGTGACAACCATGCCCGTCTCCCTGGTCTAGAGGTTACACGACTTTCTCCGTAATCTCGTATACTCTCGTGAGTAACGTGACGTTTCGCGAGAATTGGTAGCGGTTCTCTCCGCGTCGGTAACTTACGGGGTATTGTGCCGGTCGCTCAGAAAGCAATGGCAAATTGCTGAGCGTAATCTTGCCAAGACCGGTCTCCCTGGCCGAGGTGTTAGCAGCTTTCTCCATAACCCCGAATACTCTCGTGGTTGACGTGAGCGCACGAGAATTGGAAGCGGTTCGAGTTGCGCCTGTGACTTAATTTTAACAATTGTACCCTCTCTGACAGCCCAATAACCTTGAACAGATTCTCGCATTAGAGCACTAGAAACGATTGCTTGTAGGTTCTGACAAAAATCACTTAATGTTTTAATGGGACACCTATAAATTTTTTTGCATCAGTTTATGAATACTATCCCTTCTCGGCCTTTTGGCTAAGATCAAAGTGTAGTATCTGTACTTGATCTTGCCAGGGCCACCAGCAGAGGCTGTCATCCAAATGACACATTGGGACGCGGGGACCTGATTGTTCGGTTATGGTTCTTGGGGGTCAGAGAGTCCTTATGTTAAAAAAACAATTCTTGATTAAAGAAAAGTTATTTTAAACAATTACAAGAAAAAAGAGAGAACAACATGAAAAGAATCACGTGTAATCAAAATAGTGCAAGGGACATAACAGTATTACAGTTATTATTTTATGGGGCACTACTCAAAGCAGCATACATGTGTTATGTCATTTAAAAAGCTGTAGTATTCATAATAATTTGTATAAAACATTTATAGAAAGTATTTACAGATATTCATTTAATAAATGAAACAATAAGAAACTTAAGTCATTATTAAAGTATTTGGAAACGTAATGGCTTTATTTTACACAAATGTGAATTTAGTAACGCATTTTTAGTATTTAACCTCCATATTTCATTAAACGTGTTGCGCTCTAAGTGTCAGCACACATTTGGTTATTTTTCCGCGTTTTTGAGACAAGTTTTCGTTTTGATTCCACGTTTTTGAGACAAGTTTTCGTTTCTGTCGCATTTAAGACAAGTTTCCGTTTTGATTTAACGTTTTTGAGACGGGTTTTCGTTTTTTTCGTATTCCGCGTTTTTCGACGTGAGTGTTTTGTTGCTCCGCCACTTTGAAGGGATCAGCATACGTGAGTATAATATCTAACTAGATCATAAACCAAGAAACTAGATTAATAAACAAATAAGGTAAAACAAGCAAATTAAACAGAATATTCAATCTAGAGAAGTAAATAAAATAAATTAATATAATTAATAAATACATAACTAACGGAGACACTGTAAAGGTAAAACCAAACAAACACAATGATACAAACCCCAGCCAGATCTGCTGAGGCAGAAAAAAATAAAGGAAAACAAACTGCAAAAAATAAAGGAAAACAAACTGCCCCGACGAACAGGATTACGGAGACTGACAAGGAAACTCAGGAAGGACAGGGAAGTCAAGCGGCGAATAAACAACCCGATCGGGAGGCCAGTGGTACAGGCTGGTATTTCAGGGTAACCCAGATTGAGGGACAGCAAGTGTCATTGACAAACCTCACCAGATACAAAGCCATCCAAATGATGGAAAATGTACTCGGCAGCAGAGCCATACATAACATAGCCAAACGATTGGACGGCACAACAAGCATCCACGCATACGACACAGACAAAACGAGACAACTAGCGGAGGAAATCACAAAGGGCAAACAACCAGCGATCAGATCACTCCCAAACGACGTCATAGTCAGCATCGAAATTGCACAGCCGTGCACCACCATTGTAGTCAAAGGGATCAGTCCAACGATAGATATCAAAAACACGAAGGAAGACATCAACAATGAAAACAAGAATGTGGAAGCGACACACTGTGAGAGGATAACTACAAAAAGAGGCGAAGCAACACCAGTTGTAAAGATGGTGATCACTGGCACAATGATACCAGAACGAATAAAATATCTAGGGAAAGACAGATACTTTGAGAAACATATACCACCGATCAAACAATGTTCGAAGTGCCAAAGGATAGGGCATACAGCATCATTTTGCAGGGGAAAAAAGCCCTCTGCAGATTCTGCAGTAAAAATCATTGGTACAGGGAATGTCAAGACGCCAAGAGAGACAGTAACTACAAAGAAATAAACCCGGCGAGACTCTGTGCCAACTGTAAGGGAAACGACAGTGCACGATATAAGGGATGCCCAAAATTTAAAACGTCAGAAACAGCATGGAGAGAGGCTATACTTACTCAAACACCAATGAGAGTTGCCAGATGGCGTATAGAGAACGCAGACAAAGGAATTGATACAAATTCGGAAGTGAGAATACTGAGATCAGAAGTATCCAACATAAGGAATAAAATGCCCGAGAAACAAGTGGAGAAGGGCGGACCACAGGAAGACAAAGAAATGAGTGAAAACAAGGAATTAAAACAAGCAATTTAGGACATGCATAAAAGTCTGGCAACCATAAGAAAAGAACTGGAAGCGGAGAGATTACACACAAGAGGAATGGCTAAAGAACTGGAGACCACCAAAACAGAATTGAAAACACAGAAAGAAGAAAACAACACAATCAAGAACAAGTTAAAAGAACTGTCCCAGAGGATGGACACAACCAAACGAGAACTAACTAAAAACACAACAGACATAGATCGCATGAAAGAGCAACTAATAAACATCGATCTAGGACAAACCGAGATAATAAAAATGAAAATACCAGACATCAAAAAGTGGAAGAGAGAAACGGAAAAAGACATAGATTTAATCATAGAATCCATAAACTTACGACCGAGCAAAGACCAGATGACTGACATACTCCGGAATATATGCAAAAGAGCGACAGACGGCCGGATGTCAATGGAGGAACTCCCCGAAATACTGGCAGAAACGATGAATGAGACAAGCGAGGAGGACAGTGATGACGAATAACCAAAGAAAGACCCTTAGGCAACGGAGAAGAGATGCAACGGGTCATACACCAGGATTGGAATAGAAAAAGATACCAAACACTCCATATAGGAAGAACATACAAATATATTTACTACCAAATTAAACTCTTTAGACAAACAAACTAAACAGCTAGACACATAACCTCTACCCAAATAAAACAAAACAAATAAAATAAATAAATAAATATGCCACCTAATAGATCTGATAAATAATTACCACAAACGAGTTAAATATATAAACAAATAAATAATCAACCCAGGCAGATAAATAAAGGAATAAAGTCGCGGATAAAATAGAAAACCACAGACAATAGATGCGCATAAACAAAAACAAAAACGATGAGAATCAGGAAAGCAGCGAAAATCTAGGCAGGAAATCAGCAGACCACCATGAATGTCTGCACCCGATGAATGTCACAACTAGGCAGGAAATCAGCAGACCACCATGAATGTCTGCACCCGATGAATGTCACAACTAGGCAGGAAATCAGCAGACCACCATGAATGTCTGCACCCGATGAATGTCACAACTAGGCAGGAAATCAGCAGACCACCATGAATGTCTGCACCCGATGAATGTCACAACTAGGCAGGAAATCAGCAGACCACCATGAATGTCTGCACCCGATGAATGTCACAACTAGGCAGGAAATCAGCAGACCACCATGAATGTCTGCACCCGATGAATGTCACAACTAGGCAGGAAATCAGCAGACCACCATGAATGTCTGCACCCGATGAATGTCACAACTAGGCAGGAAATCAGCAGACCACCATGAATGTCTGCACCCGATGCATGTCACAACTAGGCAGGAAATCAGCAGACCACCATGAGTGTCTGCACCCGATGAATGTCACAACTAGGCAGGAAATCAGCAGACCACCATGAATGTCTGCACCCGATGAATGTCACAACTATGCAGGAAATCAGCAGACCACCATGAGTGTCTGCACCCGATGAATGTCACAACTAGGCAGGAAATCAGCAGACCACCATGAATGTCTGCACCCGATGAATGTCACAACTAGGCAGGAAATCAGCAGACCACCATGAATGTCTGCACCCGATCTATGTCAGTTTGTACCTTTATTGTCCATGTTTTATGTACCTAAATACCTTTTTTTTCGGACATCCACTTTTTTCCATTGTGGTGGATGTCCGGGGTGCCCTGAAAGGGACGGTGGACTGCGGAGTGGTCTGGACGGGATGTGTGTGGTGTGGCTCCTCCCTGGAGGACCCGGAAGGAGGGAGACGAGATGGCAATAGCACTATCACGGGCGGGAACGAGAGAGACTAGGACAAAGATCAACACCTGTATGTTGGGCCTGCATATGAGATAATCAACAGGAATGGGTTGACAACTGCTTGGACAAACGAACCAGGGACAGGACTTAAACATCCGCCCCCCCCCCCCCCCAAAAAAAAAAAAGGGGGACTTGCCGGACAACCAGACCCCAACCCAACGTCTCAGACAATGTCTGCGCACAACATGAGCCAGCTTTTACTGGCACATAAAGAAAGTAATAATCCAGGCACCATGAACCACCGCTATTATAACCGATGCCACACGGGCTGGTTGAAACAAGGTGGAAAGTTTTGTTTTTTTCCAAATTGGATAGGATGGATTGGACACGTGAACTATATAGTTGTTAAATTCAATAATTTTTGTCAGGCCTGTCAAAGGCCAAACACCCTTAATATCACCTCTCAGACCCCGTGGCTAAAGTAGAAGTGTAGAATCTGCGCTTGACCTTCCCATGGCCACATGCAGAGGCGGTCATCCGAAAGACACAATAGCGTGGCACCTTAATGGCGGCTACGACAACCTAGGGAACCACGAACCCTGTTTAAAAAAATAAAAATCTTAATTGTCAAGACAGACAGTCGAGACAGGAACACAGAGTTGATTCACGACTCTGATGATCGAGTGAGATGGCAGAATATGGCCGCCCACGCTTATCGGCATGGCACATGATGGAATTTTCAGCACTTTTCATTGTTTCACGGCATTTTGATCTCTCTCTCTCTCTCTCTCTCTCTCTCTCTCTCTCTCTCTCTCTCTCTCTCTCTCTCTCTCTCTCTCTCTCTCTCGGCAGCCGGCAGTATCTGCAGCCTACCTTGTGCCTTACGTCTGTGAAGACGGCAAGTGCCACTACTGTGTGGGCATTAATGATGAAAAAGCGTCCTAGTCAGTATCTAAAGCTCATTGAATGAGCGTTATCAAAGGTGGAAAAGCGTCCCATTGGCACGAAATGGAATATTGCTTGGCTAGCACATCCATTACGTGGAAGGCCGAAGCGAAATCTTGCTGTGTGGATGTCGTCTACATACTGGTCCCTCCTGGGCTTCGGAAGAGCAGCCTGTGATGAACCGGAAGCCCAATATACGAAAGTGAGGCTAAGCAGCCATGTGCAGGACGTGGCGATTAGTTGGGTGAACCCAGTAACAGAGCAGTATGTGTCGGCTCTGCAATTATGGAAGCCTTCTTGGGTGGTGAGCCCATTGTCTACTGCCTTCCCTTGAGGGTTGACCGGGATGTCTTCGGCCGTTCTAATTTGACTAGCTGGGATGTAGATGACACCACAACAGTGAGATTCCAATGTCCGTCACAGAGTGAGAGTGGAATTTCCTTCGAAACACCCGGGAAGGTTAACCCGGTCGACAAATGTCCGATATATTGTTTCCAATATATGTTTTTTACAAGTCTAATCTTTTCCATCAATTTGTAGATCTTCAAGCATCCTTATCATGTCGACATGTCTCACTTTAACGAAAGCCTTTGTGTAGTCAATAAAACAAAGGTGTAGATATTTGTTTACTTCTATAGATCGTTCAATTACGGTTCTCAGTAAATAAACAGCATTTACTGTACCCTTTCCTTCTACAAACCCACATTGTTCTTCTCCTATTTCAGGTTGTATTTTCTTCCTAACTCTTTGCATGATAATTCTTAGCAAAATCTTCGTGATGTGACTCATTATACTAATTGTTCGATGTTGATCACATTCCAAGGCTTCTGATTTCTTTGGGATTGCAATAAATACAGAATTACATAATTCATGAGGTATATTTCCAGTATCATATATTGTATTAAGCAGACTGGCAACTTTATCTATTCCATATTCTTCTAAAGCATTAATCATTTCTGTTGTGACACTGTCTGAACCGGGGATCTTGCCAGATTTCATATGGTTAAGAGTATTCTGAACCTCCATCTTCAAAGTTGCTGGTCCTTCATTATTATTTTGAACATCGTGGTGTTCGTCTCTGTCAACTATCACTATCAACTATCACACTTACTGAATCATCCAAATATACCGATGTCCGCAAAACAACAAAAATAAACAGCATATTTACACCAACCCTATGCTACCAATCTCAAACTTGTACTTCATCAAAATCACACTTTCGCAAAATCAACACCTGCGAGATGAGATGTCTGAGGAGAGCTGCCAACTGAACAATCCGAGACCAAGTAAGAAATGCTGTTATCAGGCAGCCAGTGGGATCAACACCTTATGCCACATTTATTGAAAGACAGAAGATCAAGTGGTTTGGCCATGTCGCTAGAATGCAACGCCATCAACTACCATCACTGGTAGTGATGCGTCTGCGACGAGACCAAGAGGACGTCCAAGAAGAAAATGGGTTGACAATATCAAAGACATTGTACAATCACACGGAATGGTACAATACAATGCCGCCCACCGGGCACTGGAGCTCAAATTATTCGTCCTCACGACGCTTGGCGGCAGAAGTGGAAGATCATCATCATCATCATCATCATCATCATCATCATCATAATCATCATCATGTTATTTCGGCGAGCAACATTGGCATGGTTAGGAACTTGCTACCAGAACTAACTACAATTCTTGTGTCATTTTTATTTTAAAAAGTAATACAAAGAGCAGGAAATTTTTGACATGATTTTTACATGTTCTTTCTTTTTCGCTTCAGCAGCATTCAAAGACATGTAGCTGATGTCGCTCATAACTAAAGAAACACTACCAGCGTGGAAAGAAACAGATTGCCCTAACAACAACACACCCTCCCAATCTTACTTAGTCTCTGTGAATGTCTAGTAGTTTGAAAAGCCAAGAGTTATTTATCCATGATAGTGATTGTAAGTATTATAATTCTGATATGTGGTCATTTTTTTCCCGTCAACCTTAATGCGATCTTTCAGTTTCTACTCAGTTGCCAGCATCCATGATACCATCCTCCACCGGGTGGGTGCAGTACACGGTGTACTTCAAGGTAGTCGCCTTCCTGTTACTACCCTTCCCTTGCTGAGGGTTTCCGGCTCGTTTATTTTTTTGTTTCTTTTTCGCTGTCATGGCTGTCGGCGTGAAGCCGGGAGTAATAGCGTCTCTTGTGGACTTCAAATTGGAAAGAGAAGAGCAGAGTGGACAGAGAAAATAATATTACATGGAGAATTTGTATTTGCTATGATAAATAAAAGGCAGCCAACTGCATTGGGAAAAAGAGGGTTGAAGTGCCACAAAGAACCCGTACTATTGCATTCATGTGAATGATGGATAATAAGCAGCCAAACTAGGAAACAGTTAATGGCAGTGAAACTGAAGTGTCTGGGGAAAATGCAAAGTATATCATGGATAGACAGAAAAACGAACGAGAATGTCCTTCAAGACACAAATACAAAATGTAAACTGGTTAGAGAAATTGGGCAAAGACAATCCAGGTCTTGGTTAGTCAAGATATGGTTAGAAATAAACTGTAAAATTGGGTGATCACTGTCAAACCTGTTAGTGCATTCTGAATGTGAAGTCAACATTTAAGTCCAATTGACCGGTTTGTGAAACTATCTTACCTTGTCGCCATTAGTAGAGAGCTACCATCAGTACGGGACAGGGTCTAAAGTATTGATTGTCGGAGCTAAGAGATCATTACTATTTTATTTTTAAAATGTTTTAAAAGACCTCTTAGTCTCAGTACGTGCCTTTGGGCCCATTGTTGTAGACCAAGGCTCCTCTGCCTTTGTTAGTGGACCGTGATTTGGTGATTCGAGGTTGTAGTTTGGATGACCTGTCAGCACCATGGTCAGATCAAGTGCAGCTAAATCTACACTTTGATCTGAGCCAAAACGAACACTTTGCTCTCAGCCAAAACGAAAAGCATTATTAACATTCTTAAAGATTCTCTAATGTTTAAGCGGACCCACATCATTAGGGGCCCACACGCCCCCCCTTTCCTTGCCATCGGGAAAGCTGGCGCCCTGACCAGTCCACCACTGACTACCATTGGATAATCTGGACGTTTGACTGGTACAACAATAGAATTATACCACTTGGCGGACATCTGCTGTTAGCTCTTGCTCCGATGTGATGCTAGTACTTTCCGAGTCTGATGTATGATGTATCTGCCACACCAATGGAAGTAACTCGTAATGTAATTGATCTCTGCAGCGTTAGTGTCCCCTTGTTCTGAAATTGATAACACAGTAGTAGTAGTAATAATAATAAGCGACAGTCTAAATGGATTGCAATAATGGTAAGGAGGAGATGGTGGAGGATGACTAGCAGAAGAAGAACACGTAATAGTAACAGCACGATTAGTAGCAGTGAAGGATTAGTGAAGAAGTCAGCGTGGCCGACAGATTTAGCGCGTCTGCGCTTGAACTTCCTGTGCCCTGACGTGTGTTAGAAGGTTCATTTCACACCCCGGTCTGTCGGACTTCAACGTTGACTTCTCGTTCAGAAACCAAAAGCTAATTACTGAAGGTAAAATTGCCTAGAAAATCAACTTGCGGTTTAATCACAATGTCTTGAAAATGACATGCACCATGTATTTTATTATTAGTAAAGTCGAAGTAAGCAACGTTCGCTGCGATCTGGAGATATAATTATGTGTTTTGTGTGTGTTTCTTAAGATCAGTATGTTCAAATAAGGATGAACCTACGACAGGCCCAGCATATATTGGAAACAACAAGCCGCCATAAGAATTGATAATGAAGTAGGTTAAAATCAGCCTATTAAGAGAGGTGTGAGACAGGGACGTGTAATGTCTCCAGGTCTTTATTCCATGTACAGTGAAAATAGTTTCAGAAATATAGAAGATATGACAGGAATCATCATTGGGGGAAGAAACTTCAATAACATTAGATATGCAGATGATACAGTATTGATTGCAGACAATGAGCAGGATCTGCAACAATTAGTAGATACGATTATTGCACACAGTGAACAACTAGAGCTGGATATGAATTGTAAGAGGACACAGATTACGGTCGTCACCAGGACGAAGGAAACACCACAATGTAATATACAAGTAAATGGGAATATTCGTAAACAAATGAATCGGTACAATTATCTCGGAACAGTCTTAACATCTGATAGGAAATTTCTTGTAGAGATTAGAACAAGAATCGCCATGTCGAAGCTAGCCTTTTGCAAGATGAAAAACATTCTGACCAATAAAAAAGATGTCAATTGGAACGAGTAAAAGACTGTTGAGGTTCTACATGGAACATGTACTTTTGAATGGATGTGAAGCTTGGACAATGAGCACACAAGCTGAAAATCATCTGATAGCTGTGGAAATGTGGTTTCTGGTGAAAATGCAAAGAATACAATGGACAGACAGACAGACCAATGATCAAGTCCTACAAGAAACAAATGATAAACGTAAACTGATGAGAGAAATAAGACGCAGACAGTCAACATTTTTGGGTATGTTATGAGAAGAAATAAATTGGAGATCTTAGTGACAACTGGCAAGATCGAGAGAAAGAGAACAAGAGGAAGACAGAGAAGTAAATACTACAATTAGTAAATTCGAGCGTTGCACAGTGAACAACTTGGGTTAGAATTAAATTGTAAGAAGACACAGATTATGGTCGTCACTAAGAAGAAGTAAATACCACAGTGTAATATACAAGTAAATGGAAACATTCTTAATCAAGTGAATCGGTACAATTATCTCGGAACAGTCATAACAACGACTGTAGCGATTAAACATATGATAGTAAAAATATCGATAGTAACAAAACAACGACTGTAGCAATAACAACACCATTCTAGCAACAAGAACGACTGCAGAGATAATAACACCATGGTAGCGACAACAAAGACTGTAGAGATAATAACACCGATGGTAACGCAACAACGATTGTAGGGATGACAACACCAATGGTAGCGACAATAACGACTGTTGCGAAAATAACACCATGATAGCGACAACAACGACTGTAGAGAAAATAACAACGATGTTAGCGACATAATCGATGGCAAACACAACTACGAATGTAGCGATACGATCGACGGTAGCGACAAAAGCCACTGAGAGATATAAACACCGATGTTAGCGACAACACCGATATTAGCGACAGACAACGATGGTAACTACAACAACGACTGTAGCGACAACACCGAGTATTAACGATAACAGCGATGATAAGAACTGCTTCAGTGTAACAGCGAGTATTAATGATATCTGTTTCATGGGTCATGTGATATTCTGTGAGTTATCGGTTCACGGTACGCTATTTTTTTTTTTTTTTTTTTTTTTTTTTTAGCATATCCTTTTTACAGGACTTAGCTGTCAACACCAGCATCTTTCAGCTGTATGTTGATCTCTTGGCAAGATTACGCTCAGTAGTTTGCCATTGCTTTCTGAGCGGCCGGCTCAGTATCCCGCAAGTCACGAGTGGGGGTCGAACCGCCTCAGTTCTCGCTCCGCTACGAGACTCTGCGTGATAAACGGGATTACAGAGAGAAAGTGTTGTAGCCCCACAGCCAGAGAGACCGGCACGGTACGCTATACATATGTAAATAAGTTAGCCAGTCATTGCTTTCCTTCTTGGCCTCGACCATACTGGTCGGGGATAGTAGGTATTCACCCTATAAAGAAATCCTCTGCCTACTGTAGGGACCTTGAGACTATAACCAACAACTATCTGTCGGTTGAACTACAGCTAATTGTACCACCTATTAAGTGGTTTCATATTCATCATCATCACATGAATTGCCTATAAGCGTGGGCGTTTCACGCTGCCCTGCAAGGTAGGCTTATGGGGTTCTTCACCTTGCTCAAAGGTGACCCATAGGCTAGCGGGGGAAAGGGTGTACCTACCATCAATATGTGCAGATATCGCAGCCCTGATTTAAACAGGTGCAACATAATTATGTCAACAACAACAACAACAACAACAACAACATAACCAAACCTAGAAGACGACCTAAACATGAATCAGTAAAAATGTTACATCTCCTTTACAGGACGTTGCCATCAACCCCGAACTGATTTTCTATAAAATTTTACGTTCAGTAGTTTGCCATTGGTTTGTGAAAGAAAAGTCAACACTGAAGTCCAGCTTAATGCCAGTTTGGGAATTGAACGCCTTACATAGCCATCAGTGCAACGGAAGTTTAAGAGTGAGCGCACCGACTGCTTATGAATAAGTAGTGCATTAATGACAAAAATACAACTCTTAGAATGGCTCTATTCGTACGGTAAAACATAACACCATTGTGCAATGTCCATCAAACAACACACAATTATAAACTTTGTAGCTGCATGACAACAACATTAATCTGCAAAACCTATACATCAAATGAGATGTTTTGTCTTGCGTATCCTTGTCTATATTCTTCTCTTTCGCTGTCGGTTCTCTAGTCTTGTTTTCGCGAGTCTTGCATTGATTTTTTTTTCTCTAGTCTTGTCTTTCATTGTCTTTTCTCTAGTGTTGTCTTGCATTGTCTTTTCTTTAGTCTTGTCTTTCATTGTCTTTTCTCTATTCTTGTATTGCATTGTCTTTTCTCTAGTCTTATCGTCTACTGTTTTTTTTTATTGTTGCGTGTGTGTGTGTATGTTTTTTTTTTGGTAGTCTTGCTTTGTATAGGCAAGTCTTCCATTGTTGTTTCTCTAGTTTTGTTTTCGATGCTTTTGCCTTGCATTGTCTTTTCTTTACTCTTGTCTTTTCTCTAGTTTTCGCGAGTCTTGTCTTGCATTGTCTTTTCTCTATTTTTGTCTATCATTGTCTTTTCCCTACTCTAGTATTATATTGATTTTTCTATAGTCTTGTCTTCCATTGCCTTCTCTCTAGTCTTGTCTTTATGCTATTGAAGATTAATTGGCAAGACAAGATCCCTGACACTAAAGTTCTAGAAAGAGCGTCCATGCCCCGTATCCACACTCTACTAATGAAGAATCAGATTCGCTGGGCTGGTCATTTAACTCGCATGCCAGATCACAGGCTCCCTGTGACGGGACAGCCCCGGCAGCATCAGAATTACACAGGTTTGAAAGGAATTAAAGAGCCCACAAGAATTATTCTATCATTCTCTAAGTAAAAGAATAATTGTCCACCAGAAAATAATCTAGTCCCCCAACCAAGGAATAAGGAAAAACTAACAGAGATTGAAAACAAGAGAAAAATACATTTTGACCACGCAAGCCCCATCATTTCTGTAATGCTAGGTCTGAGAAAGCTTTGATGTCCAGATCAAACGTAAAACCCAGACACCACGGCACCAGTCGGCTGGTGCTATCAAAGGTTGAAAACTCATTGTTTTCAGTACAAGGGAAGAGAAAGACCGAAAAGTGTGAAATCTGGGCTGGGAATGACGTTGATATGGCGGTTCTATTCAGGGGAAAACCCGTGCGATCCAAAGACGGCAATTTAATGCAGGCCTAACACCTATCTAAAGGAGCAATTAGGACCAGATGCTTAACACCTCTCCGCAATACTATGGGGCAAAGTAGGAACACATGGCTGACACATTCCTGCCAGCAACCGGGAAGGCTTGTGTTAACAACCGATTGGTATGTAGTTATGACGCAACTGCATCGCCGCCAAAGTATGTTTCATTGTTTCAGGAATGTGGCAGGGCATCGGTCAATTTGATTGATAAATGAAACTACCGTCCACAGGAAAGGAGGAGGGGTGAAAAGAATTTGGCACTTAATCCATCTAGGTAAATCGTCCTACATGAAAAATAGGTGGAGCTAACAGGAACTTGGACATAGTAATTAGCTAGCGTGGAAACTAGCTAGGAACAGAGAGAATAAAACTATGAGCAATGGCCAGCAAGACTTCAGACGCATTCACAATAGCGTACCAGGGAAGCCGGAATTTTAATTTCTGGTGAGAGATTACCCTCTCGTTTTGTTACTTCGATACAACGTCGTATGACAGGATTTCCTAACTAAACCCAGGTAATACCATTAGTCTGATTAGTTTGTCTGCTAGTCTGAAGGCTTGTGTAGTTTCCTGTTTCTACATATTCTCCCAAACTTTACACTGGTGGATTTTCTTTGTACTTAATGTTCCAGTTCTAGCTTTACGATTTCACTGAGAACTATTTTCTTCTTTCATTAACTATTTGGTTGTTTGATTTGTTGTATGTGATAATTTGGAGAAATCCAGTATCCAAGCTACATGAGCGTGTGGCTTATGCATGTACAGGAGATACATTTAAATTCATCCTGTATGATGTTAAACATTGGGGAGACTGACAACTTAGGAGAAATCCCTGAGAGCTACCAGTCTCTTGATAGTGTCCAATTAACATTGATTATTTGGACCAACACTTTGAGTGCCAACCAAGATTGTGGTGAAACCACTTGGTTTGAGGAATGGCACCAGTTCACCTTGTCTGCATGATGTCTGCATGAGGACAGACATGACTTAGGACATTCAATATCCCAGACAGATTCAGGGAAGGCATTTAATGTTCGACAGGACTGTGCGACCAGCCCTTCCGACAAGACAGTATGAATGAATCAGAAAGGGAAATAGTAAGTGAGGTGAACTTATATGGGAAACACCCCATTACATAAATGTATGTGATGATGTATGTTTTGAGCTATAGATGTTCTAAATGGTTTAATGAATATATACATATATATTTATTTATTTAGAACTGATATATGTTTATGTAACATGCCATCATCTATCATCATACCATCATATATTATGACTTGAATGTATGTTTATATGAATGTATAGACATATGTGTTTGAGATGTGTAGACGTAGATACTACCCATCTCCGTTCGTTTCATTCCAGATCTCTTAGGAGCAATGGACAGTCAACAACCCATATCCGGAAGTGACTTAGCCTTGTGAAGGGACCACTTTGGACTCCTTCAATCTGACAGTGAACTGCGTCTCACTGGGGGAAGCATGACCTATGTCACCTCTTAAGTTACGTATACCATATCATCATCAACATCATATGATCATCAATAGCAATAATAAACACAGTTGTTGTATTTTAAACTCAGTTGTCTGGATAATTCTAAATGTTTATAAATGTTTGTGTAGCGTAATCAAGTACACACATTCTATCATTTAGTGGGGGTTCGCACATATTGTCCAGAAGTGGGAATCTATGTCCGGGATGTATCTTGCCTATTCAGTCATAAGTAACCAGATTACGTTGCATGTCTTAACTCCTCCTTTCTCACTTCTGGTGATACCAAGTACAGCGACATCTATATATATATAGATATATTCTATCTTCAACGAGCCACTTCTTGGCTGTTTTCTTGAGTATCAGGGACAGTGTCTTAAATCAGCATAACATACATTTGTTCCACGTTTTCTCTCTGGGATCTGGGGTGGTAATTAGTCCCGTCTGACAGAGTTAGGGGATCTTAAACTGCATCCAGAACTAAACACCAGCAGAAGAAAATGATGTTGGCTGGGTGGTTTCCCAACCGGGAGCTACCTCAAGCCAGTTGGCGACATATTGGTCTGCTCGTCCGCTATAGAATCCGGGAGTAAACCCTAGAACACTTTGGTTCGCTCGCAAGGAACGAACCTATTTCAAATCTGTTAGTCTGGTATTATTCCGGTCTTGCCCATGGATAGAACCTAGGTCATTCTCATTTACATTCTTAGCAGCATTAGGTAGTTATAATTTATTTCTAATGTAGTAGCTTGCTTGATAGTAGGCAAGATTTTGACACATTAGGACTTCTCATCCATGATAGAATCAGAGAATAAATTCTAGACTATTGATTTTCATAAACCATTCTTTCATTATTCACCCATTACATTTGCTAAGTATTAACTTAGGAATTTGTTTCTAGGGAAGTCTGTAGAATTTAAATAACTTGTTAAAAAGTTAATAATGGATAATATCATATGAGTTAATTTACATAATTCACCACTGTAGAATTAATAACCACATTAATTAGTGATATTAATTAGTTTATTGATGATTTACTTGATGATTTTTTGATTATATGCTTTATCATTTGATTTAATCATGAATAATTTGATAATGCTTAGTTAATTCAGTGTATGACGGACTGCTTTGCATCAACTTTCTCACTCAAATTCACTACTATCATTCTCATAGCAGTGTCTGTTCCTCTTGTCACTATCCTGCTCTAGCATAAATCTAACTAGCTCTGTGTAGGGTAACAATATAATTACTTGCCTGAGTTAAGCTGAGAAGAGATCATGGATGCACGCACATATTTCTTAGAGTCCGCTAGAGGATGGGGCATAAGGCTCGGCTTAGTAGGAGAGAAGCTAGAACTATTTATTAGAGATGAAATGGATTGGTGGGACAAAGAAGATGAACAAATGATGAAAAGACTTGCAGAATTAGAAGCAGATATGCGTCACAAAGCTGAAGAAGATGAGATTAAGAAGAAGCAAATTGAAATACTGAACGTGGAGGAATCTACCAGCTCGATTGAGGAAAAGCCAATCACTCAAGCCGAAACTTTGATAGAAAGCGGGGAAGCTGACCGTCACAAAGAAGAGGCATGCATTCCTACGCAAATCCCCATGGCTCAGAAAAACAAAAACTTAGGCACAGAAAGGCAGATGCTTCCCCACTCAATTCCGAAAAATAAACGGAATAGGAATAAATGTACCCAGAGTACAATAAACAGTCACAAACGTGATAAATGTTTACACCGCAATGAAAGCGGATTAGCTGGCTTGGCAACCCAGCAATCTCAGGAGCTTCCTAAGACTTCCCAAAAGAGAAAAATCCAGGAGGAGGAGGACCTGAGGGAAACTATTAAAGAGATCGAAAGCAAGACCTTACCCGACTCTTTTATTCCCTTCGGTTCAGAGGAACTAGGAGTGGAAATGAATTCAGCTGAGACTGGTATGGATGTAAAACAGGATTCCATTATTTCTCACAGTGTGGCCACACAAGATGAAATAATTATCAGAGTGAATTACTTATCTCAGGTGGGAGATGGCATTGAAAATGACACCCCACAACATTCACTTCTATTGGATTTGGCACAAGAAAACCAGACCAGGGAGAGAATACCTCAATTGGACTTGGCACAAGAGAGCCCGGCCAAGGAGGAAAAACAAGACACGGAGGAGAATTCTTACGATGTCAGTATCTTGGAGTCTTTCACAAAGGAATTTCAAGATATACAAAGCATTCATGTAGATAGTACTACGGACTCTGATTCAGAGACGATAAACATGTCTGCTATCAACAAAGAAAATACTTCTTTGGACAAGATGAAGGTAATACCTATCATCAACACAGCTGAAGCTAACAGGGGATCACAGCTGATGGACTCTGCAGCGGGACAAACCAGGAGCGGTTGGTATACTCAACACTCAGGACCTTGTTTACCTTTCACTTCAACCAATGTTGGATGTGGGGAACAGCAGTTTATGTATACTTCTACAAGGAGTGATACAAATTCACAGTTCTTGGGGAACCACAGGATTTCTCAAAGCTGGACAACTTCTACTAGCCTTATACTTTCAAACACAGATTCAAAATGGAAATCTGTTGAAGAGGAACTCACCTGGATAAAGAATTATCGAAGGAAGAAAACTCTTAAATCAGGAGGGAGTAAACTGACGCCCTACCAAGAAAGAGGCAAGTATGAGTTGAATGCACATCATAAAATTATGATGTTTAGCAAATTTCCTGCCAAAAGGAGGAGATTAAAGGATTTTATTATGATCTTTGGCCGACGGAGGAAAAGAAAATGGAGCAACATTACTGCGACCAATTCTTTTAAGAAAACACTGATGGCACTTCCACTGCTTATAGGACAAGGGCCAGAAATTGAGTGGGCAATAACAGTCTCTCTGCGGCGCAGGAGAATCTTGTTATACATTTTGCAATTTCTCGGCTGGGAAAAAGTAAAACCTCCAGAGGACAGGACATTACAGAGCAATAGCCCGGAAATCCGACACAACACCAGGAGCAAAGATTTGCAAGATTTATCCTGGGATGATGGACATGGGATATTTCTTTTGACTCATAGAACCCACTGCCACAAGGAATATTGGAAACCCAGACTTGGAGGCAGTTCGAGAAGGGAGAGAACTTAGATACATTCTTGAATGCTGCCGAGGCTCTGTTATAGGCTTCATTGCTGAACCTACTTAAATTGGGGAGCTATGTGACGGGACAGCCCCGGCAGCATCAGAATTACACAAGTTTGAAAGGAATTAAAGAGCCCACAAGAATTATTCTATCATTCTCTAAGTAAAAGAATAATTGTCCACCAGAAAATAATCTAGTCCCCCAACCAAGGAATAAGGAAAAACTAACAGAGATTGAAAACAAGAGAAAAATACATTTTGACCACGCAAGCCCCATCATTTCTGTAATGCTAGGTCTGAGAAAGCTTTGATGTCCAGATCAAACGTAAAACCCAGACACCACGGCACCAGTCGGCTGGTGCTATCAAAGGTTGAAAACTCATTGTTTTCAGTACAAGGGAAGAGAAAGACCGAAAAGTGTGAAATCTGGGCTGGGGATGACGTTGATATGGCGGTTCTACTCAGGGGAAAACCCGTGCGATCCAAAGACGGCAATTTAATGCAGGCCTAACACCTATCTAAAAGTCCAGACTTTGTGGAGCCGGGACGTCTGTAGTGGCCACCACAAAGGAGCAATTAGGACCAGATGCTTAACACCTCTCCGCAATACTATGGGGCAAAGTAGGAACACATGGCTGACACATTCCTGCCAGCAACCGGGAAGGCTTGTGTTAACAACCGATTGGTATGTAGTTATGACGCAACTGCATCGCCGCCAAAGCATGTTTCATTGTTTCAGGAATGTGGCAGGGCATCGGTAAATTTGATTGATAAATGAAACTGTCCACAGGAAAGGAGGAGGGGTGAAAAGAATTTGGCACTTAATCCATCTAGGTAAATCGTCCTACATGAAAAATAGGTGGAGCTAACAGGAACTTGGACATAGTAATTAGCTAAAGTGGAAACTAGCCAGGAACAGAGAGAATAAAACTATGAGCAGTGGCCAGCAAGACTTCAGACGCATTCACAATAGCGTACCAGGGAAGCCGGAATTTTAATTTCTGGTGAGAGATTACCCTCTCGTTTTGTTACTTCGATACAACGTCGTATGACAGGATTTCCTAGCTAAACCCAGGTAATACCATTAGTCTGATTAGTTTGTCTGCTAGTCTGAAGGCTTGTGTAGTTTCCTGTTTCTACATATTCTCCCAAACTTTACACTGGTGGATTTTCTTTGTACTTAATGTTCCAGTTCTAGCTTTACGATTTCACTGAGAACTATTTTCTTCTTTCATTCACTATTTGGTTGTCTGATTTGTTGTATGTGATAATTTGGAGAAATCCAGTATCCAAGCTACATGAGCGTGTGGCTTATGCATGTACAGGAGATACATTTAAATTCATCCTGTATGATGTTAAACATTGGGGAGACTGACAACTTAGGAGAAATCCCTGAGAGCTACCAGTCTCTTGATAGTGTCCAATTAACATTGATTATTTGGACCAACACTTTGAGTGCCTACCAAGATTGTGGTGAAACCACTTGGTTTGAGGAATGGCACCAGTTCACCTTGTCTGCATGATGTCTGCATGAGGACAGACATGACTTAGGACATTCAATATCCCAGACAGATTCAGGGAAGGCATTTAATGTTCGACAGGACTGTGCGACCAGCCCTTCCGACAAGACAGTATGAATGAATCAGAAAGGGAAAGAGTAAGTGAGGTGAACTTATATGGGAAACACCCCATTACATAAATGTATGTGATGATGTATGTTTTGAGCTATAGATGTTCTAAATAGTTTTATGAATATATACATATATATTTATTTATTTAGAACTGATATATGTTTATGTAACATGCCATCATTTATCATCATACCATCATATATTATGACTTGAATGTATGTTTATATGAATGTATAGACATATGTGTTTGAGATGTGTAGACGTAGATACTACCCATCTCCGTTCGTTTCATTCCAGATCTCTTAGGAGCAATGGACAGTCAACAACCCATATCCGGAAGTGACTTAGCCTTGTGAAGGGACCACTTTGGACTCCTTCAATCTGACAGTGAACTGCGTCTCACTGGGGGAAGCATGACCTATGTGACCTCTTAAGTTACGTATACCATATCATCATCAACATCATATGATCATCAATAGCAATAATAAACACAGTTGTTGTATTTTAAACTCAGTTGTCTGTATAATTCTAAATGTTTATAAATGTTTGTTTAGCGTAATCAAGTACACACATTATATCATTTAGTGGGGGTTCGCACATATTGTCCAGAAGTGGGAATCTATGTCTGGGAGGTATCTTGCCTATGCAGTCATAAGTAACCAGATTACGTTGCATGTCTTAACTCCTCCTTTCTCACTTCTGGTGATACCAAGTACAGCCACATCTATATATATATAGATTCTATCTTCAACGAGCCACTTCTTGGCTGTTTTCTTGAGTATCAGGGACAGTGTCTTAAATCAGCATAACATACATTTGTTCCACGTTTTCTCTCTGGGATCTGGGGTGGTAATTAGTCCCTTCTGATAGAGTTAGGGGATCTTAAACTGCATCCAGAACTAAACACCAGCAGAAGAAAATGATGTTGGCTGGATGGTTGCCCAATCGGGAGCTACCTCAAGCCAGTTGGTGACACTCCCTAAACGAATTTTTTACGGCGAGCTGCGTTGTGGTAAACGCTCACAACGGGGCCAGAAGTAACGCTTTAAAGACACTCTCGCTGAAAGCTTCTAGAATTGATCTTGTCACCTAGGATACTGCTGTGAAAGACCGAGATTCGTGGCGTACATCATTACGCAAGGGTTCGGACACTTGTGAAGCAACCAGGACTGCAAGAGCTGTGAAGAAGAAGCTGCACGGAAAAACCACTGCAGGAGATTCTCCTCCTGGAACGACACGCGTTCTTTGTCCACATTGTCAAAGAACATTTCGAACCAAAATAGGTCATATCAGCCATCTTAGAACTTACTTTCAACCCCACTGGTTGAAATGAATGATCATCATCATTCTTAATGGTCAAACAACACATGCCCGCGACGCATCTTTCAAATGTCTGAACTATCAGATGTCGATGGTACATGACATGCTTACCGTGTTTGTAACGGGGAATCAGCGTTCGACTCCGGAGAGGGAGCATGAGAAACGGCTGTCATAATCCCCCATTGTTATGCCGCGGCGTCGTTACGCGTGCCAGGCAAACCCCAGTTACCCATCCACAGGTTCGCTGGTGAGTTAGAGTAACCGTCAGCGGTCAAGCAAGTACAAGCGTGACGCACGCCGTTCCCGCTGGACTCGATCCCACAGGGCAAGTGCTCAGAGCGAGAAACGGGAGACGAGGCTTGGGTATTCGGACTGGACAGACGTGGTTTGAGAGAGGCTTGTATTATTGCTGTGCCTGAATGTCGATTTCTAGTATCTCTTGTGAGAAGATGGAAGACTGCGCGGCTGTGGTTTGAGTCTGTGAATGTATTGATTCATCGATTGTGTGTATTCTTCTTTTCACGTTGTGCGAGCAACATGCCGAATTAGATTGTGTTGCATGTGAAGTGTAAATAAACTGTTGAACTTAGTGTTACCGTGTGTCAAGTCAAATCATTCTGTGACTGTGTATGTCTCGCACATGTTAGGTCAAGCGAGCCAGATTCATCCTTAAATGTGAGAACCTGACACGGCTACCATATCCAAGGAAGGCAGCTGGCGCGCAGCTTACTCACTACCGGCACGGTGACGAAAAATAACAATATGGGACTCTATCGAGATCCCGTAATTGGAATGAATACACTTCAGACCCTTTAACGAGAATCTATTGGAGAGCAAGTCTGGTGCCAGCAGCCGCGGTAATTCCAGCTCCAATAGTGTATATTAAAATTGTTGCAATCAAAAAGCTGGTAGTTGGGTCTGGAGTGTTCAAAGCAGGCTTCGGCTGCCTGAATAAATTGCATGGAATAATGGAATATTACCTCGTTGTATTATGTTGGTTTTCGGAACTAGAGGTAATGATTAACAGTGACAAACGGTGGCATTCGTATTGCGGCATTAGAGGTGAAATTCTTGGATCGCCGCAAAAAGCGAAAGCATTGGGAAAAAAATAGTTTCCATTAAACAAGAGAAAGTCAGAGTCGTTTGGACGATCAGACAACGTCGTAGTTTTGACCATAACCGATGCCGACTAGCAATCTCAGTGGGGTTGAAGCGAAACTGAAACAAAATGTAATATACCTTGGATACTAAACCCATTGCGTAAAATGTCCCAATAATTTGCAAGGTGTCACTACATCCTTGGTCCAGACATATTTTCTACGGCTCTAAGCTGAGGGATATAGCTGAACGCTTCTAAGTCAATATCCCCCAGTTGTGAGCGCCTGGCCGTTACTCATCCTCTGCTGCATGGAGGTGAGATGCTGAGCCAGCAGCATCTGCAGCCTACCTTGTGACTTACGTCTGTGAAGACGGCAAGTGCCACTACTGTGTGGGCATTAATGATGAAAAAACGCGTCCCTGTCAGTATCTAAAGCTCATTGAGTAAGCGTTATCAAAGATGGAAAAGCGTCCCATTGGCACGAAATGGAATATTGCTTGGCTAGCTAATCCATTACGTGGAAGTCTGAAGTGACAGCTCTCTGTGTGGATGTTGTCTGCATATTGGTCCCTCCTGGATTTCGGAGGAGCAGCCTGTGGTGAACGGAGGGCTCAATATACGGAAGTGAGGCTAAGCACCCATGTGCAGTACGTGACGATTCCTTGGGTGAGCCCAGTACCAGAGCACTATGTGTCGGCTCTGCAATTATGGAAGCCTCTTTGGAAGGAGGGGAATGCCCATGGTCTGTCCCTGCCTTTCCTTGAGAGCCGACATGGATGTCTTCGGTTGTTCTAGGTGGGCTAGCTGGGATAGGGATAACACCACAACTGTAAGAGACGAGACAGCGACCCAGACGCACGAATCGGAATACAGATTGGCTAGCAAACCCATTTCGTGGAATTCCGAACCGAAAGCTCGCTGATTGGATGTTATCTGCAGACTGACCTCTCCTGGTTTGCGGTTGGAGCGGCCTGTGGCAAATGAAATGCCCAATATACGAAAGTGAGGCTAAGCAGCCAGGTATAGGCCGTGAGGATTCCTTGGGTGATCCCAGTACCAGTGCGCTATGTGTCGGCTCTGTAATTATGGAAGCCTCCTTGGATGGTGGGCCCATTGTCTAGCCTTGCCTTCCCTTTAGGGTTGACCGGGATGTCTTCGGCCGTTCTAATTTGACCAGCTGGGATGTAGATGACACCACATCAGTGAGAGTCAAATGTCCGTCTCAGAGTAAGAGTGGAGTATCCTTTGAAACACCCGGGAAGGTTAACCCGGTTGACAAATGTCCGCGAAAGTCTGATGTGTCGGCCAAAAGGCGCACGTAAAGTAGCTCTGCTGTAAACAGGCACAACACAATAACGTCATAGCGAGAGTCTAAAAAAAAAAAGCTACGGATGAACGCAGAAGAAGAAGAAAGTGTAATATCTGCACTTGATCTTGCCAGGGCCACTAGCTGAGACAGTCATCCGAATGACACATAGGGACGTGGTGACCTGATGGGATGGTTCTGGTACTTGGAGGTACAGCGAACCCTTATTTAAAAAAAAAATTCTCGATTTATGAAAAGTAATTATAAACAATATCCACCTCAATAGGAACACATGTAATTAAAATGGAGTTACGGGACATAACACTATAACATTTATTTTTCTAAGGGACATTACTAACATCATCAAAGGTGTATTATATGATTTAAATACTTGTAATAGTTATTATAATCTTTTATAAAACGTTTTATAATGTTAACTGGAGATATATAAATTATAATTGAAGAGATACAAATTTTACGCTCCTTTTTCAAATTTTGTAAAATATAAGGGTTTTGTTTCATAAATATGAAAATTTAAGAGTGCAGTTTTGTTATTTTCCTCCATGTTACATTATATGTTTTTGTTCTTTCAACAGCAGAGTATTCGTATCTACGTACATGAAGAAATTTTTGTCCGGCCTGTCAAAGGCTTAACACACCCAATATCACCTTTCGGAACCCTTGGCTAAAGTAGACATGTAGAATCTGCGCTTGATCTTGCCAGGGCCACATGCAGATGCGGCCGTTCTAATGACATAAGACCTTGATGAGTGCCTCCGACCCCTTTCAGAACCACGACCCCTGTAACAAAAGATTCTTAATTTTCAGCACTTGATTGTTTTACGGCATTTTGATCTCTCTCTCTCTCTCTCTCTCTCTCTCTCTCTCTCTCTCTCTCTCTCTCTCTCTCTCTCTCTCTCTTTCTCTCTCTCTCTCTTTCTCTCTTCTCTCTTTCTCTCTCTTTCTCTCTTCTCTCTTTCTCTCTCTTTCTCTCTCTCTCTTTCTCTCTTCTCTCTTTCTCTCTCTCTCTTTCTCTTTCTCATTCTCTCTTCTCTCTTACTCTCTCTTTCTCTCTCTATTTCTCTCTTCTCTCTTTCTCTCTCTTTCTCTTTCTCTTTCTCTCTTCTCTCTTTCTCTCCCTTTCTCTCTCTCTCCCTCTCTCTCTTGCTCTCTCAGAAGACACACCTACCTGTTTCAGTCTAATTGGTGAAATGGTACGCTGATTGGGTGATATGCCGTGAATTGTTTAAATTGGAAGAAATTTAGTTTCAGAGAAATTTTCTTTGTTTTTTAAATAAGTGCTGGCTGATCCTCCAAGGGCCAGAGCCGCCCAATCAGGTCCCCATGTCCCAATGTGTCATTAGGATTCTTATTCTCTTATCTTGGACATATAATAACAGATGATGGCAGAAGTGAAATGGAAATCAAAAAGAGAATAGGAATGGCCAAAAATGCTTTCAACGGCGTGAAATTAGTATTAACATCTAGAGAGATTAATAACGCATTAAAAACGAGAATTGTAAAATGTTACGTATATTCAATGCTCCAGTATTGCGCGGAAGCCTAGACATTGAACAAGCAGCTAGAAAGTCACATGAAAGCCCTGGAGATGTGGATATACAGCCGAATAGGTCGTATTTCATGGAAACAAAAACAATCAAATGCAGAGGTCCTAGAAAAACTGGGAATGAAGAGAGAGTTGATGAAAGAAATAAAGAGGAGACAAGTGAAATATTTTAGCCACGTAAAAAGACATGATACTCTTATAAAAACCGTACTGGAAGGCAAGGTTGAGGGCAAGCGAGCAAGAAGTAGACAACGATACAAATGGGAGGATAACATAAAGAGATGGACGAACATCAGCCTGACAGAATGTACAGACAAGGCGAGAGACATACATTGTTGGAGATCCATTGCAGCCAACCTTGATTGCGGAGACGGCACCTGATTGATTGATTGAGATAGGGATGTATACTGTCTCCAGATGTGTTTTCCCTGCACAGTGAAAGTATTTTCAGAAGTATAGAAGGCATGGAAGGAATCATCATTGGGGGACATAACATCAATAATTTTAGATACGCGGATGGTACAGTATTGATTGCTGACAATGAGCAGGATCTGCAACATTTAATAGATGCGATCGTTTCACGCAGTGAACAACTTGGGTTAGAATTAAATTGTAAGAAGACACAGATTATGGTCTTCACTGAGAAGAAGGAAATGTCACAATGTAATATACAAGTAAATGGGGATATTATTAAATAAATGAATAGGTAGAATTATCTCGGAACAGTCATAATATCTGATGGGAGATGCCTTGAAGAGATTAGAACAAGAATCGCCATGGCGAAGGCAGCCTTTTGCATGATGAAAAACATACTGACCAATGAAATGATGTAATTTGCAACGAGAAAAAGAGTGTTGAGGTTCTCCATAGAACCTGTGCTTTTGTATGGATGTGAAGCGTGGACATGGAGCAGACAAGCTGAATAACATCTGCTGGCTTTGGAAATGTGATTTCTGAGGTGAATGCAAAGAATACCATGGACAGACAGAAAAATTAATGACCAAGTTCTACAAGAAACAAATGAAAACTGAAAGCTAATTAGAGAATTAGACGTAGATAGTCAAAATGTTTTGGGCATGCTATCAGAAGAAATTACTTGAAGAACTTTGTGACAACTCGCAAGATCGAAGGCAAGAGAACAAGCGGAGGGCAGAGAAATAAATACCTGGATGGCTTGGCCACGTTGTATGGTCGAGATAAGAACACTGAGCTGATCCACGACTCTAGTGATCGAGTGACATGGCACAACGTGACCCTCCACGCTTACCCGCATGGCACATGATGGTGATGTTGCTCATTATTACATAAACAATGTAATCAGCGTGGATAAACAATGATTACGATAACAACAATGTTAACGATAACCGTAATGACTAGCGATGGTAACAATAACAACGAATGTAGCACAACACCGAGTATTAACGATAACAGCGATGGTAACGATAACAGCGATAAGAACTGCTGCAGTGTAACAGCGAGTATTAATGATATCTGGGTCAGGGGTCATGTGATATTCTATGAGTTATCGGTTCACGGTGTGCTAGACATATGTAAATAAGTTAGTCAGTCATTGCTTTCCTTCTTGGCCTCGACCATACAGGTCGGGGATAGTAGGTATTCACCCTATATAGAAATCCTCTGCCTACTGTAGGGAACTTGAGACTATAACCAACAACTATCTATTAAGTGGTTTCATGTTCATCATCATCACATGAATTGCCTATAAGCGTGGGCGTTTCACGCTGCCCTGCTAGGTAGGTTATGGGGTTCTCCAACTTGCTCACAGGTGACCCATAGGCTAGCGGGTGAAAGGGTGTACCTACCATCAACATTTGCAGATATCGCAGCCCTGATTTAAACCGGTGCAACATAATTTTGTCAACAACAACAACAACAACATAACCAAAACTAGAAGACCTAACCATGAATCAGTAACAATGTTACATCTCCTTTACAGGACATTGGCATCAACCCCCGACTGATTTTCTATAAAATGTTACTTTCAGTGGTTTGCCGTTGCTTTGTGAAAGAGAACTTAACGATGAAGTCCAAATTAACGCCTGTTTAGGAATTGAACGCCTTACCTCGCCATTAATGCACTGGAAGTTTAAGAGCCTTTCAGCCACGCCGACTGCTTATGAATAAGTAGTGCATTAATGAGAAAATACAACTCTTTAGAATTGCTTTATTCATATGGTAAAACATAACAACATTATGAAATGACCATCGAGCATCACACAAGTATAAAACATTGTAGCTATATGAACACAAAATTAATATGCAAAATATATACATCAAATGAGATATCTTGTGTTGCGTATCCTTGTCTATAATATTCTCTTGTTTTCGCGAGTCTTGTCTTGTCTGTAGTCTTGTCTTGCCATGTCTTCACTGATCCATTCGCCAGCCATGTAGCTAACTACGATATTTTCCTCAGATTGGTAAATAAAAGTAAAGAACCGTCGATCAGGTTTTAGGCTGAGCTACGGCCATTTAAACAAAAAATGCTCCGTATCAATGGAGATTCAAACACATGTACACCAGGCTACCAGACATGCAGGCTAACCGCAGCGCTACCACCACTCCGCGAGGTACTGCGTGCAAGTGACACACATTGAGATCCTGACTAGCTAGAAGTGACAAAGAGTAGACGGGAGACTCTCCGCGTAAAATTGAAACTAGAAAGCCCGCCCGCAACAGACTGTGTATATGTTCAACACAATATGGTGGATTTAAACACAGAAGCCACATCCATTAGGTTGCACGGTTTATAGCCTGGCATATTTCGCTGCATCTCATCAGGTGTACACTGCAGACTTATATATCACATGAAGTGAATAAATGAACAATACTTTGGCCGAACACTTAAAACACATAGTTACAGATATTGTTCGAATGTGGAACATCCGTTATTCCCACAGTAATGGCAAATTGAAAATAACATCTTTCAGCTTGCACAAAAGATGAGAGGAACGAGTCAAAATAACAACCCAGTTGCAGGGAATTTAAACGGGGTTTAAAATATTTTTTTTTTTCCGTAAGCTTAACGGGAACGCTGCAGCAAAGTTGCATTTTCTGTTTTTAAAAAAAAATGTCACCCGTCAAGTTGTTTGTTGATTTGCTGACGGTGTCAGAGTTTAACGTCGGGATTAAGCAAGGCGGAGTTTCTTCTTCAGGTCTACTTTGAGAGAACCAAGACCGCACTCGCTGGTCGCTCGTCTCGGATGATGATTGACTCGGCGTTTCTACTTGCGACGCTAATGAAAATCTCTGATGTCTCAAAAGTGAGTCTGTTATAGCAAAATGATCTTTCCACTGTAAAACAAATACAGAATAACAGAGTGAGAATTAAAACATATAATGAATGAGCAAAATGTATGTTATAAATCGCACCGACATCATAGTTACTCGCTGAGTTCGAATCTGTTCCTTCTCTTATTGTGTTTAAAACCAAGCCTTCATCTTATGTTGTCCTCTATGGGGACATAGGTCCTAAACCATCCCATCCAAAGCCGTCCTATCCTTAGTTATACCATATAGCTCAATCCATGTCCTCCCTATTCTATTTATTTCTGTCTTTACTTCTCTTCTTCTTGCGTTATTTGGTCTTCCTGTCTCCCCCCCCCCCCCCGCTTCCAACTCACCAGCTCCTCCCATCTGTGAATTCCAGGGAAAAGACTCAAGGGAGAAATCTTAAACGGGGATGTCATCTTATTGTCAAATGAGAAATAACTCGCACTAAAGCACTAGAAACATTTGCCTGTAGGTTCTGACACAAATCACTTAAATAATTTGTGTTTACATCAATTTATTAATGCTGTCCCTTCTCGGCCTTTTGGCTAAGTTCAAAGTGTGATATCTGCACTTGATCTTGCTAGGGCCACCAGAGGAGGCAGTCATCCGAATGACACATAAGGACGTGGGGACCTGATGGGGCTATGGTTCTTGGGGTAACAGCGAGTCCTTATTTACAAAAAAAAAAACATCTCGAATAAAGGAATGTTATTTTTTTTTTAAATTAAACAAAAACCACATTAAAATGAACGCGTGTAATCAGAATGTTTTCAAGGGACGTAACACTAAACAGTTATTGAAATTGCTCAAAGCAACATAAAAATATAACGTTATTTAAATAACTATAGTATTTGTAACATTCTTTTACAAAATGGTTATAGAAAATATTTACTATTGTGTGCCTCATGACGAGAACAAGGGCAAAGCCCTCTTCGAACGCCATCTAGAGCAGAGCAACCAGACAGACATGAGAGGCCGAAATCTCGCCAAGGAGGTCACCTCAGACAGGTGCAATGCCCAGAACATTTCGGATGAAGACACAGTGACAATGAAAGAAATCAAGTCTGCGATTCGACGATGAAAAAACAAACACAGCGCTCCAGGGCCATATGGCATAAGATATAACGACATCAATAGGTGTACCGACAACGAGCTAGAGAAATTAGCAGACATGTACAACAACAGTATAGGGAGTGCTAGCATCAAGGAGGAGTGGTTACACAGATATCTGATTCCCTTGCCGAAGCATGGAAAAGACCACACAACAATTCACGGATATCGAGTAATAACCATGCAGAATACAATAGGCAAGCTGCTGGAGAAGTTAATTGCCAGAAAAAATATCAAGCCAACTAGAGAGGCAAGATGATTTCTCACCTACCCTGGGAGGATATCGTCCAAAAAGAGAAACCTGGACCAATGCAACAGTTTTTGCTAATGATGTCTATGAAGGTTTCCACTCGGGCATTGAAACATTTGCTGCAGCGATTGATCTCGAGGACGCGTACAACAGAGTACCATTGGATTTTTTTATGCTTCAGCTTCTTGATCGCTGCAGCCCTCTTCCAACGGAAAGTAGTCTTTAGACGTGGCAGTTGGACTTCAGAACCAACAACAATATATCCTGGACTATCACAGGGATCACCATTATCTCCGGTGCCGTTCAAAACCTACACTGTGAGAATTACCAGCGAGCAGATCACTGGACCGGGGAGGACATTGACATATGCCGACGATGTTTTAGTGTATCGTCAGGGTAAGGATAGAGATCAGGTTGCTGTGGAACTACAAACCGAACAAAATCGCATAAGTACTTGGTGTGTTGAAGCTGGGGCAATGGTGACATGGTTCTCTTTGAATAATCATATTCTCAAGACCCCAACTCCAACTGTAAATCTGTGTTCAGAGACGGTGGAAAGAACGCAGGCAATGAATTACCTGGGGCTACGGTTTGATCGAAGTCTAGCTTATACTGCGCGTGTAGACCAGGTGATAACAAAGGCCAAGCGGGGTTTGGCTGCGATGTGGGTGATGGTGGCGGCAAACTGTGAGCAGCGCCATCTATGTATTCTTTACGAGGGTGTGGTCCTTTCTTTTTTGAAGTATGCGATGGCGATCCTGACCCTCAGCCATAAGTAGATAGAATGGATGGAAAGGATACAGAACGAAGTTATGCGCATCATTCTTGGATATACAAGAGATGCCGCATGCAGGGCGATGCGATACTTTCTTGATTTTCCAACCATGAGGGACAGAATACAATTTTGCCAACCATGTGCCTATTTCAGAGTCAACGCAAACACACAACATCCACTGCACAGCGAGATTAAGAAGGTAAAGTTCAGTAGGTTAAAAAGACAAAATTCGTCGATGGGTTAAGCCGAAGACATTCTTCAGCAGGTGTGTTCACTTGAGGACTTAGAACCTGGCGAGGAGTGGGTACAAGTGCCAGCATAGTTCTGTACATCCTTTTCTGTGTGCATCCAACCAGACAGGAAATGCAGACAACAAAATCCAGCTGCCGTGGAAGCGAAAGTACAGGCTCTGATCTTCGAGAATTCGTTAGAGGATGATGCTGTCATTTACACGAATGGGTCGGTCGTCCGAGGAGTGAGAAATTCATGGACCTTTACGGCTCAAGCAGGAGGGGAAAATGTGAAGGAAGAGTCTGGCGCTTTTGCTTTGACCACAAGCAGCCTGACTATTAAAGTCATGGCAGTAAGTGAAGCAATAACATGGCTCGAGACGCAGACATTCAATCGGGCATGTGTCCTTATTGACTCAATGAGTATGCTCAGGATGATAGAGCTAGGATGGGTCCGAAGAGAGTGGCTGCTGTCTCTGAAGCGGTCTCGGCTGGCAAAGATTTCTTTCATCTTCGTGCCAGGTCATGCGGATGTACAAGGGAATGAGCAGGCTGACAGGATTGCAGGTACGGCTACTGAGGAAGGCGTTACGAGCCATGGACCAGGCAGACATTCTGAATGCTCTACGAGAAGTAAGTCGTTTACGAGAACCAAGCGGTGACTGGAATTCTACAAACATGGTCAGGCCGCAAGAACAGCAAGTTAAAAGATGCGTGGCCAAACAACAACACTACACAGTGAGTTAAAGAAGAGTAATAAACAACACAGAACTGGTGTCGTGAGTCGCTACACGATGCCGGATTTACTAAGGAAGGGATCCGAGCACTTATGGACTGATTGGTTCGATGTGCGATGATGATGATCTGTCGACTAACTAACTAACAACACCATGGTAACGACAACAACGACTGTAAAGATAATAACACCGATGGTAGCGACAACAACGAATGTAGAGATAATAACAACAATTGTAACAACAACATCGACTGTAGCGATAATAAACCGTGATAGCGACAACAGCGACTGTTGATTTAAAAAAACAACTATGATAACACCAACAGCGACTGTAGCGATAATAACACCGATAGTAGTGACAACAACGACTTTAGCGATACAATCACCGATGATTTCGACAGCATCAATGGTAACGACAACAACGACTGTAGAGTTAATAACACTATGATAGCTACAACAGTGACTGTAGAGAAAATAACACCGCTGGTAACGACAACAACAGCTGTAGCAATAATAACACCGATGGTAGCGACAAAAACGACTGTAGCCATACGACCAATGGTAGCGACAACAACGACTGTAGAGATAATAATAACGATGGTAATAACACCGATGGTAACAACAACAACGATATTAGCGACATACAAGGATGGTAACTACAACAAAGACTGCAGCGATAACACCGAAAATTGACGATAACAGCGATGATAACGATAACAGTGAAAAGAAGTGCTGTAGTGTAACAGCGAGTATTAATGATATCTGGGTCAGGGGCCATGTGATATTCTGTGAGTTGTCGATTCACGGTGTGCTAGACATATGTAAATAAGGTAGTTAGCCATTGCTTCCCTTCTTGGCCTCGATCATACTGGTCGGGGATTGTAGGTATTTACCCTATAAAGACATCCTTCCCTACTAAAGCGAACTTGAGACTATAACCAACAACTACCTGTCGATTGTACTCCAGCTCTGTGCACCACCTATTAAGTGGTTTCAAGTTCATCATCACCACATGAATTGCCTATAAGTGTGGACGTTTCATGCTGCCCTGCTAGGTAGGTTCATCGGGTACCCTACCTTGCTAAAAGGTGACCCATAGGCTGGCGGGGGAAGGATGTCACTTACTTCAAAATGTGCGAATATCGCAACTCTGATTTAAAAAGGTGCAACGCAATTATGTAAACAACAACAACAACAACAACAACAACAACAACAACAACAACAACAACAACAACAACAACAACAGTAACAACATCAACAACAACAACCAGAACAACAACAACATACACGAACGAAGAAGAAGACCTAAACATGAATCAGTAACAATGTTATATGTCCTTTACAGGACGTTGACATCAACCCCCGATTGATTTTCTATTACATTTTACGTTCAGTAGCTTGCCATTGCTTTGTGAATGAGAAATCAACGCTGAAGTCCAACTTAATGCCAGTTTAGGGATTTATTACGTCACCGTCAGTGCACCGGAAGTTTAAGGGCGAGCGCTCTTATCCGTTCGACCAAGTCGGCTGCTTATGAATAAGTAGTGCATGAATGAGAAAATACAACTCTTAGAATTACTTTTTTCATATGGTACAACATATGCAAAGAATTAGGAGGAAAATACAACCTGAAATAGGAGAAGAACAATGTGGGTTTGTAGAAGGCAAGGGTACAGTAAATGCTGTGTATATACTGAGAACCATAATCGAACGTTCTATAGAAGTAAACAAAGATCTAGACCTGTGCTTTATTGACTACACAAAGGCTTTCGATAAAGTGAGACATGTCAACATGATAAGGATGCTTGAAGATCTACAAATTGATGGAAAAGACCTTAGACTTGTAAAAAACATATATTAGAAACAACAAGCTGCCATAAGAGTTGATAATGAAGTAGGCCAATATCAGCCTATTAAGAGAGGTGTGAGACAGGGATGTGTAATGTCTCCAGATCTGTTTTCCCTGTACAGTGAAAGTATTTTCAGAAATATTGAAGATATGGAAGGAATCAACATTGGGGGATGATATATCAATAAAATTAGATATGCAGACGATACAGTCTTGATTGCAGACAATGAACAGGATCTGCAACATTTAGTAGATGCAGTTGTTACACATAGTGAACAACGAGGGTTAGAATTAAATTGTAAAAAGACACAGATTATGATCGTCACTAGGAAGAACGAAATACCACAATGTAATATACAAGTAAATGGGAATATTCTTCAACAAGTGAATAGGTACAATTATCTCGGAACAGTAATAACATCTGATGGGAGATGCCTTGAAGAGATTAGAACAAGAATCGCCATGGCAAAGGTAGCCTTTAGCAAGATGAAAAACTTACTGACCAATAAAAAGATGTCAATTGAAACGAGAAAAAGAGTGTTGAGGTGCTACATAGAACCTGTACTTTTATATGGATGTGAAGCTTGGACAATGAGCAGTCAAGCTGAAAAACATCTGATGACTGTAGAAATGTGGTTTATGAGGAAAATGCAAAGAATACCATGGACAGCAAGAAAGACCAATGAACAGGTCCTTCAAGAAACAAACGAAGATCGTAAACTGATTAGAGACAGACGCAGACAGTCAAAATTTTTTGGGCATGTTATGAGAAGAAATAAATTGGAGAACTTGGTGACAACTTGCAAGATCGAAGGGAACAGACCAAGGGGAAGACCTAGAAGCAAATACCTGGATGGCTTGGCCTCGTGGCATGGTCGAGACAGAAACACAGAGCTGATCCACGACTCTGGTGATCGAATGAGATGGCAAAACATGACCGCCCACGCTTACCGGCATGGCACATGTTGGATGATGGATAGAACAACCTTATGACATGACCATCAAATATCATACAATTATAAAACATTGCAGCTATATGAACCCAAAATTAATCTGCAAAACCTATACATCAAATGAGATGACTTGTCTTGTGTATCCTTGTCTATATTCTTCTCTTGTGTTGTATTTTCTCTAGTCTTGTTTTCGAGAGTCTTGTCTTTCCTCTAGTCTTGTCTTGCATTGTCCTTTTCAAGGAGTATCCATGGCGAAGTGGTCAAGCCGTTTGACTCTGCCTCCGAAGTTTGTGGTTTCGATTCCGGGCCGCGTCCTTCGGTTCACGAGTAAAATTTTTCGGAGACTTCCGTGAGACGTCGCTAGAGCTACGGAGTTCGTGCTTTGTTCTCTAGCTGCGGAAAGAGACCGAGCAATACGGGATAAAACCCGGTGCAATGAAGTCGACCCTGTCGCCTTTTAAGCGAATTTTTTATTGTTCTTTTCTTTAGTCTCGTCTTGCGTTGTCTTTTCTCTAGGTTTGACCTCTGTTGTCTTTTCTCTAGTCTTATCTTCTATTTGTTCTCTGATCTTGTTTTTTTCTCTCTGGTTTTCTTGTTGATACTTTTGTCTTGCATTGTCTTTTCTCTAGTCTTGTCTTCCATTGTCTTTTCTCTTGTTTTGTCTTCCATTGTCTTTTGTCTACTCTTGTCTTTCATTGTCTTTTCTATAGTCTTGTCTTCCACTATCTTTTCTGTAGTCCTGTCTTCCATTGTCTTTTCTCTAGTGTTCTCAGCCATTGTCTTTTCTATAGTCTTGTCTTCCATAGTTTTTTCTATTGTCTTGTCTTACATTGTCTTTTCTATTGTCTTGTCTTACATTGTCTTTTCTATTGTCTTGTCTTGCCATGGCTTCAGTCATCCATCCGCCAGTGATGTAGCTAACTACGTCGTTTTCCTCAGATCGGTAAATAAAAGTAAAGAACCCTCGATCGGGTTTCAGGCTGAGCTCTGGCCATGAAAAATAATAAATGCTCCGTATCGATCTGGATTCAAACACATGTACACCAGGCCAGCGGACATGTATGCTAGCCACAGCGCTACCACCAAACTACAAGATACTGTGTTCACGTGGCACACATTAGGATCCTCGGGAGCTAGAAGTGACGAAGAGTAGACGGGAGACTCTCCTTCGTGTAAAATTGAAACTAGAAAATTTGCCTGCAACAGATTGTACATATGTTCAACACAATGTATTCTCTTGTAAGATTTAAACACAGAAGCCACATGCAATAGGTTGTACGGTTTATTGTCTGGCATATTTCGCTGCATCTCATCAGGTGCCCACTGCAAAGTTATATATCATATGGAGTGAATAAATGAATAATACTTTGGCTGAACATTTAAAACACACAGTTACAGATATTGTTCGAATGTGAAACATCCGTTATACGCACAGTAATCGCAAATTGAAAATAAAATATTTCTGGTTGCACAAAAGATGAGAGGAACGAGTCAAAATAACAACCTAGTTCCCTGGAATTTAAACGGGGTTAAAAATAAATAATTTTTTTTTCGTAATCTTACCGTGAACGCTGCAGTAAAGCTGCATTTTATGTTGTGAAGAAAATGTCATCCGTCAAGTTGTTTGTTGATTTGTTCACGGTGTCCAAGTTTAACGTCAGGGTTAAACAATGCAGGGGTTTCTTCTTCAGGCGAGCTTTGAGAGATCCAAGACCGCACTCGCTGGTCGCTCGCCTCGGATGATGATTGACTCAGCGTTTCTATTTGCGACGCTAATGAAAATCTTAGATGTCGCAAAAGCGAAGCTGTTATAGCGACATGACCTTCCCACTGTTAAACAAATACAGAATAACTGAGTGAGAATTATAATATAGAATGAATGAACAAAGCTTAGATTATAAATGGCACCGACATCATAATTACTCGCTGAGTTGGAGTCTTATGCTTCTCTTATTGTGTTTAAACCAGGCCTCCATCTTCTTTTGTCCTCTCTTTGTCCTATATGGGGACGTAGGTCCTAAACCAACTCGCCCCAAGCCGTCCTATCCTTAGTTATATCATGCAGTTCCATCCATGTCCTCCCTATACTATTTATTTATGTCTATACTTTTCTTCTGCTTGCATTTTTAGGTCTTCCTCCCCTTCCCCCTCCCCCCTCACCAACTCTCCCCCCACCTGTGGATTCCAAGGAAAAGGCTGTCTAGAGTCTACTCATACCTCTCTCAGATTTTCTCAATGTAAGTGATCAAACATGGCATGTTTAAAGTTTGACGTTTAAAAAAAAAAAAACAGACATAGACAAGACTTCCATACTGGAATATTCTAACAAAATATTCTTGTCAGCGAATTTCAGAACACGACAATGTAGTAAACCAAGGGGATACAATAGATACAGTGATGTTATCTTATTGTTAAATGAAAAATAACTAGCACTAGAGCACCAGAAACGTTTGCTTGTAGGTTCTGACAAAAATCACTAAATGTTTTAATGGGACACCTATATATTTTTTTTGTTTACATCAATTTATTAATGCTATCCTTTCTTGGCCTTTTGGTTAAGATCAAAGTATGGTATCTGCACTTGATCTTGCCAGGGCCACCAGCAGATGCAGTCATCCGAATGACACATAGGGACGTGATGACCTAATGGGGCGGCTCTGGTTCTTGAGGGGAAACAGCGAGCACTTATTTTTTTTTAAATTCCCGAGTAAAGACAGGTTATTGTAAAAACATTTTAAAACAATAACATTAAAAGGAACACATGTAATAAGAATGTTGGTGTGGCGAAACGCCAGTGGCCCATGTCCTCATGCCTTCTTTGGGTTTGGGTAAACAGTGGGAAACAGCTGTCGGGAACCCTCAGTTCTCTTATTCGCTCAATCCCCATGGAAGATAGTTCTCTTGGTTACTTTAACAACCCGATCTTCTTAATAGACGATTAGAAATATGTATTTTCTTCGGGAAAACCCGATGGGGCGCCTTGCACCAAATACACACTAGTTCAACTTCTGGGGGACATCAATGTCCATTTAAACAACTACCATTTGTAGACGGCCTCATGGCAATTGGACACTTTAAAGAGTGAGACAGATGAAGAGCAGCATCCTACTGGCGGATTTGAAAAGGTAAAAACGGGTTTTATTTAGTCATGCCAGACCTTGGCCTATAAATATATATGGTCTCGACTGGTGAGACGAATTGGCGAAACGGCAGTCACGCCATATTGTGAGTGGGTTGACCGTTGGCCAATCTAGCTAAGCGTTTTGTTCTTGACATCGCCTGGGAACGAATCTGAGCAATATATCTCCCTGGATGATTTTGCTTGTTCTTGGCGGCAGATGTGCGGGTGTTATCTTTCTTCCTACGGCCTAAACGCTGCCTAGTGTTGTCTTTAGTTTAAATATAAACACAACACATATACAGTATGCCGGAAAGGGGGAGGGCTCCGTGGGGACGGATTCCATCCATCTATCTTCTTGAGCCGGAAGGGGGTATCCACTGTGCTATCTCTTTCGTCTTTTAGCCGATAGGGTGGCCAGGTGGATCGAATAGTTACTGGTCATTAAGATGATGGCAGAGAATAAATAGAACTCATCTACACATAAGGCTGATGCAAGGCACTGCCGGTACATTGCGGCGACAGCTCAGATGAGAGCAGCGGCCGGAAGAGGTAGTATCTTCTTTTATATTCTTGCTGGGAATAGGGAACTACACTTCTTTCCATACAGCCCCACTACTATCATATTATTTAAGGGGGAGAAACACACATAATTACGCACACAATACTACAAGAGTTTTGTCGTGAGAAAGGCAGGGTTTCCAAGTGAGAGGGAAGCCGGAAAACGAATGTGCCCAGTAATAATAAAGGCATGGTATGAGTGTGGAGAGTGAGTCTTGTATGCCAAAAAGTTCCTGGGGTGGCCAACGGGACGTCTACAATCTGGAGGTATACTAAAGCAGAGACGTGGCCAATCCAGGGGCTACCTGACATGTCGGGCCCATTCACTCGGACCTCTTATCTAATTGAGTAGGTAAGGGAAAGGTATGACCAATTTATTAACTGAGGCCCTATTGGACCTCAGGATTGTGGTACTTGAGTCAGCCCGTCGCTCATTAATCTCTGTCATCTCCAGGGTCCTTCTTTTGGAAGTGAATAGAGCTGAAAGTCTCGACAGTGCTTCTACACGGAAAGTTATGTTTTAGACGAGTCCTTGTCAAGTTTTGGGCCATACCAGGCCAAGGGTATGATCTCTACGAGATTGAGCCACCGCTGGCCCGAAAGAATGACCATCAGCTTTTCTAACACCTCGCCAGTCATCTCGATACGCTAGGATCGAGTCATTTTGTATTCTGGACTGGACCCCGCCAAAATATCAGACCCACCCATCCTTGTCTGAGACAGTGAAGGATACCTACCCAATTCCCGTTCATGAACTATTCCCATTGTATGAACTTCTACTCAGCATCGTGACCAGGGATCACAGGACGTTTTCCCACGAACATTATATTGGTACCACAGAGGCCTGTTGTTAGCACAACGTACCGGAAAGGAAAGAACTGAAGACTTATTCGATGAGCTGTATGTGGACGGAACGGACATTAACTACAACTTGGTCTATGATGGAAAGCCATGAGGCTCTGTGCCGTAACTGAACTTTATCCTTGTTTGTTTTTTTGTAGAAAACTATCTGTTTTAACTGCCTTGATGTTTTCCTGTGCTGTTCTTTATTAACTTATTAAAATGAAGTTTTAGTTTACTCTGACGATCGCCATGTTATCTATGCGTCAGCCAGAAAGACACCTCAGGGAATAGGCCCCGAGGTCGAAAGAGAGAGTGACAGTGAGTCCAGGGAACGGAGGAGGGTTGGCAAGCAAAGACCTATCCCAGCCAGGGCGAAAGAATAGTATTGAAGAATTGTGACAAGGGATTTGGGACCCTCCACATAGCTTGTTACAGTTGACAAGGGACATAACACTAAAACTGTTAATATTAATCAAATTAGCATAAAAGTATTATATTATTTCAATAACTATAAGATTTATAATATAATAGCTGACCCGGCCCGGCTTCGCCCAGACCCTGGTGGGGAGCATCTCATTTAATTCATATAAGTAGTCATATAAGTTCTCGTTCCCGTTACCGACTATCTGTCTGTCTGTCTGTCTGTCTATCTGTCTGTCTGTCTGTCTATCTATCTATCTGTCTGTCTGTGTGACCCGGCCCAGCCCATGGTGGAGAGCATCTCATTTAAATTATATAAGTAGTCATATAAGATCCCGTTCCCGACTATCTGTCTGACTGTCTGTCTGTCTTGGGTAAATGGAGGAGGGAGGAGGAAGAGGGATGTGGAGGAGGAAAGAGGAGACAGGAGGAGTAGGGAGGAATAGGAGGGAGGAGGAGGGATTAGGAGGAGGAGGGAGGAGTAGTGTGGAGGAGGAGGCGAGGAGGAGAGAGGGGGAAGAGGGAGGAGGAGGGAGAAGGAGGGAGGAGGAGAACGCAGGAGGAGAAGGGAGCAGGAGGAGGAGAGGGAGGAGGAGGGAGGAGGAGGAGAGAGCAGGAGGAGGGAGGAGGCGGAGGGAGAAGGAAGAGGGAGGAGGAAGAGGGAGAAGGAGGAGGGAGAAGGAGGAGGAGGAGGGGAGGAGGAGGAGAGAGGAGGAGGAATGTGAAGGGAGGAGGAGGGAGGAGGTAGAGGGAGGAGGAGGGAGGAGGAGGAGGGAGGAAGAGGGAGGAGGAGGAATGTGAAGGGAGGAGGAGGGAGGAGGTAGAGGGAGGAGGAGGGAGGAGGAGGAGGTAGAGGGGGGAGGAGGCGGAGAGGGAGGAGGGGGAGGAGGAGGAGGGAGGAGGATTGATGAGGAGGAGGGAGGAGGAGGAGGGAGGAGGAGGAAGAGGGAGGAGGAGGTAGAGGGAGGAGGAGGGAGGAAGTAGAGGGAGAAGGAGGGAGGAGGAGGAGTGAGGAGGAGGAGAGGGAGGAGGAGGAAGGAGGAGGGGAGGAGGGAGGAGGAGGAGGGAGGAAGAAGGAGGAGGAGGGAGGAGGAGGAAGAAGGAGGAAGAGGGAGGAGGAGGAATGTGAAGGGAGGAGGAGGAGAAGGGAGGAGGGATGAGGAGGAGGAAGAGGGAGGAGGAGGGAGGAGGTAGAGGGAGGAGGAGGAGGAGGAGAGGGAGGAGGAGGAAGGAGGAGGGGGAGGAGGGAGGAGGAGGGAGGAAGAAGGAGAAGGAGGGATGAGGAGGAGGAGGGAGGAAGAGGGAGGAGGAGGAATGTGAAGGGAGGAGGAGGGATAGGGAGGAGGGGAAGAGGAAGAGGGTAGGAGGAAGAGTGGAGAGGAGGAGGGAGGATGTAGAGGGAGGAGGAGGGAGGAAAAGGGAGGAGGGAGGATGAGGAGGAGGGAGGAGGTAGGAGGAGGAGGAAGAGGGAGGAGGAGGGAGGAGAAGGAAGGAGGAGGAAGAAGGAGGAGGAAGAGGGAGGAGGAGGATGGAGGAGGGAGAGGGAGGAAGAGGGAGGAGGAGGGAGGAGGAGGAAGGAGGAAGAGGGAGGAGGAGGATGGAGGAGGGAGAGGGAGGAGGGGAAGAGGAAGAGGGTAGGAGGAGGAGGGGAGAGGAGGAGAAGGAGGAGGGAGGAGGAGGGGATAGGAGGAGGAGGAGGCAGAGGGAGAAGAAGGAAGGAGGAGGAGGAAGGAGGGAGAATGAGGAGGGGAGGAAGGAAAGGGAGGTGGAAGAGGAGGAGGGAGGAGGAAAGAGGTAGGGGGAGGAGGAGGTAGAGGGAGGAGGAGGAGGAAGGAAAGGGAGGAGGAAGAGGAGGAGAAGGGAGGAGGAGGGTGGAGGGAGGAGGAGGAGGTAAAGGAGGAGGAGGGAGGAGGTAGGAGGAGGAGGAAGAGGGAAGAGGGAGAAGAAGGGAGAAGAAGGAGTGAGGATGATGAGGGAGAAGGAGGCAGGAGGAGGAGGAGGGAGGCAGGAGGAGGAGGAGGGATAAGGAGGGAGAGGGAGGAGGAGGGAAGATGAGGGAGGAGGGGGAGGAGGCGGAGGGAGTAGGAGGGAGGAGGATGGAGGAGGAGGGGAGAGGAAGAGGGAGAAGGAGAAGGAAGAGGGAGAAGGAGGAGGGAGTCGGGAGAGGGATGAGAGGGAGGAAGAAGAGGAGGAGGGTGGAGGGAGGAGGTAGAGGGAGGAGGAGGGAGGAGAAGAGAGGAGGAGAGAGTTCGCCATTCCGAATTCATACTCGTCTAGTTCTTCCCTTCTACACGACTGTAGATAACTTCCTTACACATAAAAAGATGAATTGTTATTGATATTGCCGTGGCATGGAGGAATATCAGCAGCAGAGTTGATCCAAAAAACCAAAGACTGAGATCTACGGAGAGCCATGAACGGCTACGCCAGCCGGCACGGCACTTGATGATGATGATTGCCGTGTGACGATTCTGTGTAGTCACGTCATTTTCTTCCCTTTCCCTAGCGTTTTGGTTCGGGGATTCTTTCATCATCATCATCATATACTTACGTACGTATTTTGGGAGGGGGAGGAGGGAGGAGGAGGAAGAAGAAAAAAAAACTATGACAGTTGACAGCTCTGGAATGAAAGGAAGGCGTGTAGAAAATTTCATCTCAATCGGATGGGCCGTTCGCGAACAGATAAAGGACATACATATTTACATACATACATATATACATACACATATACATACACTTTGTTTTATAGATATAGATGTTTTAAACAATTTTATATAAATTATTCACAATTATTGTATTCATCAATTATAATAATAAAAATTTTTCTTCAAAGTTTTTGTAAAATTTATGGCTTTATTTTACATGCATGAGAATTTGGTAATGCATTTTACTATTAATTCTCGGTATTTAATAATATCTTTTGTGCTTTCAAAGGCAGACTTTCTTTAACTTCTCTAGATATAACATTTTTGTCAGGCCTGTAAACGGCCAAATATCCTAAATGCAGTGCTGCCATTTTGAAGCTTTTCGCATTAAATTTAGTGCTTTTTCAAGTCATTGTGTGCCAAAACTTCGCATTTAGCGCGGCCGCGCTAATTTGATGCTTCACAATTTTTTTTTGGTGCTTTTTAGTGCTTGTTTGGGTGGGTAAAAATTACTTTAAAAAATCATGTTGGGGACACTAAAAAGCCGAATTTGAGCTGAAGCGAGGGAGTAAAACAATCCTTGTACATTACCGTGCAATATTCAAGTAATTTAACTCCCTTTAATACGATTTAGATGAAGTGAGTGACTGCAACGCGCAGGCAATATGCAATGCTTTAAAAGATTGCTTAAACAAGAATGAACTTGAGTTGCAAAGACTAGTTGCACTCGTCACTGACAATGCATCTGTCATGACAGGTGTAAACAATGGAGTATATACACAATTAAAATCCATAGTTCCTCATCTGGTACTAGTTAGGTGTGTATGTCATTCCCTTCAGCTGGCAGTGTCACAGGCTGCAGCTGCTTGTCTGCCCAGGAACATAGAGTTCGTGATTAGAGAAACATAGCTGGTTTTCTTACTCAGGTCTTCGTCAAGCAAAGTACAGGGAGCTTTGTGCTTTATTAAATGATGGACAACATCCGCTGAAGGCGGCAAAGAAGAATGGCTATACAGCTACTTTCTGCCGCTGCCAAAACCAAACAAAGACCATTCCAAGATAAGCGGCTACAGTATCATTATGATTCACAACACCGCTGGCAAGCTACTGGAGAAAATTGTAGCACACAGACTAGCTTGTGACTTGGAACAACTCGGCTGCTTCCCGCCCACACTTGGGGGATACAGACATAACAAAGAGTCATAGCTGAATGCGGCTGTCTTTGCTCAAGATGTTTACGAAGGATTTCAAGTCAGAGAAGAGAAATGTGCGGCCGCCATGGACTTAAAGGACGCATACAATAGAGTATCCTTCGAGCTCTTGATGCAAACCCTCCTCAGACTGAAAGTGCACCCTCACCTTGTACGATGGATAACTGCAGTTCTGCTCCAAAGGAAGGTGGTGCTAAGATGCGAGAGTTGGCCTTCTGAGCCGATAACGACATGTCCAGGATTGCATCAGGGTTCACCACTGTCACCAGTACTATTGAACGCGTATACGGTGCCGATCACTGAACAACAGTTGGACGGGAGGGGTAGGACTTTGTCATTTACTGACGACATTCTCGTGTATCGACAGGGTCGAGATAGACAGGCGGTTGCCAATGATATGCAGTGCGAACTAGATCGAATTTCCTCATGGTGTGCTGATGCCGATGCCCTTGTCAACCCTGCAAAGGCATCGGTTACATGGTTCTCCCTAAGCAAGCATATTGGGAACACAGACCTGCCGGCAGTAAGAATGGATGGGAGCATTTTGAGTAGAACCCAGTCAATTACATATCTTGACGTGAGGCTTGATCGTAGCCTGTCCTTCAGAGATCATGTCGATTATGTCATAACGAAAGCTAGAAAAGGCTTGTCAGCAATGAGAGTCATGGCGACTGCCAATATCGAGCAAAGACTGCTAATACTTCTGTTCCAAGGACTGGTGCTTTCACGCATCGAGTATGCCCTGGACATCCTCACTGTCAGCCCTACACAGATTGGTAGACTGAAAAGGTACAAAACGAAGCGATGCGCATCATTTTGGGCTGCACGAGAGACACCAGCTGTGTAGCAATGAGATACTTCCTTGACTTCCCGACAATGGAACACAGGATCAAGATATGGAGAGCTCGTGCATACTTAAAAATAAATGCAGATGAGCAGCATCCTCTGCATGACGCTATATTCAGAGAAAAGGGTGACAGGCTAAAAGAGGGGCAAATCATGGATGGGTCGGGCGGAAGATGTCGTCAGACAGGTCTGCAGTCTTACCAGTATCAACCCCGGCAAGGAATGGGTGCCGGTGCCTCCAGCTTTTAAGTGCAATTTCTCCTGCATTATCACACTCGACAGACGGTGCAGAGAGCAGAACCCTGCCGCTGTCAATGCAGAGGTTAACGCGCTCATCTATGAACACTCAGATAGCCCCGAAGTACTCATCTATACAGATGGATCTGTTGTAAAGCAGCAGAGAAGTGCGTGGGCATTTACAGCCCGTTCAGCGGGCCGAACCGTTCAAGAATCCGGTGGTGCCAACTCTATGACCACGAGCAGCATGACGATGGAGGTGATGGCAGTTACACAGGCTTTCATATGGCTGGAATCACAGCATTATACCAACGTGTGTGTACTAAGTGATTCAATGAGCATGATTCAGAAGGTCGAAGCTGGATCTGTACGTAGACAGTGGACTGAGTCGCTGCAGAAGTTTCTAATAATCCGAGGAAGGATAGCATTCATAAATTGATGTATAAATAGCAATTACAGGTGTCCAATTAAAACATTAAGTGATTTTTTGTCAGGACCCACAGGCAAACGTTTCTAGTGCTCTAGTGCGAGTTATTTCTCTTGTAAAATTGAGATAACACATCTGTATTCGAGTGTCTCACTTTAATAAATTACATTTTAGTCCACTGAAATACATTTACAAGAATATTTCGTTAGATTGTTTCACTATACACAAGAAGTCTTGTCTGTTTCTGTTTTTTTTTTTTCTTTTTAAACTAAGCTTTAAACATGGAAGCCTCGGAAGCGTAGTGTCTAAAATCTGACCGTTGGTCATGAGTTCGAATCTGCACCGGGGCGGATGCTTACCATTTAGCTGAGCTGCCATTTCGTCCCTGCCTAAAATCCATCCATCCATCATGTGCCATGCCGGTAAGCGTGGGCGGTCATGTTCTGCCATCTCACTCGATCAACAGAGTCGTGGATCAGTTCCGTGTTTCTGTCTCGACCATGCCACAAGGCCAAGCCATTCAGATACTTGTTTCTAGGTCTTCCCCTTGGTCTGTTCCCCTCGATCTTACCAGTTGTCACCAAGTTCTCCAAATCATTTCTTCTCATAACATGCCCAAAAAATTGTGACTGTCTACGTCTAATGTCTCTGATCAGTTTACGATCTTCATTTGTTTCTTGAAGGACTTGTTCATTGGTCTTTCTGGCTGTCCATGGTATTCTTTGCATTTTCCTCAGAAACCACATTTCTACAGCCATCAGATGTTTTTCAGCCTGGCTGCTCATTGTCCAAGCTTCACATCCATATAAAAGTACAGGTTCTATGTAGCATCTCAACACTCTTTTCCTCGTTTCAATTGACATCTTTTTATTGGTCAGTATGTTTTTCATCTTGCTAAAGGCTACTTTTGCCATGGCGATCCTTGTTCTAATCTCTTCAAGGCATCTCCCATCAGATGCTATTACTGTTCCGAGATAATTGTACCTATTCACTTGTTGAAGAATATTCCCATTTACTTGTATATTACACTGTGGTATTTCGTTCTTCCTAGTGACGACCATAATCTGTGTCTTTTTACAATTTAATTCTAACCCTTGTTGTTCACTGTGTGTAACAACCGCATCTACTAAATTTTGCAGATCCTGTTCATTGTCTGCAATCAAGACTGTATCGTCTGCATATCTAATGTTATTGATGCATCGTCCCCAATGTTGATTACTTCCATATTTTCAATATTTCTGAAAATATTTTCACTGTACAGGGAAAACAGATCTGGAGACATTACACATCCCTGTCTCACACCTCTCTTAATAGGCTGATATTGGCTTACTTCATTATCAACTCTTATGAACACAACATGATTTTCTTGGCATGTGTAAAGAAGGTAGTTTGCCATTGCTTTCCTTCCCAGCAGTGACCATACTGGTCAGTGACCGTAGCCATTGTCTCCTCAAAAAAGGAGATCCTCTGCCTACCGTCGTGAAGGTGGAGACCATAACCTACAACTATCTGTCGGCTGCTCTTCATCTTCATCCACCACCTGCACCCATGGCTTCACGTAACCCTGATCGGGGGGCTAAACGGTTACTCCACCTTGCCCAAGGGTGTCCCGTAGGCTAGCGGAGGGAAGGAGGCGCCTTACTTCTCCTTTGATAGGGGATACCCCTACCCCGCTACTGCCTAAAATGGTTATCCGGAAATGGCTTGGGTATTAAAGGCGGCAGGTGGGATACTGACCACATCACTCAAAGAGCGCCGATTGGTTGATTCAAAATATGGGTCTGGCGCCGTACGCCCATTGCGTCTCAAGGCGTGTAAAACTGTCATTCTGTTATTATTATTGTTATTGTTATTGTTATTATTATTATTTTTATTATTATTATTTTTATTATTAGTTTCATTATACTATCACGTTTAAACAAAACCACACTCACACACACAAACATAATTCTTGTGTTGTTTTTATTTTTAAAAGTAATACAAAGAACGAGCAGTTTTCGTCACGATTTTGACATGCTCTTTCTTTTTCGCTTCAGCAGCGGAATTCAAAGACACGCAACTGATGTCGGGGTAACGGGGTAGGGGTATCCCCTATCAAAGGAGAAATAAGGTGCCTAATTCCCTCCGCTAGCCTATTGGACACCCTTGGGCAAGTTGGAGTACCCGTTTAGCCTTCCCCCCCCCCTCACCCCCCCCCCCCCCCCCGATCAAGGTTACGTGAAGCCATGGGTGCAGTTGGTGGATGAGGTGGAAGAGAAGCCGACAGATATTATTTCGGAACAGTCAAAACATCTGATGGAAGATGCCTTGAAGAGATTAGAACAAGAATCGCCATGGCGTAAGCAGCCTTTTGCAAGATGAAAAACATACTGACCAATAAAAATATGTCATTTGCAACGAGAACAAGAGTGTTGAGGTGTTACATAGAACCTGTGCTTTTGTATGGATGTGAGCCGTGGACAATGAGCAAACAGGCAGAAAACATCTGAAGGATGTGGAAATGTGGTTTCTGAGGAGAATGCAAAGAATACCATAGACAGACAGAAAACCAATGACCAAATCCTACAAGACCGTAAACTGATTAGAGAAATTAGACGTAGACAGTCATAATATTTTGGTCACGTTATGAGAAGAAATAAATTGGAGAACTTGGTGACAACTGGCAAGATCGAGGGTAAGAGAACAAGGGGACGGCAGAGAAGTAAATACCTGGATGGCTTGGCCACGTGGTATGGTCGAGACAAGAACACTGAGCTGATCCACGATTCTGGTGATCGAGTGAGATGGCAAAACATGGCCGCCCACGCTTACCGGCATGGCACATGATGGTGATGAGCTGATGTTGCTCATTATTACATAAACAATGTAATCAGCGTGGAAAACAATGATTACGATAACAACAATGTTAACGATAACCGTGATAACATAGCGATGGTAACGATAACACCGATGTTAACGATAACAGGGATAACACAGATGGTAAGAACAACAACGAATGTAGCGATAAGAGCAAAGGTGGCGACAACAACGACTGTAGCGATAATAATACTTTGATATCGACAACAGCGACTGTAGCGATAAGACCGATGGTAGCGACAACATCGAGGTAACGACAACAACGACTGTAGCGATAATAAACCGATGGTAACGACAACAACGACTGTAGTTATATGACCGATGTTAGCGACAAACAACGATAGTAACTACAGCAACGACTGTAGCGATAATACCGAATATTAAAGATAACAGCGATGATAACGGTAACAGCGATAAGAACTGCTGTAGTGTAACAGTGAGTATTAATGATATCTGGGTCAGGGGTCATGTGATATTCTGTGAGTTATCGGTTCACAGTGTGCTAGACTTATGAAAAAAAGACCATTTTAAAAATTTGATTGTAGATAATTCAAACAGTACAAATATATGGAAGGCTATTAACTTAATAACCAATAAGAAACGCCCTACAGAATCAGCAATGCCAAATTCTATAACATGCGATGAATTCAGTTGGTTCTTTCAATCAGAAATAGAGAATCTAAAGTCTTCAATACCAGACTCATCGTGTAATTTAAGTTTACTTAGATTTAAGTTTATTTTTCTTCCTATGTAAATGTTTAATGCTCTTGATGAACGAAAGACGAGTGATTGGAAATGCCTAATGTAAGACGGGCCTGCGCGCCCAATTTGTAACCCTAATAAAGTTGATTTGATTTGATTTAAATAAGTTCGTCAGTCATTGCTTTCCTTCTTGGCCTCGAACATACAGGTCGGGGTTAGTAGTATTCACCCTTCACAGATATCCTCTGCCTAGTGTAGCCAACTTGAGACTACAACCAACAACTACCTGTCGGTTGTACTCCAGCTCAATGCACCACCTATTAAGTGATTTCATGTTCATCATCATCACATGAATTGCCTATAAGCGTGGACGTTTCATGTTACTCTGCTAGGTAGGCTCATCGGGTACTCCACCTTGCCAAAAGGTGACCCATAGGCTAGCGGGCAACAGGATGTACTTTACTTTAAAATGTGCAGATATCGCAACTCTGGTTTAAATAGGTGCAGCGAAATTATGTCAAACACAACAACAACAACAACAACAACAACAACAACAACAACAACAACAACAACAACAACAACAACAACAACATGGACGTGCAAAGAAGATTATCTAACCATGAATCAGTAACAATATTACATGTTATTTACAGGACGTTGCCATCAACCCCAGGTTGATTGTCTATACAATTTTACGTTCAGTGGCTTGCCATTGCTTTCTGCAAGAAAGGTCAATGTTGAAGAGCAACTTAATGCCAGTATGGGATTGAACGCCTACGTCGTCATCAGTGCACCGGAAGTTGCACACGTCCGAGGTGTACACGTGCTCCCACAAGGCCGCAACCACTTCTGCCTTGTCATACATCAATACTCCACCAAGTTTTGCAGAGCCAGCCAATCTGTCCGCCTGTTCATTCCCCAGCACACCGGCATGCCCCGGAGAAAAGATCCAGGCGATACTTGCCACCCGTGACATCCGAAGGGAAGCAAGCCACTCTGCACGAAGCATGCCTGTCATCATCTTCATCAGCATGTTTTCTGAGTCAGTTACAATCACGATGTGTGTGTGTGTGTGTGTGTGTGTGTGTGTGTGTGTGTGTGTGTGTGTGTGTGTGTGTGTGTGTGTGTGTGTGTGTGTGTGTGTGTGTGTGTGTGTGTGTGTGTGTGTGTGTGTGTGTGTGTGTGTGTGTGTGTGTGTGTGTGTGTGTGTGTGTGTGTGTGTGTGTGTGTGTGTGTGTGTGTGTGTGTGTGTGTGTGTGTGTGTGTGTGTGTGTGTGTGTGTGTGTGTGTGTGTGTGTGTGTGTGTGTGTGTGTGTGTGTGTGTGTGTGTGTGTGTGTGTGTGTGTGTGTGTGTGTGTGTGTGTGTGTGTGTGTGTGTGTGTGTGTGTGTGTGTGTGTGTGTGTGTGTGTGTGTGTGTGTGTGTGTGTGTGTGTGTGTGTGTGTGTGTGTGTGTGTGTGTGTGTGTGTGTGTGTGTGTCGTATTCTCGATCCAGCGGGAAGCTGCAGTGACTGCTTATGAATATGTAGTGCATTAATGAGAAAACACAACTCTTAGAAATGCTTTATTCATATGGTAAACATAACAACATTGTGGAATAACCATCAAACTTCGCACAAGTATAAAGCATTGAAGCTATATGAACACAACTTTAATCTGCAAAATATATACATCAAATTAGATGTCTTGTCTTGCGTATCCTTGTCTATGTTCTTCTCTTGTGTTGTCTTTTCTCCAGTCTTGTTTTCGCTAGTCTTGTCTTGCAGTGTCTTTCCTCTAGTCTAGTCTAGCATTGTCGTTTATCTAGTTGTGACTTTTCTCAAGTTTTAACATTCATTGTTTTTTTTTTCTCTAGTCTTGTTTATATAGCCATCTCTTCCACCGTCTTTTCTGTAGTCTTGTCTTCCATTGTATTTTCTGTAGTCTTGTCTTGCCATATCTTCGCTGATCCATTCGCCAGCCATGTAGCTAACTACGACGTTTTCCTCAGATTTTTAAATAAAAGTAAAAACCCTCGATCAGGTTTTAGGCTGAGCTCCATCCATGTAAAAAAAAAAAACAAATGCTCCGTATCGATGGAGATTCAAACACATGTACACCAGGCATACCAAAATTTAGATTATAAATAGCATCGACATCATAGTTACTCACTGAGTTGGAATCGTATGCTTCTCTTATTGTGTTTAAATTCGGCTTTCGTCTTCTTTTGTCCTCTCTTTGTTCTCGTTGGGACATGGTCCTAAACCAACTCGCCCCAAGACGTCCTATCCTTAGTTATACCATGCAGCTAAATCCGTCTCCTCCCTATACTATTTATTTCTGTCTTTATTTTTCTTCTCCTTGCTATTTTACGTCTTCCTGCCCCCCCCCCCCCCCCCATCCCTCCCTCCACCAGCTCCTCCCACCTGCGGATTCCAATCAAAAGACTGTCTAGATCAGTGTTTCCCAACCATTTTTGTACCATGCCCCACTTAAGCCTTTCTAAAATTCATATTGCCCCCCTCCCCCGCCCCATGCCCCCCTCAACATATACATTATTTTTAATATTCAAAAATTGAAATGTTCACTAAAGAAACTTGAATGATAGGTTTTAGGAAGAAATCACTAGGTAATTATTGAGCAAACACAGTAAGTAAATTTTCAAAACATATAATGGAGAACTGAAATTCAAGTACAGAATAATTTTAATGAAAGATTTTTCTGTATTATTTTAATTATTAGTAATTATTTATTATTTAAATTTAGTGAGATCCTTGCGCTTGATGCTTGCTGCAAAGAGATCTTATGTCAGGTTCCAATTTAGTTAACTTCAGTCTCAAGTCTCCCCGTTTTGTTATATTCGCCCGATTTCTTCCATTTTCGAATTGCCCCCTTTAACAGTCAAATTGCCCCCCTGTGGGGCGTGGGCCCCACGTTGGGAAACACTGGTCTAGATATACCTATCTCAGATTTTCTCAATGTAAGTGATCAAACTTGGCATGTTTAAAGCTTGCTCTTTAAAAAAAAATAAATAGACAAGACTTCTTGTGCATAGTGGAACATTCTAGCAAAACATTCTTGTCAGTGAATTTCAGAACACGGAAATGTATAAATTAAAGGTAGACAATCTAATACAGGCCGGTCTCTCTGGCCGAGGGGTTACACCACTTTCTCCGTAATCCCTTTTATCACGCAGAGTCTCGTAGCGGGCGAGAACTGGAAGCGGTTCTACCCCAGCTGGTGACTTGCGGGATAACTGAGCCGGCCGCTCAGAAAGCAATGGCAAACTACTGAGCGTAATCTTGCCAAGAAATCAACAGACAGCTGAAAGATGCTGCTATTGACAGCGATGTCCTGTAAAGGATATGCGAATTACAAAAAAAAAAAGTATAATACAGGGATGTCATCTTATTGTTAAAGACAATACTGACAAACATCACTTAATGTTTTAATGGGACACCTATAAATTTTGTTTACATCCATTTATGAATACTATCCTTTCTCGGCCTTTTGGCTAAGATCAAAGTGTAGTATCTGCACTTGATCTTACCAGGGCCACCAGCAGAGGCGGTTATCCGAATGACACATAGGGACACGGGGACCTGATGGGGCGGCTCTGGTTCTTGGGGGACAGAGACTAAAGAAATGTTATGTTAAACAATTAAAAGAAAAAGAGAGAACCACATAAAACGAAACACGTGTAATCAAAATAGTGGAAAGGGACATAACAGTATTACAGTTATTATTTTATGGGGAACAACTCAAAGCAGCATACATGAGTTATGTTATTCCAACAATTGTGGTATTCATAATAACTTGTAATAAGACATTTACATAAATTATTTACAGAGATTCATTTCATAAATGCAAAAATAAGAAATTTAAGTCACTGTCAAAGTGTTTGGAAAAATAATGGCTTTATTTTATATGAATGAGAATTTGGTAATGAATTTTTCTATTTCACCTCGATATTTCATTAAATGTGTGTTATGCTTTCAATGGCACTTTCTAAAGTAGACAACTCAATAAAATTTTTGACAGGCCTGTAAACGGCTAAACATCTTTAAAATCGCCTCAAGGCTTAGATGGAATTGTAGAATCTGCGCTTGATGTTGCAATGGCTGCATGCAGAGGCGGTCACTCGAATGACACGATGTGGGTCTTTGATAAACGGTTCTTACCCTGTTGGGAACCGCGACCTCCTTAAAATAAAAAAAAAGATCCCTAATATTCAGCACTTTTGATTGTTTCACGGCATTTTGATCTCTCTCTCTCTCTCTCTCTCTCTCTCTCTCTCTCTCTCTCTCTCTCTCTCTCTCTCTCTCTCTCTCTCTATTTCTCTCTCTCCATTTATCTCCCTCATTCTATCTCACTCTCCCCCTCTCTCCACTCTCTCTTCTTCTGTATCCCTCTCTCTCCATCCCCCTACCACGCTCTCCTCTTTCTCTGTCCCTCTTTCTCCCCCTCCCCCATCTCTCTCCTTCCCCCTTTATCTCTCTCTCTCTCTCTCTCTCTCTCTCTCTCTCTCTCTCTCTCTCTCTCTCTCTCTCTCTCTCTCTCTTAGAAGACACATCTATCTGTTTCAATCTAATTGGTAAGATTTGACAGTTGTTGTGACTTTTATGTATGGCCATTGAGTGATACTGTGAACTGTTTAAACTGGAAGAAATCTCAATCAATCTATCATGTGCCATGCCGGAAAGCGTGGGCGGTCATGACTCGCCATTTCACTCGATCACCAGTGCCGTGGATCAGCTCAGTGTTCCTGTCTCGTCCATGCCATGTGGCCAAGCCATCCAGGTATTTTCCTCTCGGTCTTCCTCTTGGTCTGTTCCCCTCTATCTTGCCAGTTGTCACTAAGTTCTCCAATTAAGTTAGGGGGGTACGGGGTGTCAGGCATTGGTAGCACCTTTGGTAAGGATGACTCTCATGTCATTTTCAGGACCCATCCCCCACTGGTCCAAGCCTGACACCCAGCTCGTGCCTGTGGCTCCTAGTAGCTGTCAGCATGTGACAGCGGCCACCCCCCGGTCAACAGCTGTGAGAGGCTGGCTAAACCAGGCATGGGTATCCGATTTGGTGTCAAACCAAGAGGTAAACTAGGGTATGCCTACTCAGCATGTGAAGACAGGATTCGGCAGACTGCGCGGAAGAAATCATTCCTGATTCAACGGGCAAGACGGCGTTTACCTGCAAAGCGTTGTGGAACGTAATGAGCACGGCAAGGCACGTAGAGTGCCCTGGTCATCCACTACACCTGTATTCGTCTCCAGTCGTCTCGACTTGTCGTGCCACTGGACTCAGATGGACTCAGGCGAGAGAGTGAGGTCGACGAATTGCGCAACTCTTCCTCACTTTAATCCAAGTCATCGCGCAAGTCATTCTTCATCCAACTTCATATATCACCTTCAAGCCCTGTGGCGATGGGCGAGCGGCGAAGCGGCAGGCGTGGGTACGCTGGCAGCCGTAGTCGCAGACCTGCACACAGGCGGCTCAGGCTATATGGTCGTCTTCTACTGACCGGAGCAGCAGTGGGATTCGGCAGCCCCCTGAGCGACTGAGCAGCCCTCTATAGGAACACACTGCTCACCTCCATAGCATGAGGAAGGGGCTAGAAAAGGTGCCCTAAACATTGTCTGCTCCATCACTACCTAACCAGCTAGCCGCGGTTGGTGGGTACCCTTAACTGCGGTCGACATACAAACAAAGATAAAACAAGCAAAGCTAAAAGAGTAAACCATGTTCCCTTGACAATTGGAACTTGGAATGTACGCACCCTACTTGACAGAGACGGCGCGTCGGGTCCAGAGAGACGAACAGCACTGATTGGGAGAGAGCTGGGCAGGTACAATATCGACATTGCAGCCTTGAGCGAGACACGACTTGCTGAAGAAGGCCAAATCTGTGAAACAGATGCCGGCTACACATTTTTCTGGCGTGGAAGGAAAAGCGAGGAAAGACGCCAATCCGGTGTGGGATTTGCCATTAAGTCGGCCCTGGTCGGCAAATTAGCTGGATTTCCAAAGGCTATAAACGACAGGCTCATGACCATGAAGTTGCCCCTGCTGAATGGAAGGAAGCATGCAACCATTGTGAGTGTCTACGCACCAACTATGACCAACGAAGATGATGTCAAGAACAAGTTCTATGAGGACCTGCACAATGTATTAACATCTGTTCCCAAAGGAGACAAACTTATACTCCTTGGGGATTTCAATGCCAGAGTAGGCACGGACACCACCTCTTGGAGTGGCATTATTGGAAAGCATGGAGTCGGAAATTGTAACAGCAATGGACTCCGCCTCCTTCAGACATGTGCCGAACATGATCTCCTGATTACGAACACAATTTTCCGTCTCCCCATGAGAAATAGGACATCGTGGATGCACCCTCGCTCGAAACCTGGCACCTCATTGATTATGTCATTGTCAGGAGGAGTGACAGATAAGACGTCCGAGTGACAAAATCCATGTGTGGTGCCGAATATTGGACAGACCATCGTCTCATTGTCTCAAAAATAAACGTTCACATCAGGCCACCACGGCGTCCTCAAGGGGTGAAAATGCATAAAAAGCTAAATGTCACCCGCCTAAACAGCAAGAAAATGCAGCAGTCGTTTGAAAATATGCTGGAAGACCGCCTCACGCCAAATGCTGCAGCCAAACAGGATACAGAAACAGAATGGAGAGCCCTAAAGGACATAATTTGCAACACTGCTATGGAAATCCTGGGTCCAGCCCCCCGAAAGCATAAAGACTGGTTTGATGAAAATTCCGAAGACATCAACCAATTGCTGGCCGAGAAACATCTTCTCCTCAAGGCACACTTGAATGACCCAAAGTCAATATAAAAAAAAGATGCCTTCAAGAACATTCAGAGAGTAGTGCAGCAGAAACTTCGGCACATGCGGGACTCCTGGTTGAGCAGCAAAGCTGATGAAATTCAGGGCTTTGCTGACAGACATGATATGAAAAACTTCTACGACTCACTGAAAGCGGTCTATGGTCTACATCACCAGGCGTAGTTCCCCTCCTCAGTGCAGGTGGGGGAACATTGATCACCGATAAGAAAGAAATCCTTCAACGCTGGGCAGAGCATTTCAGCAACATCTTAAATGCAACTTCCTTCTTCGATGATGAAACCATCAACTGCCTTCCTCAAGTTCCTACCAATGAGACACTTGATGACCTGCCAACCATAGTGGAAGTAAACAAAGCCATCCAGAAACTCTCCAGCGGCAAGACACCTGGTCCGGACTCCATCCCAGCAGAGATATACAAGGCAGGTGGGCCGGTCCTAACAGAGCAGCTTCACCAAGTCTTTACAAACATATGGGTGAACGAGACCATGCCACAAGCTTTCAAGGACGCGTCAATAGTCCACCTTTACAAACGTAAAGGAAACCGCCAATCCTGTGACAACCACCGAGGCATCTCCTTGCTTTCAATTGCAGGGAAGATACTCGCCAGAATTCTTCTCAACCGCCTCACAGCCCATCTCGATCAAGGTCTTCTTCCTGAGAGTCAGTGTGGCTTCAGAAAAGAACGTGGAACTGTTGACATGATTTTCGCTGCAAGGCAGCTGCAAGAGAAATGTCAGGAACAGAACTGCGAAATGTTCTCCACTTTCATTGACCTTACCATGGCTTTTGACACAGTCAGCAGAGAAGGACTGTGGAAGATTATGGCAAAATATGGCTGTCCACGAAAGTTTGTCCAAATAGTGCGGCTATTTCATGTGGCATGCAGGCAAGAGTACAGGAAAATGGCGAACTGTCTGAACCCTTTCCTGTCACCAATGGAGTGAAGCAAGGATGTGTCCTGGCACCAACACTGTTCAGCCTCATGTTTTCAGCCATGCTGATGAATGCCTTCGAGAACGACGACATTGGAATAGACATCAACTACCGTAGGGATGGAAAGTTATTCAATCTCAGAAGGCTGAAAGCTAAAACCAAAATTAACAGCGACACCGTCAGAGAGCTCCTGTTTGCTGATGATTGCGCTCTGTACGCCAACTCAGAGGCGGACATGCAACATAATGTTTCAGCTTTCTCACATGCCTGTGCCAACTTTGGGCTCAATATCAACTTGGAGAAGACTGTAGTTATGTACCAGCCAGCTCCAGGGAATAATCACACTTTGCCGAATATCAAAGTGAATGATCATAGACTAAGTGTTGTGGACAAATTCACCTACCTTGGCAGAACTGTGTCACAAGCTGCCACAATTGATGACGAAGTGAATGCAAGAATCTCCAAGGCCAGTGCGGCCTTTGGCAGACTGTACAAGAATGTATGGGACAGAACTGGAATAAGCCTGCAAACAAAGCTAAAAGTCTACAAAGCAGTTGTATTATCCACACTGCTATATGCTTGTGAAACCTGGACTGTTTACCAGCGACACGCTAGGAAATTAAACCACTTCCACACAGTCTGCCTAAGTAAGCTACTGAAGATTAAATGGCAAGACAAGATTCCAGACACTGAAGTCCTAGAAAGAGCATCCATGCCCAGTATACACACTCTACTGATGAAGAATCAGATTCGCTGGGCTGGTCACTTGACTCGCATGCCAGATCACAGGCTCCCTAAACGAATTTTTTACAGCGAACTGCGTTGTGGTAAACGCTGCCAAGGTGGCCAGAGGAAACGCTTTAAAGACACTCTGAAAATTTCACTGAAAGCTTTTGGAATTCATCATGACACCTGGGAGGCTGCAGCCAGAGACCGAAATTCGTGGCGTGCATCATTACGCAAGGGTGCAGTCATATGTGAGGCAACCAGGACTGCAAGAGCTGTGAAGAAAAGGCAGGACAGAAAAACTACTGCAGGAAATCCTCCTCCAGAAACGTCAAGCATTCCTTGCCCACATTGTCAAAGAACATTTCGAGCCAAAATAGGCTTTATCAGCCATCTTAGAACCCACGGCTCCATACTTTCAACCCCACTGGATAAATGAATGGTCATCATCATTCTTGATGGACAAACAACAACAACAACAAGTTCTCCAATCCATTTCTTCTCATAACATGTCCAAATATTTTGACTGTCTACGTCTAATTTCTCTAATCAGTCTACGATGTTCATTTGTCTCCTGTAGTACTTGGTCATTGGTTTTTCTGTCTGTCCATGGTATTCTTTGCATTTTCCTCAGAAACCATATTTCTGCAGCCATCAGATGCTTTTCACCTTGACTGCTCATTGTCCAAGTTTCACATCCATACAAAAGAACAGGCTCTATGTATCCCCTCAACACTCTTTTTCTCGTTTCAATTGACATCTTTTTATTGGTCAGAATGTTTTTCATCTTGCTAAAGGCTACTTTCACCATAACGATTCTTGTTCTAATCTCTTCAAGGCATCTCCCATCAGATGTTATAACTGTTCCAAGATAATTGTACCGATTCACTTGTTGAAGAATATTTCCATTTACTTGTATATTACATTGTGGCACTTCTTCCTTCCTACTGACGACTGTCGGATACGTATGTGATTGATGGCTCAACCCCACAGAGATAAATGATGGACAATCATTTTTCCCAATGTGATCCTGCTCATTAAATTAATTTAGCTGTACTGCCTCAATTGTTGAGACCAGAAATATAGTTTTAGAGAACAAGGAATACCTTTAGGAAATACTGAAAAAGTTGTACTCCCTTTTATACCCAATTTATTCCTTAAGTGGTTCCTTGCCTCTCCTCTACCAACTAATTAATTCTATCTAAGGTAATTTAAAACAATTTGACTATGACAAGTAAATTACAATCCATACATGACATGACCTCGTTTTTTTTTTTTTTGATTTATTAAACACAAATATGGATTTTGTAAATTGCATTCAAAATTACAATTTCCTGTCATAAAATAAGGACATATACATATATAGTAAATATTACAGACTTGATGTGCCCATGATAAGGTAGATATTAACAGTTTAGATTTTTCGCAGTGGCATGTAATGCTAATCTTTTACTGGCCTGGAGGATCTGAGAAAAAAAAAGAACTGTCTGCAATCAGGATTCTCCACTTCCAGCTTTGGGAATCACTCTGGCTATCATCAATTGTAGTATTAAGTGTTCCTGGGTGTAGTAGAACATAAGTTGGCTCTTGGTTTTCTTTTCTCACAGCCGGTAATTGTTTAAATAAAGATTACCTCTCCTATGAGACAATGGAATGGTTGCAGGTAGATAAGCTTCTGCGCTACTCTATCAAGGGCATCACTCAACAATGTGCTCACTCAACAGGTGCTGCATTCAATCTTCACCAAGTCAGGTCTGGATTGACATGAATAAGACCACTACCTGAAATTCCATCAATCACATAATTCTAATAATACCAGAAATATGACATTAGAATTTACATGTAAAAGCCTAAGAACATAACCAGTGAAAACAATAAAATGGATCCTGTTCTTTAGAGAAAATAAACATAGAAGAAAGATATTCATGGTGTTTTCATGTAGTTATCACCAACATAGTTGTTGGCTCTCAATCCAATCTTCCACTATCAGGGGTTCAAGGTTTAACTAGCAGATGTGCAGTTTCATCATCACCTATGCCTGTCCTCAGGTTTATAGAAGTAATACCTTGAGTGATTGGGAATTTAACAATTATGTTGACCATTCTCTTCTGTTTCTAGTTTTGTTCTCTACTTCATCTTTTCCTATTCAAGAAAAAGGGTCTTATACATTAAGAGCTTTTAAAAATCAGTTCCCATTTCCATGAGTATTTGCTTATAAACAGGATAAGTACATTCTGGTATTATTCTTGTATAGCATTCAGGTGTATTCTTCTTCATTAAATGCTTCAAGTGAGAAGATTTCTTCCATTCTTATGGATGTAATATTGATTATTATCATCAACATCATCATGGTTTTTATAATCATTGTAATTAAAATCCCTATCATTATTTTCATAATTATTACATTGTCATTACAATCATCATCATTATTATCATGCTTATGACATTAGAATTCATTACATTATTCTAACATTATCATCATAATCATTGTTATATCATTTTCATTACATTACAGTCATCATCATTATCTTGGTAGGAAATTATTATCATCACAATAGATCATATGTGTTAACATGAACTACAAAGTGGGATTTTGCTTAAATTCCAAACACAGTTGCTGGTCCTATGCGTAATGTATGATATGGTTTGTGTCGTGCTTAGCGCACAAAACTAGATGATAGGGATATGAATGATACTTTATACAAAGTGGTGTTATGCGCCGGAGTGTACTAAATTATTTTTTAGTTTATGGGGTACACCGAAGCATTTCTCTAGTGATAGGCATGGCAGTCCACATCAAAGTTGCCAGCTATCATGAGATTGACTGTTGGCTTATACTCCCTCTCTCTCACAGCATGTAACTTCACTCACTCACTCAATTTCCTCATGCATCAGTCAACATCTCCCTCTGTGCATGTGAGGTCACTTCCCTCTCTCTGACATCATTCATATGTATGTATGATAATTTCACTCAGTCCATAGACACATTCATATTGGTAGGGGGAATCATATAGGAATCATTCATCACACATCCTTCATACTGTCATGTAAGGTGGGTACTTATGTGATTTCCAAATGACACCATAACATGTTTACACCATATGGCAACACAATGAGATCTCACCCATTCATCAGACACAATCATATCTGTATGGATGACAATCATGCATATATAGGTGCTTTACACAGAATAAATTCCCAGATTCACCCAGAATGACATTACAAGGGAATCTCATCCTTCAACCTAACTTGTAGTCATGCATGCTGGTGGGTTTTATGAAATGATACATTCACATCTGTTTAACAATGATGAAATCACACATGAATCCTCACAGACATGTTATCAACAATGTCATAGTGATCATTGTGATCATTAGACACACTTAGGCAATTCATCCAGGATTTAGCAATAGGAAATCCATGAGTTTTCACATGTTCTCATAAAATACATATAATTTAGGTGATATATCCAATTCACATTCAGGCATTATGAATTAAAATACTTCTTGCATGGTGGTTGGTTACGAACTATTATGAGGCACAAATATTATTATTGCCCATGGTTAACAGCCATGTTTATATATTTGCCTTACCCCAAGTGGGCTGTACCATCACACATATTATGATACCTGTAGAACTCTGGGTGGTTCTCATGGGTTCATGAATTATAAGAAAACTATTTGGTTGTCCATGTGCTCATGTAAAAAAATGAATCTACTGACTAATGTGCTCAATCTACTTGACTATACACATTCCACTAAATTCTCTATTAGTGCAGGCACATGTAAACTAGTTTTTAATCTTACCAGTGGGCCATATACATTATGTCCTTACCACTGTACTAAGAATTCTGAAGTTCCTTAAGTCACTCTAATTCATTGTAGATTCAGTTTCATGCTTAAGAAATAAAATGTATAACATGTGTCTAATGTTTTATACATTAACTAAGTTGTTTAGCTGGGAGAAAATAACCACTGTAGTCTTCTCCTATTGTACAGTTTATCTTGTGACTATGATAACTGAGTATAATATTATTTAGTTTGTACTAAATTAAATTCTTTAAGCACTCACCATTCCAATCATTGTGGATTGAGTTGCTTAAGAATTACTTGTACAACTTGGATTAATGCTTTTTATACATTACATCAGGGGTTTACTTTAGGAGAAATTAAATTCATTATGGGTATTCTTAATTAATAGTTCATCTATAACTATAACAATTAAATTAACTCCTTAAGAATTCATCACACGTGTTCACCGAGTCTACTTACCGAATCTTCTTCTAGGAAAAATAGGCTCACATTTAATCTAAGATTTAAACTAAATTATATTCACCTCATCCAAACACGACGGCTTCACAATGTGGGTCAAAATTTGACATCACCCAGAAGTAAGGTCCTAGATTTTGTTGTTTCCAAATACTGGCTGCTGGATGTATGGTCCTTCTTCTCTTTCTCACTTAGTCGTGGCGAGTTAAAAAGCTACCATTCTGCCGGCACATCTTGGTTTGTGACCAGTCGCTGTTTGTTGGTACAATGAGGCCGGAAAAAGATTGTAGCTGTTTATATCTCAGCTTTCTCCGTGTTGAAGTTTTACCCCATATCCGCTCTTAATTCCTGAAGTGTGTGTTTTCCAATCCGGGGCGGTGTCGATTTTCCATTATCCCCCAAAGTTTAATTGTACCAGTGGTTTACGTTCTAGTACAATTTTATTTTTAATTTGAGTAGATCTTGACAGCTAGTACCGGCTTGTGAGTCAGTATACCACAACGGCCATAACCTGAGTCTTTTTACAATTTAATTCTAACCCCAGTTGCTCACTGTGTACAACAACCGCATCTACTAATTGTTGCAGGTCCTGCGCATTGTCTGCAATTAATACTGTATCATCTGCATATCTAATGTTATTGATGTTTCGTCCTCCAATGCTGATTCCTTTTATATCCTCTACATTTCTGAAAATATTTTCACTGTACAGGGAAAAAAGATCTGGAGACATCACACATCCCTGCCTAACACCTCTCTTAATTGGCTGATACTGTCCCACTTCATTATCAATCCTTATAGCAGCTTGTTGTTTCCAATATTTGTTTTTTATAAGTCTAATGTCTTTTCCATCAATTTGTAGATCAGCAAGCATATCCACCATGCTGACATGTCTAATGCTATCAAAAGCCTTTGTATAGTCAATAAAGCAAAGATGTATATCCTTGTTTACTTCTATAGCACGTTCAATAACTGTTCGCAGCATATACACAGAATTTACTGTACCCTTTCCTTCTACAAACCCGCATTGTTCTTCCCCTAATTCAGGTTGTATCTTCTTCCTCATTCTTTGCATGATAATTCTTAGCAAAATCTTTGTGATGTGACTCATTATACTAATTGTTCTATGTTGATCACATTCCAGGGTTCCTGCTTTCTTTGGGATTGCAATAAATATAGAGTTACATAATTCAGGAGGTATATCTCCAGTATCATATAATGTGTTCAGCAGTCTGGTGACTTGATCTAGTCCAAATTCTTCTAAAGCTTTAATCATTTCTGATGTGATGTTATCTGCACCGGGGGCCTTGCCAGCTTCCATATGATTAAGAACATTTCGAACCTCCATCTCCAAAATTGGCGGTCCTTCATTATTAAATCTAATATCATACTGTTCGTCTCTGTTGTCATCAAAAAGGTGTTTCACATAATCTGTCCATACCTGTAGAATCTGGTCTTTTTCTATTATGATTTTGCCATCTTCAGTTTTTAGACACCCTGTTGATGTACTTGTTCTTTTATTAGTAAGTTCCTGAATTCTTTTCTGCACTAATTTGGTATTTTGACTGTTGTGTTGGCTTTCAATTTCTAAGCACTTTTCCTCAAGCCATGCTTCTTTTGCCTCCTTACATAATGTTCTGACTTGTCTGTGAATTTCTTCATATTTGACAGAATTATTTTTGTTGAGTCTTCTTATTTCCATGAGGTGTAAAATGTCTTCAGTCATCCATTTCTTACGACCCACCTTCTTTAATTTTGGAATATTTGTTTCTGCAGCCACATTGATTGAATTCTTCAACGTTTCCCATTGATCATCCACATCCTGGAATAGGATCTCTAGATCAGACAAAATTTCAAATCTGTTCTGTACTTCTATGTTGAATTTGTTTTGTATTTCCTTGTCATTACTCAATGTACACAAATCATATTTAGTGTTTCCTGTTATATACTTGACTTTCTTCAACTTTATCCTCAATGTTCCTGTGAGTAATCTGTGGTCACTATAACAATCAGCACTGGGAACTGTTTTTGCTATTGTTAATGTGTTTCTAAATCTTCTGCTAATCAGAATGTAGTCAATCTGGTTTCTAATCCTGCTATCAGGACTCCTCCATGTCCATAATCTTCTAGGGTGTTGTTTGAACCAGGTGTTTCCTACAATCATTTCCTGTTCTTTTGCCCACTCTACGAGTCTGTATCCTCTTTCATTTCTCTCTCCTAAACCATAGTTTCCTACTGTGTATCTATCTTCTTGATTTCCTACTTTTGCATTGAAGTCCCCTATTATGATGTTTATTTCTGAATTTTTACATTTCTTTAAGTCATTATAAAATTCTTCTACACTATCTTCATTGGATTCTCCTGTTGGGGCATATACTTGAATAATATTTATGCTAAAAGGTCTGCCACTTAATTTAACTAGTAGAACTCTGTCCGACACGGCCCAATATCCTTGAATAGATTTTGATGTTTTCCGGTCCAGAATAATTGCCACTCCCCTAAGACGATCTTCACCTCCAGAATAAATAATCTTGAAATCTTCCTCTATCTTGATGCCTGCTCCTGTCCATCTCGTTTCGCACATACCTAAAATATTAATTTTTTCCCTTTCAATTTCTTGTTTTATGTTCTCTAATTTCCCGTCGTTGTTTAACGTCCTAACGTTCCAAGTTGCTAATTTTAACGTCTCTGTCCTTGTCTTGCGATGATCGGTCTTTAAGCGAATCATGATATACTAGGCACTTTTAAAGAGGTAGTTTGCCGTTGCTTTCCTCTATGGCAGTGACCTAACTGGTCGGAGACCGCAGCCATTCAGAAATAGCACTTCAGAAATTTTGGTCAACTAACTCAACTTGTTTACCTTAACTGGTTTTAATTCGGGGCTTGAGTGACGTCACCAAAAAGTCTATACGCTAATCAGTCCAGAGTCTGGCTTTCTCCGCCTGTTTTAGACTGACTGGAATCAATCCACCGTCTATTTTGCTTTCATCTGGGACTTGTCCCGGCCATTTCGAGAGTCCCGCTAGTCTGGGATCTGGGGAATCATGTCCCTTACATCACAAGACCTCTCCGACGTCTGTCCAGACATTCCGTCTACAACATCAAAGGCCGACTACCGCCTTAGAGACGGATGGCGCTTTTGTCCCGTCTCGAGCAACAACTTGTTAAAAAATGCCGACCGGGAGTAGACATTTGACGCGACTTATTTTGTTCCTCAGTCCCCTGCTCATCAAAGGGTTACCGGTGTTTGTGTAGACGAACGTTGGGTTTTTTTTTTTTTTTTTTTTTGTCATCGATCGAAACTATCAAGTGTTTTTTTCGCGAAAATGTGGATGTTCCAGAACTTCCAAACTTAATTGGTTAATTTTCTCCTAGGTGAATCGAGTCGTGTGTGGTCTGGCATTGTCATGAATAAGCAATACTCCTCTAGTCAGCAATCCTGGACGTTTTCTTCGAATTGCATCATGAAGCATCGATAGAACTTCACAGTACGTTTCAGAATTCACATTGTCACCTTTCTTCTTGAAATTGGTTGAAAACACTCCTTGACAATCCCAGAACACTGTCAGCATAACCCTCCCTGCTGATGGCGTATCCTTGAATTTTTGGACACAAGGCGAAGAAAGATGTTTCCATTGCATTGAAGCACTCTTTGATTAGGGCTGGTAGTGATGCACCCATGATTCGTCCCCAGTATCAATCCTGTTCAGCATGTCTTCTCCTTCATCTTCGAATCGACAAAGATAATGCAAGGACAGGCCAAATAGGTTCATTTTGTGTTCCTCCTTCAATTGTCTGGGTAAACACCTTGAGCACACTTTCATTTCAATCGATCATACATTATGCTGTATGCTGAACCACGTGAGCACCATATTGCAGATGCTACAGAGTCTATTGTTACTCGCCTGTCACCTCTAATCATCTCCTCCGCCAGCTGCAAGGATGTGTAACAGAGGTAGGGGTTTTGGTAGTATTTAGGTGGGAAACGACTACAGCACGATTGAGCATCGGGGTCGAACGAGAGGAGAGATGCTCAAGTCGTGACGTAGTTTGTTGTCAAAGGGGCAGTTACCATCAAGCTAGAGAACCAGAAGGTCGCCAACTTAGATCCGGCTGTCATCTATAGTATTAAACACTTTTAATAAAGAACCAACTGAGTTCCGTCATTTGTATGAGTTCGCCTTGTTACATAAGGTGAAATTGGTGCCCACGACTCAGGATTCGAGCCTGGTATAACGCGAAGTCTCAAAAATGCTGAAGATCTTTACTCCGTTCATGTCGGTCGCCAAGGACAGAATTGCGGTTCCAGACAAATACTGAACAGAAACAAGGCGCAGTTAGAAAAATGGCCAATAACTTATCAGCGAGAAATACAGCGACCAAAAGCCCGCCCAGGGGTGGTTGTCTGTAAGTCTTTTTCAAGACTGGTTGTCAAAATTTTACTGGCGTCAAGAGAAAAGTGAAAAACAACTGGCCATAACGAGTTGCGGCACCTGCGATCGTTATCAAACCGGCGAGCGTCAACTGTAAACACCATCCTGGCGACTCCTCTTATCCATTCATCTAACGGACGTGTCAGGAGCAGAAGTTTTCCTGAAGGTCAAGCCGTTTAAACCGTTGTCTCGAGCGAGCAGGAATTTTCCTGAAGGTCGGTCCTGGGTCATCAAGCCACTGAAGAGTCGTTTTAGGTGAGCAAGAAGTTTCTAATAACTCTATCAAGTCAAGTACTCGCCTCCAACCAAAATTTCAGAGGTTACTCGAAAGAAACAAAAACTTTAAGACTTACCTGACTCATACTTTCATTGATTGGCCCATGTTTTGTTTGACGCAGTCAGACTATCTATAAGCCGCTAGCTTAACCTTTTGGGCTTTGTTACCTCTGAGTCCTTCTCAAAACGTTGATGAAGTACCCCACCCGGGGCGAAGTCAGAAGCCAGAAATCTGGTCGGGACCCAACCAGGGGTTGAAGTTTTGTCCAGGCGTCCCAAGAGAAGTAACTAACTGAAGAGACGAAGTTACCTGGAGGAAGAGACAGACTACCTGAACTCCGCTACCTGAACTCCGCGACTGATTGGATTTCAGCTGACGCAGACTCATAGGGACTCACTTGACCGCGAACGTAGAGGAATTTTAAGTCAAGAATAGAGTAGGCAGTAAACTTAATAACCAGGCGAAATTGTTATTGAAGGTAATATTTCTTGTATTGGTTGATTATAAATGTGAAATTGTTTGAGATTGTGATAATAATATTTCAGCATGGCAGATTCATCACGGCACAGTAGAGAAACAGTCATAATTGAGAATTATTTCGGCTGAGCTCAAGACAAGTTTTTTTTTCCAGATACCAAAGAATATAAAGAAGAAGAAGTAATATGAGTTACCTATATCTAGAGTTACAACGTGTCAGTACATGGTTGGGAGAATTAAAAGAGGCAGTTAATGAGGTAGAAAATTTTGTGGAAACGTTGAAGAACAGAACGACTAGACAAGACCCTTATAGATTTAAGGTAGACTGTAATAGAGTAGGAAAGAATAACAGGAGACAGCCAATGCTTAATAAAGACAGGAGACAATATGGACAATATGGTTATTACGAACCAAGGCCTGATGTGTATAGAGTAAAAGACGGTGAGAACAGACATAATACTGAAAGGTCAGATTGGTATAGCTGTTATAGATACAAGAGTGGTCCTGAGAGAGACTTTTCCAAGAAGTTATGGAAATGGCCGTCCTATAGCAGAAATGCTAGGAGGAGACGTGAAGAATTGTTTGAAAAAAGACAAAAACAATATCTAAACTCAGGTGTAAGAGACAGAGTTGAACATGTAAATGAAAATTCAACTGTTCCTAAGGTGATTGCCAGTATGACTAGTAGACAGGAGAATAAAACGACGGTGGTGATAAAGAAAATAAACCAAGACGGAAGTATATGGGAGAAGACTTTCAGGAGACCATTATACAAGAAATGCATAAAGCACACATGAGGTTAAAGAATAATATAGTTAAAGCTAGAGAAAGATTGAAAAAATACAAAAACCTGAATACAAAGTTACAAGAGTTTAAAGTAGGAGATAGAGTTTATTACAAAAAGCATAGAAGGAACTCTAAGTTTGATGATCGTTGGATCCCAGGTTATTACGTTATAGAAAAGCTAGGTAATGTATCGTATAGTATCAAGAACCAGTTGACGGGACATGTAGCAAGGGCACACGTGGAACACTTAAGAAGAGGTGATGATGAGAAGGAAAATGATAATTATAATAATAATTATTATTCAGACACCGGATACTTAGATGAACGAGTCATCAGGGGGACTACAATAACCCCAGCTTTTAGAAAAGATCCGACACACAGTCAGTTAAAAACAGCTTCAGGTTACGATGATACTCAAGAACAAACAATACCGAAAACGATAGTAGGGGAAAAGTTGAATGAGACTCATTGTGATAGTATAGAATCTATGGAAGAAGAAGTAGGTGCTCCATTTAAAAATACTAGACAAGCAACAAAAAGAAGAATGGATAAACAAAGAGAAAGAGAAGTGAAAAGACAGAGGAGAATTAGAGAGTATTCAACAAGTGGTGAAGAAATGCCTTTACTAGAAAGGTCCTTAAGAAATAATGATAGACAGATTAGATGGGATATTGAACGGAAGAGATTAGCGGCTGCTAACGAGAGACAAACAGATGAAGAAGAAGAAATGGATGAGAAGTCAGAGTCAAGTAGTAGTATGGAGGAAGATGATAGATTATACGGAGAGGAGGATATTGAGATAGAGATAGCATTGATACAGAGAAACTTGGAGTTGTTGAAGAAGTGGAAACGGAAGAGATAAATTGATAGAGTATATTGCAGATAGCAAGATATAAATTTCAGCTTTAAGGAAAGTGATACTTGATGAAGTGTGTGAGAAAGTGGAAATGGCTTTTGTTGATATGTTTTATAAGTGATATGGAGGAGTACTGAAGCAATGGAAGTAGGTTTGATTGAGGCATATATATAATTTTTCTCTGGCTGACGGAATTGCTGGGGGATATTATGTTTTGGCTTCTTATTGGATAGATAAGTTAGTCAATGGTACAGCAGGTAGATAGATGCTAAGAATATCGTGGTGTATGGTTATAATTAAGTAGTACATGGGGTGTATATAATATGGTCACTGTTAGTTAAAGACTTTCATGAAAAGAACAGATATTGTTAGTTAGAATTTGGTCTGCAAATAACAGATATAGATATATAGACCTGGCGGTGAATTGTTTCAGTTTCTCGCTTATAAAAACAATGGAAGGACTTGAGTGATTGGATATGACTTACGTGATTCGTATAGGAGGAAAATTTTGTTTACTCACTTTAAGTAGCTAATTCTATGTGAATTATAATTTGTTTGCAGACCTTCTCTTAAGCGAGAAGACACTTGGTTTATTGAGTCTAAGTTTGTAATACCGCGTATATGATATGTTTTTTTTTGGTTTGAATTAATCCTATGAAATGATTGTTATAATTTGATTTTAGAGTTTTAGGGTTGTTGTGTTTATAAAATACGAACTATTGGTCCATAAAAGAGACCAGTGGTGTTAGGTAGACTAGAATATTTCCTTTTGAGTTAATAAGATACATATTATATTGTTTTAAAATGTGTTTTCTTTGATTGAGTTGGGGGGGGGGGGTATAATATTTGGTTTTGATTTTTGTTTAATTAAGTGGTTTTGTGTATTAGATTACCTCGTTATATATTTAATTAAGTAAATTTAATTATTACGGTATTGGCTGAAATAAGGGACACATACTGAGAGCTAATAGAGGGACACATACTAAGGGCTAATAGAGAGACATATAGATGGTCGGCATGAAGAGGTTCTAAGGGGTATAAAGTCTTGGAAAATAAAATAGGAGCTGCGTACAGTCAGCATTATATGAAGAGAAAGGAGGAGAAAACTGTGAATGGCAGCATATAGGCGAGTATAATTATATGGTTGGATAAAGAAACAAATAATGGGATGTGAGGGGGAAAGTAATAGGTGCTGTGAAAAACCAGCGTTAATTAAATTGGTAATGTTCATTGAATATGAACATTGGCTCGTGGTGAAAGGTGAGGTGACGAAAATTTTGGGGATGGCAATATAAATGTTATATGTATAAATGTTGAGAAAACTTATACCAACTTGATTTATAGAGAACAAAGATATATTTTCATAAGACGGGTTTTAAAAAATTGTTGTACAAATTTTTTTATTGGCAAGGGAGGTAAATGTGGTTGTGTTCGAATATATGCATTACTTTATGTAAATGTGGTCATCGTGAAGAGTTGTTCTTTGTGTTTTTCACTGGGTGCGCACCCCTTCTTTGCTTTTCTAAGTACGTTGTTTCTATGTTGTTCTGGTTGTCTTGTGTTGTGAGAGAGCGAGGGATTTTATAATGCCATGTGTACAATAACGATTATACGAACTATTCTTCTTATGATATGTATATTTGATACAGAAACGAGCCAAGAAGGGACCAGAAATATATAGTGGATGGCTATATAGTTTGGAGAAATAGATTGGGTTACTTAACATAAAGTGCTTTGGGGAGATTTGGGAACTGTAAGAAGGAGTGTTTAGTTTAAAAGAGTTACCATACGTGGTATGATGTATTGTACAAAGTAGAATCGAAGAAATAGTTTATAGTAGGTTACTAGGTTGACAATATGACAGGGAGAAGGGTTAAATGATATAATATATACTCAAATTTGAGTTGGTTTGGGGAAGATTAGAGGAAATGTGGGAGTTTAGGAAAAAGAGGGAATAGAGTAAGAGAGTTGGGAGTAAAAAATTTTTCCTTTATAGGAAAAATTCTTTAGAAAAACATAGGGAGGTGTAACAGAGGTAGGGGTTTTGGTAGTATTTAGGTGGGAAACGACTACAGCACGATTGAGCATCGGGGTCGAACGAGAGGAGAGATGCTCAAGTCGTGACGTGGTTTGTTGTCAAAGGGGCAGTTACCATCAAGCTAGAGAACCAGAAGGTCGCCAACTTAGATCCGGCTGTCATCTATCGTATTAAACACTTTTAATAAGAACCAACTGAGTTCCGTCAATTGTGTGAGTTCACCTTGTTACAGATGCTTCTGTTGCATTCTCAACAAAAGAAGCCGCCTTAGCGTAGTGTCTAAGCGCCCACTGTTGGTCATGGGTTCGAATCTGCACCGGGTCAGATGTTTACAACTGAACTGAGCTGCCAGGTCGTCCCTGCCTAAAATGGATATCCGGAAATGGCTTGGGAATTAAAGATAGCAGGTGTGATAGTGACCACATCACTCAAAGAGCTCCGATTGTTCGATTCAAAATATGATTATTATTATTATTATTATTATTATTATTATTATTATTATTATTATTATTATTATTATTATTATCATTATGATCTCCCCCGATGGTGTTTCCACCTTGTCGTGGTGGGGGAGCTTGAGTTTCTCAATGACCCTGAGAGCTATGCCGGCGGTAGCGTAGCTACCAGCAGGGCCTCCCAAGCCGGACAGGTCAAAGGGTAGAGAACAGACAAAGAGAAACACCCTGGTCCTCCAGGTTGGGGGTTGAAGCGTGGGTTTAACATCCCCACCTTTGTAAAAACCTTTCTTTGTTACGAAACAAATACATGAGCCTCGATATCGGACTGACTTATGTGGACAACGACCTTGGAACGTTAAAGGACTTTTGAGATTTGGAACATGGAATGTACGGACACTATATCGAGCTGGAGCGGCCGAAGAACTAACCCGGGAGCTGATTGAATATCAAATGGATATAACAGCAATTCAAGAAATAAGGTGGCCAGGAGAGGGTACTTTAGAGCAAAATGGAATGATTATAATATATGGAGGAAACACCCAAAATAAACATGAATTAGGAACAGGATTTGTCATCAAAAAAGAGTTATGGGGGAACGTTTTAAACTTTAAAGCTTTTAATGACAGGATTAGTAAATTACGAATAAAAGGTAAATGGAAAAATATAACGATGATTAATGTACATGCACCTACTGAAGAGAAAGAAGATGATATTAAAGAAGACTTTTATAATGATCTGGAAGATGTCATAGAAGAAACCCCCAAACAGGACATCCTGATTGTGCTGGGAGACTTCAATGCAAAAATAGGTAGAGAGCAAACTAATAAAAAAAGTGGCCGGTATGGAAAGCCTACATACAACTTCAAATGATAATGGATGGAGAGTCATCAACCTGGCAGAAGCCAAAGGACTGCAGGTTAGCAGTACCAGACTACAAAGAAAGGATATACACAAACAAACTTGGAAATCATGTGACAAGAGAACCTATAATCAAATAGATCACATTTTAATTAACAACAGAAATGCATCAAACATACAGCAAGTCAGAAGTTATAGAGGAGCTGAGTGCCACAGTGACCACTTCCTCGTTGGAGCAAAATTAAAATAAAACTTAAGAGAGCTTTCTATACTAAATTACAAAGATTACACCCAACATATAACAGAGAAAAACTGCAAGACATTACAGTCAAAGAGAAATTTACAGATGAAATAAAATGTAAACTTGAAACTCTGCAAAACCCTTTGGAGGAAAGCATTGACCAAACTTGGTTGAACATCAAGAATACAATTCAGTCTACCGCAGAAGAATGTCTCGGTGTGTTAACCACGCATAGAAAGAACAGATGGTTCAATCAAAAATGTGAAGAAGCAGTCATTAGGAAGAAGAATGCCAGACATGTATGGTTAAATGACATCAATAACATCCAAAAGGAAGAGCATTATAGAAATGAATGTAAAGAGGCTACAAAAATAGTCAGACAGCAGAAGCGAGAATATATGAGTAATATAATCAAAGATATGGAAACTAATCACCAGAAAAATGAATCCAGAAAATTGTTTAAAGAACTGAAGTCAATGAAACGAGGGCACCAACAAAACACATATGGTTTAAAAGACAAAAATGGGAATATGATAAATACCAATGAGGAAATGTGCAACACATGGAAAGAATATTTTATTGAATTACTAAATTTTGAAGCTCCAAGTAACATTTTCTCACAGGAAGAGGTTCTAACATGCGAACCACAAATTGAAGAACCTACATTTGAAGAAATCCTATATGTAATCACACGACTTAAAAACAATAAGGCAACTGGGACTGATGGAATTGCTGCTGAATTTATAAAGGCAGGTGGCCATGCATTACATCTAAAGCTATACGAACTAATAATAAATATCTGGAGGACAGAAGAATTACCCCATGACTGGAAAGAGTCATTATTGATACCTATCTTTAAGAAAGGAGACAAGTTCCAATGTGGAAATTATAGAGGAATATCACTATTGTCCACAAGCTATAAGATACTATCCGCAGTATTACTAAATAGACTAAAACCATATTCAGAAGACATATTAGGTGACTACCAGGCAGGTTTTAGACCAAACAGATCAACAATAGATCAGATATTTATCTTACGACAAATAGCCGAGAAACATTGGGAATATAAAAGAGATCTCCATAACATTTTTGTGGATTTTAAAAAGGCTTATGATAGTGTCCATAGGAATAGTCTATGGAATGCTATGCAGGAATTTGGAATACCAAGGAAGTTAATCAACATGACCAGACTATGCATGGAAGATACTTATAATATAGTAACATATAAAGGCAGGAAATCAGACCCCTTCCAAATAACATCTGGCTTGAAACAGGGTGATGCACTATCGCCGCTACTCTTCAATCTGGCTCTAGAGAAAGTTGTAAGGAAGGTAAAGGAGGAATGTGATATTGGAGGAACATCCAAGCTGCTTGGTTATGCAGATGATATAGATATTATAGGGCAAAGTGAACAAAAGACATTGGAAATATTGACTCACTTAAAGGAAAAAGCCCAACAGATGGGGCTGGTTATCAACCAAGATAAGACAGAATATATGGTAATTTCAAGAGACGGAATGGCTAGAAACTCTGGCCACATACAAATAGATAATATGACCATTAAAAGAACGGAAACATACAAATACCTGGGTACGATCTTCAACTGCTCCAACATCATAAGGGAAGAAATACAAACTAGAATCAACTCTGGAAATAAGATATACTATGCACTACAACATCTACTAAAATCAAAGGCGCTATCTCGTAACACCAAAATCACAATATACAAAACACTGATCAGACCAGTTGTGCTGTATGGCTCTGAAACCTGGAGTACAACGAAAGGAGACGAAGCCTTGTTACAAACCTTTGAGAACAAAATTTTAAGACGCATCTTTGGACCCATTATGGATACACAAAGTGGAGAGTGGAAAAGAAGAAGTAACAAAGACATTTATGATCTGTTTAAGTCCCCGCTAATCACTGGTATCATGAAGGCTAATAGACTACAATGGCTGGGGCATATAGAAAGAATGGAAGATAATAGGGAAACAAAACTCGCTTACACTCAGGAAATAAATGACCGTAGACCCCGAGGTAGACCAAGAAGGCGGTGGAGAGATAATACATGTACAGACCTACAAGCACTTGGAATCAACGACTGGCAAGAGAAGGTCCACCAGAGAGACGAATGGAGACGGATTGTATTTGCAGCAAAGAACCTCAATGGCTCGGAACGCTGAAGAAGAAGAAGAAGATTATCATTATTATGTAATTTCCGCGATCAACATTGGTATGGTTTGAAAGAAAATAAAAACTGTATTACATTTTCCGAGATTCACCTCATAATTCTGGTGGCGTTTTTATTTTAAAAAGTAATACAAAGAGCGGGCAGTTTTGGCAAATGTACTTTCTTTTGTCTTTTCAGCGCCATCATAATTTTTTTTTTTAATGCAGCTGATGGTGCCCATAATTACAGAAACATTATCAGCTAGGGAAGGAAGAGTCTGCCCTAACAACACACCCTCCCAATCATACTTAGTTTCTGTGAATGTCTAGTAGTTTGATAAGTCAAGAGGTTTATATGCATGATAGTGTTTGTAAGTATTATAATACCGATATGTGGTCAGCTATGTATTGATGTTTAGTGTATTTATTGGCTTAGTTTATAGACAAGCATTTAATCTTCCTCCTCCTCCTCTTCATCCTGGTTAATCTGGAAGTACAGAAGCACAAACACCTCCTTGGAGAATGCCACAACCCTCAGCCAGTCATACAAGTTGTATTTTTTCAAGTATTTCTGTGTCGAGTACTGCAGATACCTCTTCCAAAAGGGCACCTCGATGGTCAGGTTGGGTTTGTTTTTCTGCAGATCCAAGGAGGCATTATTTCTAAAGTTGCCAGTCGAGCCGTCACCTTGAATGCGTTCTTCCAGATACTTCTCAAAGTTGTCAGTCTTGAAGTCAACTTTAATGCGTTCTTCCAGATAGTTCTCAAAGTTGTCAGTCTTGAAGTCAACTTTAATGCGATCTTTCACATACTTATCACAGATGCCACTCTTGTCGTCAA